>JAVXUO010003065.1:0-35528 GCA_033065855.1 Escallonia rubra
TAACTATTCACTTATTTGATTGGTTACTAGGACGGATCTTATTCACGAGGTCCAGTTGATATTCCAGTTGGTGAAGTTACTGACAGTAATTATTACCTTTCTCCAACTTACAAGTTTGAACAAGTAAGTTCTTGGTGGTGCAATGTTTCATGGTTTGACAGTCGTTCTGTAATTGCACATAACTGCTATTAAGTTTGCTGGGCTTGCTCTAGTCAACTGCTCTACCATCTGGGATGTAATGACTAGGAAGGCTTCCGTCTATATTAATGTTTGAAAGCTCATGATTAGTTGGCAGTTTATTTTAGCTGTCCGAACATTTCATTAGGTGATCAAGCTTTTGGAAAATGGCTGCCAAAACTTGCACATGTTCCTGATTTTATCGATTTACATTTTTTTTCTTGTCTTGCTCAATTGGAGGAAAGTGTTACAGATAACTATACATTGCTTGGTGTAAGTACTCAAAGTTATTGGTTGGAGTGAAGATAGATATAGACAGTTACTCAGTATCTCACCATTTTCTCGCTTAGTGTTTGGTTAAAGGTTGCCACAAAAGACTTCGCATCGTTCACACTATAGAGTTCAGTAACGGGGGTTCGGATATCCAGATACTGAGGGTTGCTGTTTATGAAGAAAAATGGGTCAGTACGGCTAATCTTCCTGATGACAGGTCCAAGCAAACTATCTTTTAACTTTTACTTCATTATATGCCTGTTCCATTATCTTTTTTGGAAGTACAAAAGTGCAATGCATTTCTATTACAGTATCTGTTTAGCTTGCTGCTAGTTTATCACCTGGGAATTTAAATTACTTGTGGATGGTTCTAGTTGCTACAAGATACTATTTCAAGTAGTGGGCAAAATCCGAGAAGTTGTGTGGGGTCTATCCGTCGTGTTTCTTGCTATTAGAAAATTAATTGATGAGCATAATTATGTATTCTAGTCAAATTGGCTAGTTGCCACCTATCTTCACTGTCTAATAGCCACGAGGGGTAGTCTTGCAATTATTTGCTTAGCTCCATCAGGTTTCGGAGATCCATCCCAGTACTTTTTGTTTCCTCCCAGTGTAGTTGAAGATTTACTGAAATTCTAATGTTGATAGAAATAGGCCTCTAGGGTTTTGAAATGCTGGTAAAATTACAAGAAACACACGGCATCATATGTTATGGTAGGAGGTAACCTTCTATACCTCTATCTCCCTATACTGGTACGGGGCACAAATAGATGGATGGGTGGGAGGTAGCCCTAGTATGTCAGGCCATAGATTTATCATAGCCATCAGTGGTTGACTCCTTTGCTGAATGGCACATTAGACATATGGTTATCACGGAAGATAAAGATGCATTGGTCAGCAGGCGAGTTTCAAGTTAATACACATCCATGTATGTTCCTCTATGTATATCCTCTACTATGATCATGTGGGTGGCATGTGATAGGTTCAATAGAAATTTTAACGACGACAGGAAGAAGTTGAAGATTTGAACACTAAAAAGCTGATGAAGGATGAAATTGGGATTGGCATAATTGTTGTGTGTGAGACGGGTGCGGCGTATTTCTTTTTTTTTTTTTTTTCTTGCAGGGTTGGTGTGGGGGGTGGGTGGCGTCTATTCGAATATCTGATAGATATGTAAGAAGTGGTCCTCGAACAGTGGATTTCCTGTAACCTGTTTGGCAGTCGTGCTTTCCCTATTGCTTTCTGTCTAGTACGTTTGCTGTATGTTTCTTATCCTTGAAAAAGTGTCCTTACCTTTCTTCCATATGGACATCTGTTGGAGTCAGGATTTTTGTACATTAAAAACCTCCAGACACCACAATTGCGGGAGCCTTGTTTTTACAGACAGATCTATCTAAAGATGCCCTATGCATTGCATATACGAAAAAGTTTTGGAGCTGGCTTGTTGTGATTAGAATCTTTTTGGTGACTTTCTCTCTAGGGGTCCATGATTTCTCTTGGGCCTTATTAGCGATTTTTGCTTGCTCTCGGTGAAGTCACTTGAGGCATTTTTATGTCATTTGCAGTGTGTTATGTGAAATGACTATTTGAGGCATTTGTAAATGCCTTGTTTGGCCTCAGGTGAAGTTGGTTTAGCCACCCTTGTTTGTGAACTTCTGCTCGTGGTTCTGAGAGTATTATTAATTATGTATCCACTATGTTCCTCGATAATATTTTCTTACCATGTTACAGCTTGGAACTGAAACAGGGATAAATGCCAAGACAAGATGTCAATAAATTAGCTCAAGGATCACAGTGGGACTAAAACCAAATTTATGCATTATGGATGTGACACTTGGAAAAGTTTGGCTACAAAGAGGGATTTAGTCAAACTTAAAGGTCAGATACCGTAGTGTTATATGGCTTGACTATTCAGGAGGGATGGATGGAGATACTGTTGATTTGTAAAAATGAAGCTAGTTTTGAGAAGCGTGTCTTGCATTTTCTATGATTTAGGCATTCTTATATCTGATGGAAGTTTTCTAAAACAGCTAAAAGGTCTGCTGATGCATAATTGGAATTTGGAACGCAGTAGCCATAGAATCCAAGCGTGAAAGTAGAAATCTTATAAGCAATCACTTTACACGTTCTTAAAATTGGATATCGATGTAATCAGGGAACTCTTTACTGGAATGGTAGAAGTCCGCAATGCTTGGGACAAAAAGTATGGGAATTGCATTGTTGCTCTTTGTGCTATATGGAAATAGGAACTTTTCCTCTTTTAGGTGCTGAGGGAGCATGCAAATTTTTAGTTCTACTTGGTGCTTGTGTTATTAAACCTTGGAATTGCACAATAAACCTGCACCCATTTCTACTTTTTAGTTCCAGGTAATGATTAATATTCCTGCACTTTCTGCTCTTGTAATAAGCATATACTACGGATTTTCTGCCCTGATTATATTTTTCTCCATGCCCTGATTATATTTTGCTTTAGTTCACTTAAATGACAAAAATTCTGTTTACCAACTAACTCCTTCGAGTTAGGTATAATTTCTTACTGGCTTAGAAGCAATATGCATTATGCTCCCCTTTTACTATTAAAGAAACTTAATTTGGCCTGTAATACTTGCATACAGTGACCTTGAGTTCGATTTGAAGCCATTTTCTCAGAGGAAAAGAGTTCAACCATCTGAGCTGACTGGGTCCTGGAAGGTGTTTGAGGTGAGTGGTATACCAATCTACGGTGAGGACAGTGTAACAGAGGAAAGCAACAGCACCCCTTATGTTTATTTATGCACAGAAACCTTAAAGAAGAGAAACTTGCCCGAGAATCCAGTTTACTTTGGAGAGGAAGACATGCTAGACATGGCAGATGTAACCGTACTTTGGCTGCCTGGTGGTCTTACAGGTTATGTTGATGTAAACAAGGATGGTGTTCTATGTATTGGAGTTGGGTGGTACTCGGATGAAGGAATTAACCTTGTCATGGAAAGGGATTATGGGAGCGACGGAAAACTCAAGGAGGTCCGATCAAAGTCTGAGGTAAAAAGGAGGTGGTCTGATCCTCTGTAAGTTCCTTCTACATTGTTTGAGTTGGCCTTTTAACAGTATGTTGTGAAATTTTGACTGTAAACCGCCCCACAGCCACCTATGATCGCTCTACCATATCTGATTACCGATTCCCCCCAAGCGTGACCCTTGGAACGACTGACTCTCCATCCTTTATTTATTTAAGGACCTGTTTCTAAACATCGGTCAGGATGACGTGTATCTATGGATTGGATGAAAATAGTCTAGTTATTTGGTATTATTAAGAATGACATTGCTTTGTCAGTGATAGTATGTTTATCATTTCATTAAATTATTAGTGACGCTTTTGTCATTTCACTTCCATTATTAATATGAATGACATTGTTTTGGAGTCACTAGAAAACTTTTCTAGACAATAACAACACAATTTTTTTTTTTTTTTTTTGGGTGAAGGTCAATTGTATTAAAACCAAAGCTTATATGTACGAGTGTATAATGCTTTCCTCCTTAGCTAGACATTCCCAACTTAGGATACATTTACGGAATCAGATCACGCGAGTAATATTCCCAAATCAAATTCCCAGTTAGCACGAAGCATCTTATTAGTACTGTGACTTGGAACTCTCTTCCAGCTCCTCAGACTCCATTGCATCCATTGCTTGATCATTTGAAATGTATTTTCATTGATTGATATTGCTGCTCGAAAGTTCTAGCATTTCTTTCCGCCCATTTCGTATAGACAGTCGCTGCAAGTTCCATTTTCCTGAACTTGGCTTGAAAACTCTTGCCTCTGAAATAATAACACCACATTAGTTCACACAGAATCATTTGTGTTATAAATTATACAAAAATGATCTCTATAGCATGTGGTTATAACCGTCCTAGTTTGGATCAAACTATTCATAGGTAATAATAACCTTTAGTCATTTCACGCAAAATAACCGATCCAAACTATGTTGTTTTAAAGCAATACGATATGAAACTTTATCTATGGCATTGCAAAACAAACGATTTTTCCATTATTATCCTAATTTTTATTGCATTATCTTTTTGTTCAATTGGTAAATAGCCGCAATTCTTGCGAATCCCATACTTAATGAATTGTTGTTTTTGCCATTACAAAATATAGAATTTATTAAGTTAATTCATACACTTCCCGATTCAAATTCATGGACTAAGTTTTTCTTGTGTTAAATTGTAATCGGAGGGCTTTGAATGTAATAACCATAGACATGTAATATTTACATGTTACATATGTACTTTTTTGCATTGAGAGGCTAGAGTTGTTCTCAAATACTATAAGGTTTACATTTTACTTCAAAACAATTTTTTTTCTTTAAATCGCATACCTTCTTTCTTTTATATCTTATGTATGCGATATGATATTAATACCAAGTATAATGCTTAGAATTAAATTCTAAACTACATCATAAGACTTACTAATCAACATTATTATTCTTGCAAACTTAACTAATCCTAAAAATATAGCCATTTTTTTTATGTCGTGAATCCCATCCAAAAAACATGGCTCTCAATTGGTTTACCTCAAGGATTATAAACGTTATACATTTTACTAATAATTTGTTTCATTGATTACATTACATATATATAATTTTTTCTTATGTCAATTATAATATCAATTTTTCTTTTAAATCAGATGTGTTATGTTTTTTAGATATATGAATTTTTATCTTCATATTAGATACTGGTTTTTAAGGTTACAATAATCAATACTAAGTCATACTATATTAGTATATTGGTAGGTAGAACTTAAAAATGTTTTGAATCAGTTTTTAATTTACATAATGCTGACTAATATATGCTGATTATTCCTACAAAATTAATTAACTTTTAAAACTAAGGACTCATCAAAAAACAATATTTGAAAACCATCTGAGAGACTAATATGTATATAGGTGTAAAATCTTTGATGCTAATACGAGATTAATTATTTACAAAGTATGGCCAATTTTTTTTTGTGTCGTGAGGTCCCATTGAAAAAAATGGCTTATTTTTTGCTTATCAAGAATTATGATGCCCTAGAAAAGGTTCATATGGCGTAAATATAAACGACGTAGTTTTGATTAAAATCCCTGATAGTTTTTTTTTTCATTCATTAAATAATTTGTTACGATATCGTTCTAGATAAATATGTATAGAACACGACAATCAAACAAGAGAACACAAGAAATCTGAGAGAACTCAAATTCACTTTGCACAAGTCAGATTTACCACATTCCCTCATGCGTATCTATCAATTATTTGCCTTCTCAAAGAATAACTCTTTTCTCTTGACCATAAACACAATACAAGACAACTTATATATACTTAGAGGTAAGCAGTGATCTTCTCTAGACAATAAATGTGGGATAAGATGTTTTATATACTTAAGGCCAAGTTGTAACCTTTTTTGAGTGACCGATGTGAGACATAAAATACAAGACATATATCAACAATCTCCACCTTGGCTTGTTGTATTAACAAACCACTGCATAAGAAAAGTGTAATATGCCTTCAGTTTCTTTTTCAGGTACTCCACCTTGCATCCCCCTTAAAGGTAGGGATGCACTCCACCTTGAACTCAAGAAAGAAGATAAATCAAGTTCAAGCAATGCTTTGAACTTCTCTATCATGAATGTCTTCGTGAGTATATCAGCTGCGTTGTCATTTGTGTGAACCTTGTGCAATACAATCTGTCTAGAATTAATCTATTCCCGGACCCTGTGATAATACACATCAATATGCTTGGTCCTAGTATGGGAAACCCGATTCTTTGCCAAATCCATTGCACTGTGACTGTCACACTGTAACAAAACACCACGCTGATTGAAGTCAAGCTCCTCTACCAGTCCCTTCAACGATAATGCCTCTTTTGATGCCTCTGTCAATGCCATGTACTCTACCTCCGTAGTTGACAATGTTGTAGTAGACTGTAACACTGATTTCCAACATATCAACCCTCCATAGAATGTAAAAATATATCCAGTCAAGGACCTTATGGAATCCAAGTCCCCAGCATTATCAGAATCCACAAAGCCAGAGACCTCACCTCTTGCCCCATCACAATCAAACATAATGCCAAAGTTGGTTGAACCTGCTAGCTAACGAAAGATCCACTTCACTGCATCCTAATGCTTCTTTCTTGGATTTCCCATATACCTACTAACCATATTAACTGCATGTGATATATCAGGTCTGGCACACACCATGGCATACATAAGACAGCCAACCAAATTTGCGTACGGTACTCGAGACATAAACTCAACATCTTCTTTTGTACTAGGACATACTTGTGAGGATAACTGAAAATGAGCTTCCAATGGTGTACTAATCGGTTTAGCGTTGAACGTACTAAACTCTCCAGTACTTTTTCAACATAACTTTTCTGAGTTACCCACAACTTTCCTGCCTTTCGATCTCTATGAATCTCCATACCAAGGATCTTCTTGGCAGATACAAGATCCTTCGTATCAAACTCCCTGTTTAACAATTTCTTAAAGTGCAGAATATGAGACTTACTATTCGCAGCAATCAACATATCATCCACATATAATGTAAGGAACAACAGTGAACCATCATCAAGGACTCAATAATAAACACAACAATCATACTCACAGCGAGAGTAACCATAATTTACCATGAATGTGTCGAATCGCTTGTACCACTGCCGATGAGACTACTTCAAACCATATAAGGATTTTTTCAGCTTGCACACATAGTCCTCCTTTCCAGGCTCAATAAATCCCTTAGGTTGTTGCATGTAGTTCCTCTCCTCCAAATCACCATGGAGGAAAGCTGTCTTCACATCAAGCTGCTCCAACTCCATATTCTGCGCTGTTACAATGAACAATATCAATATGATAGAAGTGTGCTTCACCACTGGTGAAAAGATCTCATTATAATCAATTCTTTTTTTTTTTTAGAATACCCTTTTGCCACCAGTCTTGCATTGTACTTCTGATCTTCCTTTTTCCTATAAAGCCACTTGCATCCAATTGCCTTCACACCATTTGGAAGTTTAACTAATTCCCAAGTCGAATTCTTCTGTAAAGATTCCATCTCCTCATCCATTGCTGTCAACCATGAGTTATTATCGTCTGCCTTGACAGCCTCGTTGTAACTGTTAGGATCTCCACTTCCCACGATTAATACAAACGAGACCATGTCTTCATAACCATACCTTCGAGTTGGTTTCTTGGTACGTGGCTCTCTATCTCTGACTAGATTTCAAGAATTACTACTCCTCTGGATCCTCTAAAGGCTTCTCATCTGTAGATCCATCTGTAGACTCATCAGCTGATTTTGTCCTCTGCTCATGCAACTCTATCTATACTGTGTGACCTTGCCTCTCGCTAGAAGTTACATCTGTATTCAACATCTGTGCTTATTCAATACCACATCTCTACTGATCACCTTTTCCTTGGCCACTGGATCCCGTAACCTATATCCTTTTACTCCTTCCTCATACCTAAGGAATATACATTCTTTTGACTTATGATCAAGTTTGGATCGTTCTTCATTCTGAAGGTGAACAAACGCAGGACAACCAAAAATTATCATTTCAACAGAAAAATTAAGTTATTTACCGGACCATACCTCATCGGGAACTTGGTGATTAATGGCATGGAGAACGATTGATCAAGTAACAAGCTGTGTTAACAGCTTCAACCCAGAAACTCTTAGGAAAATCTGTTTTCAACCCCATGCATCTAGCTCACTCCAGTAAGGTTCTATTCATTCTTTCAGCAACCCATTCTGCTCTGGAGTCCTCTCCAGTAAAAAGTGTTTGATGATACCCTCATCCGTGTGGAACTATAAAAAATCCGCACCCTTGTATTCCATGCCATTATTTGATCTAAAGTACTTAAGCTTCTTACCGGTCTGATTTTCATAAAGTACACCCATACTTTATTTGAGAAATCATCTATAAATGTAACAAAGTAACGAGCTTCCCCATTTGAAACATGCTTGATTGGTCCCCAAACATCCGAATGCACATAGTCCAAAACCCCTTTACTAGTATGACAAGCAGCTTTAAAACTAACTCGTTTCTGCTTCCCAAACACACAAAATTTGCAGAAGTTCTTGCATGATTTCACCCCGTGCAGAACTTGGCTTGTGAAGTTCCAGCAAACCTCCCTCACTCAAGTGTCCCATCTGTTTATTCCATAACTCAGAGTTATCATTTCTAGAACCTGCATGAGTTGATACTGAAGCTCCACCTATAACTGTGTTCCCTATCATGTTATACAAGTTTCCATTTTTTTAACCTTTCATTATCAAAATGACACATTTGCTAACTTTCATGACTCCACCTTTTATAGATATACTGCATTCTATAGAATCGAATGTGCCCAAGAAAATCAAATTCTTCTTTAAGTCAGGTATGTACCTTACATCACCTAGGATTCTCACAATCCTATCAAACATTTTAATTTTAATGGTACTCATCCCCGTGACTTTACAAACAACATCATTACATATTAACACGGTACCACCGTTACATGGAGTAGGACAATTAAACATTCCTTATGTGGGCACATATGAAACAAACATACAGAGTCAAAAAACCATTATGTAGAACAACTGTTGTCTCTAACTGATAAGAGATTACCTTCTTGATGCTCAACCGAGGAAACCAAGTAGAGATCACAATCGTTGCTTTTGTCATCTTCTTTAGCAACATTAGCATTGTTCACATGTTTCTTTCCGTTCTGGAACTTCCTTACAATATGACAAATCTCTTTACAATACCAGCATTCAGTAGTGGACTTGTCCTGCTTTCCAAGAGACTTAGACTTGTCCTTTCCACGTCCCGAATTTATGCTTCTAGACCGACCTATGCCTCTTCCATGACCATTCTTATTTTCAGACCTTACCACTAGACCTTCGCCTTGACTGCTTGAACTCGTACCATTAACTCTGCTCGAGTTCATAAGAGCCGACATAACATCATCAACAAGCAATGTCTCCTTTTCAATACGCAACGTAGTCTTCAAGGTCTCATATGATTTTGGAAGTGAAAAAATAACAAAATTACCTGATCTTCCTCCTCGAGTTTAACACATATACTCGACAATTAGAACACCAATTAGTTAAATTCTGATATATAGTCACCCAGATCTAAATCTTCATCCATCTATAACTAGTACAGATCTTTATTTAGATATAACCGATTTGACAAAGATTTTAGACATATATTCTCTCCAATTTATGCCATAGAGCTGTTGGAGAAGTCTCAGTCAAAACTTGGTACTTAACCATATGCGCTAGATTCAACCGTATCGTAGCTATAACCTTTGGCTGTAATTCCTCCCAATCGTCATAATCCATCAACTCAGGCTTATTCCCCAACAAAGGCTTGAGCAATCCTTGCTACATAAGGATATCATTTACCGTGCTCTGCCATATACCAAATTTCATCCTCCCATCCGATTGTTTACAGGCATACTTAATGGTCGTATTGTGTGACATATTTATCCTCTAAAGTCGAATGTAGTGTTGCCCAGGAAGATACCTAAAATGCTCTTAATACCACTTGCTACGAAATTGCTCTAGATAAATATGTATAGAACACGATAAGCAAACAAGAGAACACAAGAAATCTGAGAGAACTCAAATCCACTTTGCACAAGTTAGATTTGCAACGCTTCTTCACATGTATCTCTCAATTGTTTGTCTTTGCTAAGAATAGCTTTTCTCCCTTGACCTTAAACAGAATACAAGACAACTTACATATACTTAGAGATAAGCAGTGATCTTCTCTAGATAACCAATGTGGGACAAGATGTCTTATATACTTAAGGCCAAGTTGCAATCTTCTTTGAGTAACCGATGTGGGACATAAATACAAGACATATATCAACATAATTAATGATACTTTTGTCATTTTACACTGATAATTAATACGAAGGAAGTTATTTTGGATTACCTAGAAAACTTTGCAAGAACGTAAAAACATACTAGTATTGGGAGAATCATTTGTCACTAAACCATAGAAAAACTTTCCTAGAGCGTGGCTAAAAAAAACATTATTTGGATCAGATAGATAATAATATTTTTGTACTATCGTTTCATCATTAAAGGTAGTTTTATGATTTCACACAAGACAACTAATCCAAAGTACTTTGTTTTAAGTAACGCCACAGAGTACTTTATCTATTGCATTGTAAAACAAATGATTTTTCCATTATTTTCCTAATTTGTTATTGTATTCTCTTTTTGTTAAGTTGTTAAATAGCCGCGATGACTTTGTGAATGCCAAATTTAATGAAATATTGTTGCCACACACACACACACACACACACACACACCTATTAAGTTAATTCAAGACACTTCCTAATTTCGTGGAATATGTTTTACTTACTGAATTATAATTGAGAGGTTTAGAACCTAATTGTCGTAAATGTGTAAGATCTACATGTTACACATACTTTTATGCATTGAGAGGCTAGAGTTTCACTTTAAATATTATAAAGTTTTAATTCTATTTAAAATTAATTGTTTTAAATCGCATACATTGTTTATTCTAAATCTTATATATGGGATATAATAATTACTACCAAGTTAATAACACTCTAAACTATACCACAAGACTTACTAATCAACGTTATTGTCCTTACAAATTTAATTAATTCTTAAAATATGATCACTTTTTTTTAATTGTGAGTTCCTTCCAAAAAGTACGGCCTTCACTTGGTTTATCACAAGGATAATGAAAAGTATATACTTTAATAATAATTTGTTTCATTGATGTGCGCACGGGCACACACATGTATATATATACACGTATATTTTGTGAGTGTTACACACACGCGCCTGCGTGCGCACACACACACATATACTCCCTCCTTCTCAAAATAATTGCTTAATTTTGACTTGGCATGCATGTTAAAGATGCAAGTGATAAATCGTGTGTTTCACATTCTACCTCTAGAGAGACAGGAAGAAAGAAGTCAGTCAGGAGAGAGAAAATGAGTTGGTAAAAGATTAAACGTGTAGAGAGAAATGAGGAAGAAAGTGGGTCAGGAAAGAGAAAATTAGTTGGTGAAAGATTAAATGTGGAGAGAGAAATATAATTTTAAAAAGTGTAAAAGGGGTAAACATGAAAAAATACCTATGAAATATTTCCTAATTTAGAAAGTGAACAATTTTTTTGGGACAACGCAAAAGGAAAGTTGATCAATTATTTTGAGACAGAGAAAGTATATAGGTAAAAGTTGTGTTAATTATAACATCAAATTTTTTTTAAATCTTATACGCTTCTGTTTTTAGATATATGACTTTTTATCTTCATATTGGAAACTAGTTTTTAAGGTTAACAATTTAAGCTAAGTCTTAATGTATTATTATATTGGTTAGATAGAGTTTAAGAATGCTTTGAATTAGTTTCTGATTTGCTTAAGGCTAACTAATATAAGCTGATTATTCCTGCAAAATTAATTAATTAATCTAAGGACCCATCAAAAACTAAAATTTGAAGACCTTTTAAAGATAGTAATATGTTTACTCTATAGCTTTTAATCCTTTGACATAACTATAAGATCTATTATTTATTATTCTTGCAAATTTTGTATTTACAAAATATAGCCTATTCTTTTTTCATGAGGTCCCATCGAAGAAATGGCTTATTTTTTCTCACCAAAGATATGTAAATATATAATTTTAGCAACAGTAAACATAAATTTGAATTAAATATGCTTAAATTAGTTGTTACATCAACTTTTTTTTCTTTTAAATGTCGCGTGCTATTGTATATATATTGATTTTTATTTCCAAATCAGAGAATCTTTTTGATGTTGAACTTAAGTCTTGATAGATTACTATAATGGTTAGGCAGGGTTTTAACATGTCCAGAATTCTGATTATATAAGATTACTAATATAGGAACTACTTAAACTAGGACCCCTAAAACCTTAAGGATGTGTCGAAGAAAGAAGCTATCGTTGAGTTTTATGACGTTTTTCGCTTCTCTTATTATATTATTATTATTATTGTTGTTGTTGTTGGTGATGTTATTATTAACATTACTATTACTAGCCAAACACCCGGGCAAGGCCCAGTCAGTTATATTTTATCTTGTACTTTACTTATCACTAAAATTTATGTATTTGATGAACTAAGACAATAAAGAGGGTTTTACTCAAATCACATGCCATTTTCATTTTGAACTTTTGTAAAGATAGACAACAGAAAAATTGCAAATTGTGTTAAGGATTATAGTGACAATCTAATGGAAACAACCAACAAATAACATTTAATGCAGAATTGAACTACTTTATTATGTAAATTTACTTGGATTAAAAGTTGTTTATGCAATTTTAAAAATTCTAGAAGAATATAGTTGAAGATAATTGCAGACACCCCATTTTTGTGGGCATTTTTGATTAGTTAGACAATGGACTTTATTATTTAATAAAATGCATTACTAAGTATGGGCTTAGTAATGTAATTTAATTATTTATTCCAGTCCAGTTTTATTTAATTAAATTGGTTCAGTTTAATTGGTCTAGTCCAGTCTAGTTTAATGGTCTAGTCCAGTTCGTTGCATGCTCAGTACAGTTGCATTAGTCCAGTCCAATGCATTAGTCTTGTCCATTCAAGTTAAGTCCGGTCCATGGTCTAAAATATTCTAATTCACTACAAGAAAAAACGCTTTTACCGACGGCCAAATCCGTCGCTAAAAGCCTTTATTCCGTCGCTAAAACAATTAGCGACGGATTTACCGTCGCTAAAAGTCCCTCGTATAAAAGCCCGTCAGTAATAGTTTAGCGACGGAATTTTTAACTCCGTCGCTAAATATGTAATTTTTTGCGACAGATTTATTTTTAATTAGCGACGAAATATCCGTCGCTAATTATATTTTTAGTATTTTAATTTATTTTCTTTTTTATAAAATTAGCGACGAAATAATTTTTAGCGACGGACTTTTCCGTCGCTAATAATATTATTTAGCGACGGAATATTCCGTCGCCAAAAAGCAAATTTTTTTTGAATTTTTATTTTATTTTATTACCCAGACCTGCAATACAATTTTAATTTCTCAACAACAACGCGCAATAATCCATACGAAAAGAAATATATATAATCAATTATAAAAAATATTTCAATATAAAAAAACTCATATGTACAAGCCGGGAACCGAATACAGTCGGTTAGGGGAGGGGAGAAGAGTACAAGCCGGGGGCGGGGGGGGGGGAAAGCTAGGAAAGGGCTCATCAAGGGTCGTCGAGTCCCGGATCTGGATCCTGCTGATTCGGGGCCGGCTCGGCATGTCCAGCAGTGCCCTGCTCCCTGATCATCCTCACCACCACTGTAGCAATGCGCTGGATCTCCTCGTCGTCCAACTGACGCTGAGGAGCCGGTGTCTGTGGAGGGGCAGCAGGGGGTGAGGACGCTCCTATCACGGCACGAGTAGTCGTGCTAGGCAGGCCGCGTATGCGGCCTTTCGGCCGATTCACGACCTCCGGCGTATCCAGCCATCGCTTCAACCCCCCAGTACTCGCAGCCGTACTAGTGGACGCTGATGGCTGTCCGGACTGCTGCTCGGACCCCCTTAGCTGTTCATACGAGGCCTGCAAAAAAAGTGGTTTAACGATATGTTAGGGCATTAATTAACGAAACGGACATTGAGGATAGAAAGAAAAAACATTAACAGCTTAAATAAATTGACTCACATCGATCCGCCGGGCAATATCTGAAATATAGTCGCCCGCCCGGTGCGCCTCGTCCTTGTCCTTCTTCCGCACGTGCGTCTGACTATAGGTCAGAGCTATGACCTCATCCTCCTCCAGATCCGGGTGCTCGACCGCGTTCATGTGTCGGACGATGTCGTGTGGCACCGACCCCCCCGTGTGCGTCGGATCTCTGTTCTGTCTGTTCTCGGCCCCGCTCTTACTCTTGGCGTCCCAGCCTGGATCCGCAGCCCACCGATCTATCATCTCCCCCCATACACGGTGAGATATCCAATGTGGGGGATATCTCGTCATGTCCGTCATCGGGGCACCCGCGGGCAGCGCCTTCTTCGCCCGGTCCCGTGCATCGTGGAGCCATCGGCGGTAATTCTTGCCGATGTAGGCAAAGAAAGCCTGCTGCCCCAGTACCTGCTGCTGAGGCGTGTCAAACGTGAACCCCTCCTGTAAGGCATTCAATAACACAAATTAACAACATAAAACAAACTGTAATTAAACATTTACTAACGCTGAAAAAAATACTTCACCGTACCAGCCACTCCTCCCATAGGGCCTCCCTCGCAGCGGCATCCCAGTCCTTCCAGTACAGGCGTGGCTCGAAGAATCGGCCCTTCACAAGAACGCCGATCTTCGTCCTCGCCTGATTCTCCAGGATCCTGCCAAAGAAGTAAATAAATAAATTAATACAGTTCAAATATAAATTAACACCCCAAAATTTTAAATATAAGGCATGAGGTGATATTTTTAGTACTTACAGGCCCTCCTGCGTGAGCGTAACTCTCTGTTTACGCTGGGGGTCGATGCGTACCCCGCGTGTCGGACCACGGCCTCGTCGAGATCCTACAAAACACAGACATTAATACAGTTCAAATATACTTTAAATATAAGGCTAGCGAAAATGTACTAAACACCGTTATAAACTATACCTGAGGTAGAACCCACGGAAGATGGAGAATGCACGCGTGTGTGGGATGAATCTGGCTTGGGCTGGGGCGACGGCTCGGGCTGGGGCCCCATCTGCTGTCCGCGATCACTCTGTGCCTCGTCATCAGTAGGCAATGACGAGGTGGGACCCACCGGGGAGGAAGCAGCTCGGCGTCCAGCCCGGCCACGAATAGCCCGTATCCTATCCATATCTGACTTCATATAGATTATATACAAAGACATTAACACGTGAAAAACAATAATTTAGGCATAAATCATCATCGGCACTATATATATATATATATATATATATATATGAACGGATGTGCAAAAACACATCAATAAACACCAAGTTCTAAAATGTTACTACATTTTTCCCGTGATGTTACAACATTACAAGTCAATCATTTTCAGTTTGCGAATCATCTTCATCACTATCCTCGTCGCCCTCTTCTTCGTGGGACTCGTCGTCCTCTTCATCTTCTAATTCATCCTCTTCATCAGTAGACTCGGTCACATCATCTCCAACACTTTCCACGTCTTCCGCGTCATCATCTACGACTTCTTCTCCCACAAGAAGTGTTGTTGGAAGAGGAAGATCGTCCTCCTCGTTGTTGACCTCAACAGGGAACAAGACACGTGGTTGGTCGGCTTGAAAGGAGTCTAGCTCACTGTCATATGTCACGGGCAATTTCTTGGACTTGATAGTTGTATACCAATGAGATTTGGGATTGGCGACGTCCTCCGCGTAAAAGACTTGTACAGCTTGACTAGCAAACACAAAGGGCTCGTCTGATGCAAGTCTTGACTTGACATTGACATCTACAATCCCTTGAGAGCTAACACGGATTCCTCTACTGCATGTGACATCGAACCACGTACACTTGAACATTACCAGGCGGTTTTGGGAACCCAGATATGTTAGCTCAACAATCTCATCTAGCTCTCCGTAAAAGTCCATGCAATTCTCGGCATAACAGTCGCCGTTGACCAAGACTCCACTGTTTTGGGTTTGTTTTGTTCGGTCATCATCTTTTACGTTAAACCTAAACCCGTTGATGATATAGCCTCCGTAACAGGATGTTTGTTTGTTAGGGCCTTCGGCTAGTAATTTCAAGCAGGAGGCCACTGGTCTATCCATTGACTGAACCTATTGTAGATGACGGTAAAAATTAAGGATAAATCAGTATACTAATTGGCCACAGAACTGTATATAACACATAATATAATTTCGTTAAATAATCTTACACGGATTTTGAACCACTGTACAAATTGTGATTTCCGATGAGATTCAAGTCCAGCGGGATCAGTGATTAAAGATTCCGCATCGAACTCACTGCAAACCAATATGCATTTGACTCGCTTAACACACACTTTCAATTATGTACAACAATGTAAGTGAATTAAGACTTTAACTTACTCAACGAATGCCGAAACTTCATCGCAATTTAGAAGGGCATATATTGTTGCAGCACTGTACTCTTCATCTGTTAGCCATCGAGTATACGTTCGGCCGAACGGACTACCTGACTGCTTGAATATTGACAATTGCCCTTCCAAATTTGTGCTTGCTCCGGGATCATTTCGGCCTAGTTGATTTAACCTTGTACCAACATCAGGCCCGAAATATTGACTACAAAAGTTTACAAGTTCTTCCATTACGTAAGCCTCCGCAATTGAGCCCTCAACCCGAGCCTTATTACGGACTTTTTTCTTTAAATGGAACATGAACCTAGAAGTTTAGCGAATCGAGTTAGGTGGAATATCAATGATAACAGATGTCGCATTAAGTGTAAACGAACAACTGTAACAATTTAAGGATTACCTCTCGAAGGGATACATCCACCGATATTGCACGGGTCCACCCATCTTAGCTTCATATGCCAAGTGAACAGGCAGATGCTCCATTGAATCAAAGAACGAAGGTGGGAAGATTTTCTCCAGCTTGCAAATCGTCACCACAATGTTCTTCTCAAGCACTTCCATGTTACTCACCCGGATCGTAGAAGAGCATATATCTCGAAAGAAATGAGATAATTCAGTCAAAGTCTCGCAAACAACCCGTGGCAACAGTCCCCGGAAGGCAATAGGAATGAATCTCTCCATGAATACGTGGCAGTCGTGACTCTTCATCCCTTGGAACTTGCATTCCGATACATTGCAACAACGAGATATGTTGGACGCAAACCCATCCGGAAGCTTCAAATTCTTAACCCACTGACAGACCTTCTCCACTTGTTTCTTGTCTAGACAGTAAGGTGCTTTCGGAAGTATGGTCCTCCCACTGACTGTCCGAGGATGCAATTCACGACGTACACCCAACTGTTGTAGATCCCTTCTCGCTTTAAGGTGATCTTTCGATTTGCCCTTGACATTCATCACTGTGTTGAACACATTATCAAAAACGTTCTTCTCAATATGCATCACATCCATGTTGTTTCGGATAACGAGCGTCCTCCAGTAGGCTAACTCCCAGAAGATACAAAATTTTCTCCAGTTGTGCTCTTTCCCGAACCCTGCAATCTTCTGATCCGGCACACCCTTACCGTGTGGTATGTCAGTATCAAGTGCCTCCAGGTGTGAGAGTACTTCTTCACCAGATGGGTAGTCCAGTGTGACAACCTCACGCTCGATTGTCCCGTCAAATTTATCCTTCTGCCTACGAAACTGATGGCCCGGTGGCAAAAGCTTACGGTGACATCCGAACCACGAGGCCTTTCCGCCGTGCTTTAACGTATGACCGGGGTTCACGCCCATACAAGCAGGGCATGCTAGCTTCCCATGTGTGCTCCAGCCACACGTCATTCCCAATGCGGGGAAATCATGTATAGTCCACATCAAAGCAGCCCTCATCTGAAAATTTTGTTTAAGGGATGCATCATATGTTTCGACTCCATGATTCCATAACTGTTTTAACTCATCAATCAACGGCCTTAAATACACATCTATGTCCTTACCGGGACTCTTCGGCCCCGGAATAAGCAACGACAAGAACATATACGGCTTCTTCATGCACATGCCTGGTGGAAGGTTGTAAGGGACAATAATAACAGGCCAACAGGAGTAAGGCGTGGTAGACTGACCGAAAGGGTTGAACCCATCGGTTGCCAGACCAAGTCTAACATTCTGAACTTCCTGAGCAAAGACTGGATGCCTGCGGTCAAACTCCTTCCACGCCTCTCCATCAGCTGGGTGTGTCAGCACATCGGCATCGTTGCTGCGAGTCTCACGGTGAGCCCTCATATGTTCAGCCGTATTGGAGGAGTAGTACATTCTCTGAAGCCGTGGTGTGACCGGGAAATATCGCAATATCTTCCATGCAATGTTTTTCTTCTTCCCTTTGTCCGGTTTGTACCTCGAATGATCACATACTGGACACCGTGACAAATCCTTATTCTCTTTCCAGAATAATACACAATCGTTATTGCACGCATCTATCCGGTCATAGCTCAACCCAAGTTTCCTCATCATCTTCTTCGCGTCATAGTACGACGGCGGTAGCTTTTCACTTTCGGGCAGTATTTCTTTGATTAAGGTAACAAACTCGTTAAAACCTTTCTCACTCAGCCCGTGGTCTGATTTCAACTGTAATAACCTACTAACCGCAGACAGCCGTGTGTGTTTCGGAGCTCCATCCCACAGCGGCTCTTCCGCAGCTCTCAACAACTCATAAAACTGATGAGCCCCCTCGTTCGGCGGTTGTGGACTGTCGTTACCCCAGTCAACATTAGCATGCCCAGCATCCATAATCATATCTCGGTAATCATATCGTGCCTCCTCCCTAACTTCAGTTTGACTAGCCGGGTTGGACGACAATACTATCGTTTCCCCGTGCTGCGTCCACCTTGTGTATCCACCCATAAAACCGTACCGACGAAGATGCCATTTTACTTCAATTCTTTTTCTCCAGTGCAACAACTCACATCTACCGCACGGACACCTTATCTTATCAAGGTCAACATGTGCAGGATGCGCATAAGCAAAGTCGAGAAATTCGTCAACGCGACACTCAAAATCTTCAGCATTCTTCCTTTTCATCCAACTTCGATCGACTGACATGACGACTGAATTATCGTACTGTATACCACCTTCAATAATGACCAGTGATTAGGCATTGCCGATGTAAATATGAATGCATGAATGTTACAACATGTCTACATATTTCCCCTCCACTCTTGAACAGGTAGTGGTCCTATCCCATTCAGAAAAGCACATGTTTATAAAACAGTGAATAACTCATGCTTAGTCCCATGTCTGTGGAAAATTCGGCAGCACCTCCCCGCATTTCTCCAAGTACACGACATCGATTAGGTGTTCTAACATTCATCTAACCTTGCTCAGGAAGGTTTGACGGATGTTAGAACACCAGATCTGTATGCACCCGGAGAAACACACGAGAACGTGTACCAAATATCCACGACATAGAACACAAAGCATGAGTCAAAACACTGTTTTATAAACAATTAGCTTTTCCAAACTGGACATCCAAAGGCTCATTACAAGGCATTACTTTGTAATGAGTACCTTTGAACGGGAACTAAGGGTTTCTATGCATGCATGCGTTCAGAAATTGATAAGATATGCAAGAATCTTTCCGAAATATCAAAACTGCAGAAAGATCGTTCCATATGTTACCAATTCCACATTAAATAGAATTCGTTGGCAACGAGTTGAACCATCTCGTTGCCAATGGACTTCTCAAAACAACAATTAATATAAAGAAGGCAGGGTTTGTAAACAACGAGTAATTGAACCATCTCTGGGCAACATGGAGTAATTATGGGATGTACAAGGGCTAATTAGGGCTAACTGGGTTATTAGGGTTAATTACGAGTATTAATTATAGCTGATTAAGTTGATTAGGACTAATTAGGGTTATTTAGTCCTAATTAGGGTTTAATTGTGCCGAGTAGTGATGATTAGTCCTAATTAGGGCTAATTGGGCTTAATTGGGTTATGTTAGGGCTAATTAATGTTAATGAGGGCTAGTTTCGGATAATTATAGCTGATTAGGGTTGATTAGGACTAATTAGGGTTATTTAGTCCTAATTAGGGTTTAATTGTGCCGAGTAGTGATGATTAGTCCTAATTAGGGCTAATTAGGCTTAATTGGGTTATGTTAGGGCTAATTAATGTTAATGAGGGCTAGTTTCGGATAATTATAGCTGATTAGGGTTGATTAGGACTAATTAGGGTTATTTAGTCCTAATTAGGGTTTAATTGTGCCGAGTAGTGCTGATTAGTCCTAATTAGGGCTAATTAGGGCTAATTAGGCTTAATTGGGTTATGTTAGGGCTAATTAATGTTAATGAGGGCTAGTTTCGGATAATTATAGCTGATTAGGGTTGATTAGGACTAATTAGGGTTATTTAGTCCTAATTAGGGTTTAATTGTGCCGAGTAGTGCTGATTAGTCCTAATTAGGGCTAATTAGGCTTAATTGGGTTATGTTACGGCTAATTAATGTTAATGAGGGTTAGATTCGGATAATTATAGCTGATTAGGGTTGATTATGACTAATTAGGGTTATTTAGTCCTAAGTAGGGTTTAATTGTGCCAAGTAGTGCTGATTAGTCCTAATTAGGGCTAATTGTGCCGAGGTGTAGGGTTTAATTGTGCAGACACGGACACCGTCGATCAGACGTGGTGTCCGTGTCTGCGCTAACTAACAGGTATCTCAATCCAATTGGGTCCCATCCTCCGTCAACCATCTCAATTCCGACACCTCATATAGTGTGTCGATATGGTGTCCGATACGTGTCTGACACATACCGACACGTGTCCGACACATACCGACACGTGTCCGACGCCCACCGACATGCACCTCCAGACACATCGGCATACGTTAATTTATTTTTTAAATGTCGGACACCGTCGATCAGACGTGGTGTCCGTGTCTGCGCTAACTAACAGGTATCTCAATCCAATTGGGTCCCATCCTCCGTCAACCATCTCAATTCTGACACCTCATATAGTGTGTCGATATGGTGTCTGATACGTGTCTGACACCTCCGGACACGTGTCCGACGCCTCCGGACACGTGTCCGACGCCCACCGACACGCACCTCCAGACACATCGGCATACGTTAATTTATTTTTTAAATGTCGGACACCGTCGATCAGACGTGGTGTCCGTGTCTGCGCTAACTAACAGGTATCTCAATCCAATTGGGTCCCATCCTCCGTAAAAAAATCTCAATTCTCAATTCTCAAATGCTCAATGCAATAAAAATTAACAAAAATCACACATTCAATCCAATTGGGTCCCATCCTCCGTCAATAATCTCAATATCTCAAATGCTCAATGCACAATTAACAATCTAAAATCATCAATTAACAACCTAAAATCATCAATTAATAATCGTAACAAAAATCACACATTCAATCCAATTGGATCCCATCCTCCGTCAATAATCTCAATATCTCAAATGCTCAATGCACAATTAACAATCTAAAATCATCAATTAACAACCTAAAATCATCAATTAATAATCGCAATTACTTCAAATGAACAGCTAATAACCTAAAATCAGCAATTAACAACCTAAAATCACAGATCAATAATCACAATTCTCAAATGCACAATTAACAACTTAAAATTATCAAACAAATTATCAATGTTCAAATAGGAAAAAATTGTTCAAAATGCACATATCCGATGCGCTTGAATTATTTCAATTTAGGATTCGATTGTATTAGGGCATTCAATTTAGGGTTCAATTAGTTTAATTTATGGTTCAGTTCGATTAGGGCATTCAATTCAGGGTTTAATTAAGGTTCAATTACATCAATTTAGGGTTCAATTAGGGGGTTCTATTGATTCAATTTAGGGTTCGGTTGATTTGGGGCATTCAATTTAAGGTTCAATTAGTTCAATTTAGGTTTCAGTTAGATTAGGGCATTCAATTTAGGGTTCAATCAGTTTAAATTAGGGTTCGATTCAATTAAGGCATTCAATTTAGGGTTTAATTAGGGTTCAGTTACTTCAATTTATGGTTCAATTAGGGGGTTCTATTAGTTCAATTTAGGGTTCGGTTGAATTGAGACATTCAATTTAGGGTTCAATTAGTTCAATTTACGGTTCAATTGGATTAGGGCATTCAATTTAGGGTTCAATTAGTTTAATTTAGAGTTCGATTCGATCAGGGCATTCAATTTAGGGTTTGATATTTTAGATAAGACTTTTAGCGACGGGACTAGGCCGTCGATAAAAGTCTGTCAGTAAAGCCCTGCTTTCGCCGACGGAATTTTTACCGACGGAATAATTCCGTCGCTTATATATTTTTTAAAAATCATCGAAAATTATAAAATTCTATAAAATATTTAGCGACGGTACTAATCGTCGCTGCCACCATCAATGTAATGGTTGCCACTGTGATAATGTTAATACTGCCATCAGCACTGCCACCACCGATTATCACAATTATTGTCGATATCACTTTCATCCTATCAACCACGGACACCTCAAATCACTAGTACCACCACAATTACAATATCATGTGCAACATCACTGTTACATCTACCTGATCATAACACTACAATTGCCATTGTCATAGGTTTCACTATCACGTGCAACATCATTGTCGCCTTCACTGTCTTCCCAACCCCAATAACTACTACCAAGAGTGCCACCGCCGTCTTGCTAGCACAACTACCATAGCTCTACTCATTTACCTTTCCATTTGTGTCATTCCCAAAACTCATTATATTCACCAAGAATCTCCAAGATCCTTTGATTTTGAAGAGAATTGCTTTCGAAGAAAGAGCAACATGCTAGACTTAGAACATTGGTGCATAAGATTATGAACTTTGGCGAAGCTTGACATGCCCATGTGTCCTCCAAAAAGATAATGCAGTCTCATCCAACCAAATCATATTCTGTTAGGCGAAGCCTAACAGAAGAAAAAAAAATTAAAATCATTTATTCATACTTGTAAATCATATTCTAACAAGTCTTTATCTTGTTCGTATTTGTTGGATAAAGTAAAGCAGGTATTGATTAAGATGGGATGTTAGGCTCTTTACGGAAGGGTGCCTTGTTTTTCGTGGTTTGTACAAAAACAAAAACAACAAAAAACTAGTCTTATTCCACTACATTCATTTACATTTAATTTCTAGTGATGTTCATATTTGTATCCCAGGGTTTGCATTGAATATGTACGTTGCCACTGTTCGGAGGGCTTGGATAGGCCAAGCCCCTCTCATTTTTATTTTCAAATTTGCATTTTTTTTTCCTTTTTTACTTGCTACGTGTTCGCATTTGCATCAACTATTAAGGTATGATACATGTGAACCTGGTCAAAGGCAATCACTCACTTTTGTACAACATTCGTACAACTAGCTAATCATTCAAATCGTATAAAATCAAGCATGAGCAGAAAATTATGAAACAAATTTGTAGGGTAGAAAAAATAATTAGGGTGTTGGGAACTTACCTTCTAATAAAGAACACACAATATCCGACAGCAGTGGAGGGCGGCGGCGTTGGTGGCGCGACGATGGTGGTAGGCTTTTCACGCGGCGACAGTGGAGGGCTTTTCACGCGGGGGCAGTGCAGTGGAGGGGTCACCGTGGGGGGGGATGGGCAGAGGGGGGTCGCCGTGGAGGGGGATCGCCGGAGGTGGGTCACCGTGGAGGTTGGTCGCCAGAGCTCAGAACAGCGATGGGAGTTTTTTCAGAGAGAAACGGGGGGAGAGAAAGAAAGGCAGATTTGTTTGTTTTAATCGAGGACTTTTAGCGACGGGACAAATCCGTCGCTAAAAGTCCGTCGATAAATCACGATATTTATCGACGGAAGTTTTAGCGACGGATTATTCCCGTCGCTAAAACAATTTTTTAAAACTCTAGAAAAAATTAATTTTGTAAAAAAGTTTTAGCGACGGTAATTCCGTCGCTAAAAGACCGCCGCAAAAACATTGTCGGCAAAAACTTTTGCCGACACTAACTTCGTTGGTAATAAGTTTTTAACGACAGACTTTTACCGACGGTAAAATTTGTCGGTTAAACTAGTTTTACCGACGAATTTTTGTCCGTCGGTAAAACTCCGTCGCTAAAAACGTGTTTTCTTGTAGTGATAATTGATTGTAAGTTGGGAAAATAATCCATGATTTATCCTTGATATAAAGATCAAATAAATATATTATGTGGTTAAGAAATGATATCCTGAATATGGTACATCAAATTTGTGATTTAAGAAATAATTACCGAAATTAGGATTAAATAATGTCCCAAAATTAGGAAAAAAATATTTTTAAGTTAATGAAGTGAACCAGCCGGTTTTTGACTAATCGACTGGTTAGTTGACTTTTATCACTCTGTTATTTTATCATTTATTCTGATTTATGTCCAGCCATGCAAATTATGAGATTTTGCGACCCTGAGCACTAAGAAAAGGGGTCTTGGCCCTCATTTTCAGAGATCAATTTCTGGGAAGTCTAGAAGCTTATTCTCTTTAGAGTTTGCATGCCATTTTCTTTGTGAAGTGACATCCAGCCTCTATCGAGAATCTTAGCCATTCAAATCACTTTTAAAAAGTATGTCTGATTGTTTGCGCTGTGGATACCACACAGAACATTCCCTAGTCATCAAGGCAAGCTACTTCGCGAGATAATCTTTACTAGCTTTCATAGTTTAGAAATCATATAGATTCTCCCATTTCTCGTAGTCACATTTCATTTAAAAAACAGCAAATGATAGTCTTTTTTCTAGTTATTTTCTTAATCTAAATCTAGGTTTGAATTGTAGACTACTTCCTGTAGGACCATAGTCGAACTGCGGTGGTTTTGATTTCGATAAGTTCGATTAGATATGTAGGCCACTTGACCCCTGTTGTGGAGTTCAAGCCAAAGCAATAGAAGTTAACTTATGGTGAGTCTTGTTGTCTTTTACATACTACTTGTTCTTTGGGCCAAAAATAATTAAAAAAAAGTAGAGATTGAAAGGGCGTGGCGGGTGCGTAACACCTTCCCATTGTGTAGCTTAGTCCCCGAACCCATATCCGAATTTTCGAAAGACTAGTCGTCCTTTTGGACACTTTAGAGTCAATTTAAGGTTTTTCTTATTTTCCTTTTTTCTTAAAATGTAATAAGACGGGGACTCCTAAATAATTCCATTAAAGCGGATTTATTTTTCCAAAGTAGTATACCACAGTGGCGACTCCGCTGAGGACTAAAAACACTAAGAGGCCTAGACTTGAATATTTTTTGTTTTTTGTTTTTGGCCTTTTGTATTTCTCAGTGGTATGTGCAATGTGACATAACTGTGGAAGTTGCGCTTTTATTTTCATAGCTCACACGCGCGCACATCTCACCCTGATCCACCCATTTGAGAGCGACACACTTGAGGCCCTTGGTTCTCCTGGGCTCAATACGATCTCTCGATCAAGTTCTCAATTCCTTGTGCCTCGTACTAAAGATCCCTCCTAATTTCTTGGTGTATTAAACGGCTTGTTTACGTTCTGGTGATCGTTCATTAATAACTCCATAGTTACGTGTGGGAGGTATATGGTACAGTCCTTTGTTAGGAGAGTACCTGTATTGGCCTATGGCATGTTGGCAGAGAAACCACCAGCATTCTGTAAGCTAAAAAGGTAATTTTGCAAAAGAATGGAGACTTTGACTAACTGACCGATTACCAGCGCTACCAATCAGATCGCCAGTCAGTATGTGCATTTGCTTGAAAAATTGAAACTTACTAGTTCATACTCTGATCCAACCCACTGACCAACCAGCTGGTTATCCGTCGAGATGACTAGATGGTTAGTCAGAAAACCTTATCCTTAGAAAATTTCAAGAAAAATTCTCAGAAATAAAACCTTAACCCACTGACCAAACGACCGGTTATCCGCCAAGACAACCGGACGGTTAGTCACCAGAAATAAAACCTAAGCCTAATGACCAACCGACCGATTATCCTCTAAGATGACTACATGGTTATCCATGCAGACCACACTGACCAACCGACCAGTTATATATCCAAATAACCGGACAGTTAGCCATTCAGATAACCGAACGGTTAGTCAACCTTTTTCTACAAATTTCAAAAAATACCCCCAAAACCCAGAAAAATTCCCTTCACCCCCGTTGGAGTATGAGCTAGCTAGTTCGATTTGTGTGGAATTTATTATTAATTTTTTGACAACTTTCCCTATAAAGTTATGGCTAAGCATTGTTGGTATCCAGACTCGTCCGAAAAACTCTCACGAACTTCAATGACCAAAGAATTTCTGCATATCTCCAATTTTGTCCATATCATCAGTGAACTTCAGAAGGAACTTTAGAATGATTTTACTTTGCTAATTGAGCAACAATCTCGAAGCGCCGAGGAATTGGATAACCTCAAGAGGAGAGGTAGGAAAAATCGGAAGAAGAGGGGAAGAAAGACTACAGAAAGAAAGGTTCAGAATTTGATTGGATGTATGAGTCTGAGGAAGAAGAGACGAAACCACTTGCTGTACTGGAATGGAAGGACAAGTTAGCCGCACTCGAGTCCCAGATTGCTAAGATGAGAAGAACCAATGACCCTGTAGACCTCAGTGCCCTAGCTATAAACTCTATCTCAAATTCAAGATGCCGAAAATGGATAAGTTTTACGGGACCACTAATCCCAAGATTCATGCAAAGATGAACATGCGGACGTTGGCTCCGTACGGGGTAAATTACAATCATTTGATGCAGTTGTTCCACCGTACCCTCACCGGAGCCATTTCTCGATGGTTCCTTATTTTGGATGAAGTCTGAGTCCATACTTGAGAAGATGTTGTGAGAGAGTTTGTCAAGCAATACTGATGCCGACTAGATATCATCCGGAGAGATTTGGAAACCACCCAGCAAGAACCGAGGGAGTCCATTTCAGCTTTCATCATGTGGTGGAGAAATAAGGCTACTCAGATGGTGAACCGTCCATCAGAGGAAGAACAAGTAAACATCATGAGAAACAACATGCTTATAGTCTACAATGATTATATCTTTGGTCACACACGTTGTTCAAAGCTCTCATAGGGTACCTTATACATATAGAAGATGCCATTAACAGGGAACTATCTCTCGTTAGTCAAAGCCACCCGGGGCATGCTGAGGCAGCCCAAGGAGTTCCAATGTGCACCTTAAGCCGGTAGCAACTAATAATGTCAACACTGTGCACGCACCTCGAGCCATGACATGGGAACCCATTACAGAGCCTAGGAGAAAGTTCACAGCGTTGAATGCACCACTTTCAAGGTCATTGAGCAATTATTAAAAAGATGAATGATATCTAAGCTGCCGCCTAGATATGTTGGTTAAGAAATGACTTATCCCAAATCTGGTACATCCCCATTTCTGATTTCTAAAATAATTACCGAAATTAGGCCAGATAAAGCCTCAAAATTTGGAAAAAATATTTTTAAATTAAAGGGGTGAATCGGCAGGTTAGTTGACTTTTATCAATCTGTGATTTTATCATTTTTTCTACTTATTTCTAGCCATGCAGATTGGCATTGCCAATCATATCAGATTCTGCGTCTCTGAGCATTATAAAAAGTTGTCTTGGCTCTCATTTTCAAGGGTCAACATTTGGGAAGTCCAAACGCTTATTCTCTTTAAAACTTGCATGCCATTTCTTTGAGAAGTGACATACAATCTCTCTCAAGAGTCTTAGCCATTCAAATCACTCATAAAACGTCTTTTTGTTCTTTGCATCGTGGATTCCATGGAGAACATTCATGAGTCGTCAAGGTGAGCTACATCGCGAGGTAATCTTTACCAGCTTTTATAGGGTAGAAACATATAGATTGTCATCCCTTTCCCGTAGTCACATTTCATTACAAAACAGCAAAAAATGCTATTTTACTTTCTTTGTCTAAGTCTAGGTTTGAATTGTAGACTGCATCTCGTAGGAGTAGAGTCAAACTATGGTGATTTTGATTCTGATTAGTCCAATTAGATATGTAGGTCACTTGACCCCTGTTGTCGAGTTCAAGCCAAAACAATAAAAGTTAACTTAAAGTGAGTCTTGTTGTATTTTACATACTACTTGTTCTTTAGGCAAAAAATCATTAAAAACGAAGTAGAGGCCAAAAAGGCATGGCGAATGCTTAACACCTTTTCCTTGCGTAAGTTACTCCCCGAACCCCTCTCCCGGTTTCGATAGACTAGTCGTCCTTTTGGATACTTTAGAGTCATTTTAGTGTTTTTGTTATTTTCCCTTTTCTTAAAATTAAATAAGATGGAGACTCATAAATAAATACATTTCTACGGATTTATTTTCCTAAGCGGTGTGCCACAATGATATTGAAAGGATTATCGGGCGATTGCTTGTTCACTAATTGTTACATTATCACATCATTGAGTGAAATAAGATGTCAAACTGATAAAACCTTTCTTCACGTCTACTTTAACGTAGTTAAACCTTCATAAAAAATACTTAGGACACGTCACACAAAGGTATTTCAAAAACAAGATATTTACCAATATTCAAGACAAGCATTGGAGCAAGCTTTCAGAACAATAGTGTTTAGAAGTACGACTAATGTTAAGAAATAACCAGGTGGCATTAAAGAATAGTAATATGGAATTCCCCTTACCATGAAGAAACCAGTTAAACAATTCCTTCAAATCAGTCCCTATCATCCTTCACAATCACTCACAATTTCAACAATAACAACTAAAGATAACGAAGGGATTTTATAGAAATTTCTAGGAAGCACGTGCTAGAAATAGAACATGAGGTGGCGAGACAAGGTTTTGCCACCTTGCAAGCACGACAAGGCTAGGCAAAGAATGACGAGGCTCAAAGAACAAGGTGGCAAGACAAGGTTGTGCCACCTAGCAAGCACGACAAGGCTAAGCAAAGCACGACGAGACTGAAAGCACAAGGTGACAAGGCAAGGTTGTGTCACCTAGAAAGCAAGACAAGGCTAAGTAAAGCACGACGAAGCTCAAAGCACGACGTGTCGCACTGAATTACATGTTACAAGCACGATGATGATAGGTAGCACAATGTGCCAATCAGAGAAATAATCAACATTGACTCCTTAATAAGCACAAAGTGTCACGATAACGTGCTGACACCTAACAAGTACGACAATACTAATCCAAATTGTCACTTAAAATCGTCATCCTTTTACTCTCAAACAACCATTAATTATTTTGGGCACCTTTAAAAAGTCTGGACGTTACATTCTTCTCTCGTTAAAAGAATTATGCCCTCAAAATTCACCGACCTTAAATATGAATCAACAACTTCAAAATTCAGCATATAATTATCCGAAGGCCAAGGAACCTATCTTGGCTTAAGCTAACCTAAGCAATTCAAGCCTAGGTATCCCTCTGATACTAATTGTGGTGACCAAAATGCTAATCATGTAATTCTATATCTTCAAAATATATTATAACATAATTCCAATCAGATTACACGTCCTAAAGTAAAAGCTAAAGAAAGACATTTCTAAACTCCAAAACTGTAACTTCCGCTCATATCCCCGCTTGCATATGCTCACAAAAATAATCATATGCACTGGAAAGGTGAATACTAAGGGGTGAGCTACGTATACCAGTAAGTGGAATAATCACAGCACCATAGGATCAGAATCAAACATGCTAAAAGATTTGGGAACAAAATATTAGATAATCAAACAGCCAACGCAACAGTCGCTTCGTACCCCGAACAATTAAGAAACTAATTCAAAATTCATTTTGCATATCAAATAAAACACTTCAGCATCTTGGCTTTCGGTATTCTCAAACAAATCCGCTAAAGCTCAAATGTACCATAATCACCAACATGTCATGCATATCAAAAAAATACTAGAGCACTGTCATTGGTAAAAAATACTTAAGCCACGTTACACAAAGGTATTCCAAAAACACGATATATAACGATATTCAACACAAGAACTGGAGTAAGATTTCAGAACAATAGCGTTTAGGTGTACGACGTACATTAAGAAATAACCACAACGTGTAAAATAATAGTGATATGGAATTTCCCTTACCATGAAGAAACCACTTAAACAATTCCTAATCAGTCCATATCATCCTTCGTACAATCACGACTAAACTTCTTCTCACTCACTATCTATTGGTGAAAGTCAAAGATAACTTGAAATCATTTGAGAAGATAACAAAGGGCTATTTATAAAAGTTTCTAGGAAGCACGAGGTGAAAAGAAACACAAGGTGGCGAGACAAAAGTTGCTCCACCTAGCAAGCACAAGAAGGGTAGGCAAAGCACAACGAGGCTCAAAGACGAGGTGGCAAGACATGGTTGTGCCACCTAGCAAGCACAACAAGGCTAAGCTAAGCACGAAGAGGCTTGAAGCACAAGGTGGCAAGACAAGGTTGTGTCACCTAGTAAGCACGACAAGGCTAAGCAAAGCACGATGAGGCTTCAAGTACGACATATGAATGGCACAATGATGATATAGCACGAGTTATCAATCAAAGAAGTAATCAACACTGACTCCTCAATAGAACTGTCATGATGGCATGCTGACACCTAACAAGCACGAAAATGCTAATCCCAATTGTCACTTAAAATCATTATCCTTTTGTTCCAAACCTATCTTAGTCGCGCCCATGGACCCATTGCGGGTCTCGTTTTTCGTGACACAATGGTCCTGAAACGGTCAAAGCAGCGCACACTCAAATTATGTGCTTTTTGTTTCTATTTTCCATTTTTGCGTTTCTTCTACGCCAAGAATTTTATTTTCACATGACTTACAGGAACGCACTCATCACGCCTTGCCTGTCAAACACATTTTCTTGCTAAGTGGATGACAACGGCGTGCCTTGGCCTTCGCAAATGGAGATCAGAGGCCTCGACCTTTCCCTTGGGGGGGGGGGGGGGGGGGTGGCCGAGGCCCCCCCCTTGGGGTTGGCCTCGGCCTTCCCCCAATGCCTTCTCTCTTTTGAACCTCTCTCTCTCTTTTCAAACAACCACCATAGCCCATCGCCCACGGTAGTGTATTGGCTCCGCTGCGCTGTCGCCTGCGGTTGCGTGCCACCTCGCCTACGAGTGCCGCCGCCCATGCACCAGCTCCGTGATGCCCGCCCTCAGCCGCTCGCCGTCTCCACGATGCCTGTCGTTGCCCGAACACAGTGCGCCGTCTCCGTTACACTCGTCGTCCGCAATCACTTGCCATCTCTGTGGCACCAGTAGCCGGCGTCCGTGCGCCATCTTTGAGAATTATATAAAGGTATCTTGGCCCTCATTTTCAACGGTCAATATCTGAAAAGTCCAAAAGCCTATTCTCTTTGAAATTTGCATGCCATTTCCTTTGTGAAGTGACGTCCAGCCTCTCTGGAGAATCCTAGCCTTTCAAATCATTCTAAAAACGTCAGTTTGAATCTCTGATCGTGGATACCATGGATAACATTCTTGAGTATCAAGGCAAGCTGCATCGTGAGGTAATCTTTACCAGTTTTTGTAGGGTAGAAATCATATGGATTGTCTCCCATTTCCCTTAGTCACATTTCATTTCAAAAACCACAATAGATAGTCTTTTTTCCAGTTATTTTCTTAATCCAAATCTAGGTTTGAGGACCAGAGTCGAACTATGGTGGTTTTGGTTTTGATTAGTCCGATCGGATATGTAGGCCACTTGACCCCTGTTGTCGAGTTCAAACTAAAATAATAAAAGTTCACTTAGACTGAGGCTTGTTGTACTTTACATACTACTTTTTTTAGGCCCAAAATCATAAAAAATGATGTAGAGACTGAAAGGGCATGGCGAGTGCCCACCTTCCCGTTGTGTAACTTGGTCCCCAGACCCTTCTCCCGATTTCAATAGACTAGTTTTCCTTTTGGACCCTTTAGAGTCATTTTAGGATTTTTTTATTTTCCCTTTTCTTAAAATTAAATAAGATGGAGACTCCTAAATATATCAATTTATGCAGATTTATTTTTCCCAGGCGGTGCGCCACAATGATATTGGAAGGATTACCGTCCGATTGCTTGTTCACTAGTTATTACATTATCACGTCATTGAGTGAAAAAATTGTCAAACGGATAAAACCTTTCTTCATGTCTAGCTTAACTTAGTTAAACCTTCGTAAAAAATACTTAAGCCATGTCACACAAAGGTATTTCGAAAACAAGATATTTAGCAATATTCAAAACAAGTATTGGAGCAAGCTTTCAAGAACAATACTGTTTTGGAGTACGGCGAAAATTAAGAAATAGCCACGTGCATTAAAGAATAGTAATATGGAATTCCTTTACCATGAAGAAACCAGTTAAAAAATTCCTTCAAATCAACCCTATCATCCTTCTTCCACAATCACACTTAAATTTCTTCTTTCACTCCCTATTTATTGGTGAAAGTCCAAGATAACATGAAATAATTTGAAAAGATAACGAAGGGATTTTACAAAAATTTCTACAAAGCACAAGGTGGAAAGAGAACATGAGGTGGCGAGACAAGGTTATGCCACCGCAAGCACGACAAGGCTAGGAAAAGTATGATAAGGTGGCGAGACAAGGTTGTGCCACCTAGCAAGCATAACAGACGTCGTTGCGCCCATGTGCTGCTCATGCGTCACGTGCTCCTTGCACGATGCTCACTTCCACGAAAAATGTCGCCGCGCCTATGCGCAGTTCATGGGTCACATGCCCCCGGCACGATGCCCACTGCCGTGACAGACGTCGCTGCTCTCATGCGCCGCTCATGCGTCACGTGCCTCTGGAAAGACGCCCACTTCCGTGACAAACGTCGCCGCTCCTGTCCACCACTTTCATGACATGTGCCCCTGGAACCAGGTATTATCTTCGGATATATGTCGCCGCGCCCGTGCGCCGCTTTCATGACATGTGACTTTGGCTCCAGGTATTATCTCACGACAAGTGTCGCCGCGCTCGTGCGCCACTTTCATGACATGTGCCCCTCGCACCAAGTATTATCTAGCCATAGATGTCGTCGCGCCCCTGCGCCACTCTCATGTCTCGTGCCCCTGGGACCGTGCCCATGCGCCACTCTAATGTCTCATGCCCTTGGCATCGTGCCCGTGCGTTATTCTCATGTCCCATGCCCTTGGCACCGTGCCCGTGCACCATTTTCATGTTACGTGCCCTCGAGCACCACACTTATTTATCACACCATGCGCCCCTGCCGTGGAAGTGGAACATGCTTCGACCCACTCTCCGGAGCGTGCAATATTCTGAGAGGCTCCGCTTGCAGTGATTCGGCATGAAGGCTCTTCGCAACATGATAGGCTCGCTACCATAGAAGCTATCTTCGTATGCGGTGGCTTGCATGACACTAGGAACACCTGAGCTATGACCACATCGCACTCACATTACCTGTGATCATCGCGGCCCCAAGACGATGACCCTCATGTCACTCTGAGACTGGAGCACGTCTTGGGAGGGCATCACACCAAGTCTGCCTGTCAGTCAGGCATAGGGACCCTCCCCCACAACTGTCATATTCTCACCGTGTCTCTTGATGCACCCCAGTGGGATTTAGTAAGTGCTTTGGATCGGTGGCTAGGGCATGGGGCTTACTTTGATCATGTCGACGTTGTGTTGTCAATTTTTTCAGACAGGTGGAGCGATGTTGAGTGGGGCAGGCAACGCGAATATGTGAAGCGATAGTCCAAACGAGCATCGACATTTGTGGACCCTTGGTGACGTGTCACTCCCAGAGGCGACACGTGGCAATTGATGACACACGATACTTTTGCCTATAAATAGAGGACCCTGGACTTTATTTTTCACAGAATTCTCATTCTGACAAAAATCACTTTCTCACTCTAGAATCCCGAGTTACTGAATTCTAGAGATAGACTGACAATTAAACCGTGTCATTGGACCCTGACTTGGACCCCAGCTTGGACTGTCAGTCAGCCTGTTCATCTTAGCCCATCCTCACAGCATTGCCAGTCCTCACAGCCTGTCTGGAAAGCCTTGCTCTCTGCCCTTACTCCACCCTTACTGTGTCCCACTTTGTACATCTAACAACTAACTCGGACTATATACTTTGTGACACCTCCACGTAACTATGAACCCACTTTCCTTGGCATCATTTTAGCTACTCTGCTGGGGAGGTGAGCATTGTAGTGCAGTTCTCCTGTCTTACATACTTAGGCTTTATGCGTGTACAACAGAGAGCTACTAGGTTAACCAGTCAAGGCCTCAACCTTACTGTCCAAGATGAGCATCATCTTGATGCCCAGGATGAGACTAGTGGCACCTGACACCAAGACCAACCCCAACATAACCAACGACACCTAAACACAAGCCATGCCCCCAACTTGCTCCAGTCGACCCTTCCTGACTGCCAGCCTCCTACCGCAGGCACCACCCTTGTGCAAACCACACCCCAATAAGCTTCTCCCCACCACCAACACTTATTTACCGTTTTTATTCCCTTAATGCCTCGGGTCACCACGTCCTGAGGCTTAGATGCCAAGATCATCTGGATCGGGCACAAACCCTCGCCTGCTTCGTATGTCACCAAGGCATGTTTCCACCCTATGGTATCAATGAAGTTGTACTTTTCCAGACTTAGAAAATTTTCAAGATACAATTTCTCTTGCACAAGTTTACTGACACCATCGTTGATGCCATCACCTACTCCCTTGGGGGCTTCCCCTTTCCTTATCCCAAGAAGGCCATGTTCCCTCACCCTCCGCCTCAAAATTACATATCGACTTGGTAGGTGGTGCGCGGGGTGGCTCAAGCCACGCTACTCAGTCTCAACTCGGTCAACTGATATCCTTCCAAGCCTCACGACCACCCTTGTCAGGTATACACGCAACACGTCCCGCCAACCCTTCGTTGCCTCTATGACTCAGCCAATCATCGATGCCAGCCCACCATCTCAAGTCCCCTTCCTCTCATCTTGACCCCTCGTGGTCGCGATCGCATTAGCACTTTCACCGGCCTCCCTTGATAACCATGCCCGAGCTCTATTCTCTGTTTCTTCAGGACTTAGAAAACAAAATTCAGAAATTTGTCTCTCATGCACCCCCACCTCCGCCTATCCACTTGTTGAAACTTGTAAAAACAATTTGCAGCCAGATCACCACCCTCGTGTCCTCCCTTGGCACCCTTGTCGGTACTCCAGTCTCCCTTTTCTGGGACTTAGAAAAAAAATTCTTTCATGTAGCCCCTCACCCCTCTCATCCTCTTTCCAACACCTAGAAAAAAAAATTCATAAAATTTTTCATTCCCCTCCACCCCATGCTCTTTCCGATACTTAAAATTTACAAAAAAAAAATCCCCTCTCACTCCGCCCTTCTCACTCCTTTTTGGGGCTGCAAAAAAAAATATTGAATTTCAGAAAATTGAAATTCAAAACCAAACCAAACAATGTGAGACAAACTCTGCTATATCCGACTTCATGCCGCTCCACCAAAAATGCTCCTTAAGGTTATGATACATCTTTGTTCCTCCTGGGTGGATATAGAAACTAGAGTTATGAGCATCTGACAATATCTCCATCCTTAAGGACATAGCAGCTAGCACACAAAGTCTCT
>JAVXUO010002694.1:0-41609 GCA_033065855.1 Escallonia rubra
AAGACCTTAGTTCTTGCAAATATTCAAAACTCAAAGCATTTCGTTCATGCTCTATTAAATATTCATTTTTCAACATTTTATTCAAGAGAGCATTCATTCTGAGCTCATACTTGTGGGATATGTTTATACATAGTCATCAGTACATTCATCGATCATTGTTCTACAGCTTAAACTTGTACTTACCATCTTCTAGAGAGTTCCTTTTCGTACACAATCTTTCATTTCAAATCACTTGTATTAGATTTGGAGCTTTGCAATTGTCAAAGCTTGTTCTTGGTATGTGGATAAATCAAGGGATTGTAAAAGGTTAGTCCTAACCTATAAGGAAGACCATTCTAGTGAATTTAGGGCCTTTCAAATGACTTCCTTGAAGAGGTGAACTTAGGCTTGAAGGTGATGGGAGCCGAACCATCTTAATCTTCATTGTCCAATATGTCTAAATCATTCCCGTATTAAACATTACTGCCTTATACTTGTTCATTGGTTAAGTTACGTGCTTGATATATTGACCTTGAGATACATTTCTTGAGTAATCTAAGAGTTTAAGTCATACTCATTTGATTATCAAAATTGCTTGTGACTAATTGTTAATTTTGTTAAGTGGCCTTAAAATCCTATTCAGTCCCCCCCCCCGCCCCGCAACCCCAGTTATTTTATTGGTTTCAGGTAGGAGTACTGTAAGTTAAAATGACACTGAATAGGTCCTAAAGCTTCAAACCAAAAGAATGCCAAGGATACTCCCAATTGCTCATAGATCGTTTAAATATAGTCATAAGAGGCAGACCCCCTTAAATGCCAAACCGTTGAAACTATTTCCAAATTGTGTTACGCATAGTTCCGGGTTAATTTAACGCTACACCCCATACTTAGGGGTTAGTTACACCCAGCACCCCGTGGTTCTAAAATTGGCACCCAGCACCAAAATTTCAAAAATCTTGACTTCCATCACCTTTTGACGGTCAAAATGCCTTTTGATCACACGTCTGTTAGTTTTTAAGAGGTAAAATGGTCAGTTCCGTTACTGTGTCCAAGATTGCATCCATGTGGCATCTAGATGGCATCCTATGTGTTTCACTGTACCTCTCCAACATATTCTGCTTATGCACACACACACACACACACACTCTCTCTCTCTCTCTATCTCTCTACGCTCTCTTTCATGCTAAATCCCCTGCCTTTCCACTCTTCTAACCGTTCATCAAGCTCCTTTTGGTTGCGGGAACAAGTATGGACGGTCGCCCTAAATGCTGCTAGCTCTTCCACAATTGCGTACCTGATGTCATTTGTCAAAACCGAAAACAAACCTACGACCAAGCCCTGTTGACAGCAGATCTGATGCCGTGTGCCCTCTAGCTCAATAATCTCACGATGAATCCCAAATCCCCGATCTCCCATAAAAAACCCATTAAAAACCCAATCCTTCCACTCCCGAATTCATCAAACCTGCACCGCCCAAACCCATCAAAAACCCATTAATTCTTCAATCAGTCAACCGCAATCCCGCAATTAGTCAGCCACAATCTCATTAAAGTGGAAAGCATTCGGGTAAAGGATCTAGAAAATTTGGTGTTGGTGAGGATTAGAGAGAGAGACGAAGACAGAAATTAAGAGGTGGTGGTGTGTATTAGAGAGAGAGAGACGAAGAAAGAAAATTTGGTGTTGGTGAGGATTAGAGAGAGAGAGAGAGACGAAGCCAGATTAGAGAGACAGTGAGAGAGACATATTAGAGAGAGAGAGAGAGAGAGAAATTTGGTGTTGTTTTTCTCTGTGTATAATGGCCCCGTTAGATGGAGGTGGTGTGTATGTTTGTGTTTGCGTGTGTGTGGAAGAAGCTTACGTGTGTGTGTGTGTGTGTGTGTGTGTGTGTGAGAGAGAGAGAGAGAGAGAGAGAGAGAGGCTGTGTGTGCATATTTAGTGTTGACTAGAATGACACATAGTTTTAATAGCTAAAAAGACAAAGTTACCCTTAAAAAACTGACAGTCGTTTATTCAAAGCCCATCTTGACCGTCAATTGGTACCGGATACCAATATTTTCAAAATTTTGGTGTTGGGTGCCAATTTTAGAACCACAGGGTGCTGGATGCAACTGACCCATAAATATGGGGTGTAGCGTAAAATTAACCCCATAGTTCCATTAGGACGTGACATAACAACGTGTTATAACATCTATATATCTCCCATAGGGCATGTGCCATAGCATTTTACAAGCAAACAACTAGCTAATTTAGTCCCAAATTTTGCAATCGCACACTTTGTTTGACTTCTAAGATATTTTTTAAATTAAACTTGCTTAAACTGAGTAAGAAGTTAATGATCTGATTGACTCCTTAGATTTAGTTTTCAAAGAATTGAACACATATTTCTGGAAAATAGAACTTCAGAAGATAGTTTGACTTGACTGTCTTTCACCCTTACTACCTTCCCATTGTGACCTCTCGAACCCCCAAACAGTGGATGAATATGGCTACAAAAAGAGAGAGACTATTTGTCAGTAATTTGTCTAGCAAGAAGAGTTTTTAGGCACTCTCTTTAGGTCACATTTGCCCTTTCAAGAACCACTTAGGAACTGTTTAATAAAATTAAAAAACTTAACTGTGGAAAAATTAACTCTTCAATTTGTGGAATTGAAAAGTTTAAACGACTGACTCCATATAATTGAAATATAAGTTGACATGTTTCGTAAACAAAAAGCAAATGTTTGAAAATTGCTCCGCTTCACAAATATATCCATTTTATCAGAGTTATACACTTGTGTTTATTTCTATAATTTTTCCGACTAAAATTATACGTGGTGGTAGCAGTGGTGGTGTGATAAAGTAATAGTGGTGGTGGTACGGGAAAGGTGCTTGTAATGGTTGTCATAGTGGTGGTAAGATATGTGGTAGGGTGATGGCTTGGTGGTGGCGGCGCAAGACAAGAGCATGGCAGTCGCGGTGGTGGCTGTAGTGGGGTGGAGATGGAGGTGGTGTGGACGACTTGGTGGTGGCAGTCGTAGGTGGTAGCGTCTTCCTAGCGACGGCGGCAATGGTGGTGAGGGTGACCGCCATGTGGTACTTGTGGCAATGGTGGCAATAAGGAGGGTGATTGCAATGGTGGTTTTAATGTGGTAAAAGAGGTGTTGCCTATAGAATGATGGTGGCGGTGGTGGTGTGGTGAAGGTGAAGTTTGTGGTTGTGGTTGTGGTGGAATGGTTGTGATAGCGGTTGCATGGTGACCATGGAGGTAAAATGGTGGTGGAGGTGATGGCTGTGTGGTGAAGATGGTGGTTATGACGGTGACTGTGAGATCATCGTGGTACATATTCAGTTTTAAAACTGTTGGTAAATGCACTTAAAATTGAGTAAAAAGTAAGTCTCTCTTACTTAAGATTTGGCCTATTAGGGAGGAGTTGGATTTACTAAGCAGTACAAGGTTGAGAGCAGGGGCGGACCTACATGGTGACAAGGGGGGGCCCCTGAACTTTTGAAATAATTGCTTATGGAGGTGGTTCTGCTCCTTCAGATGTACAAACTTCTCATGGTTTTATCTATGTTTCCCCTTTCCTGTTTGTATCTAAAACGTGACCTTAGCGTCTTACTTGAATCTTGTGCAACGCTGAGTTGGGAATTTGATTTAAAGCTGCGCTATGTGCTGATTATCTAGCTTGCTAGTTGAGTTATCAATTTAAGTGGTTAATTACGCACTCTAATGTACAATAACTAATGCATAATGTACAACTTGATTGTACCAAGAGTGACAGACAAAGGATGATGAGGTTGTGGACAAGTAGTTGTTGTTAGAATCTCATCTTTGCTGGGCGTACTTAGATGATTATATATGTTAATTTTAGTTTAATTTCAGTAGTTTAGAATATATGTTTGGTTAGTTTAATTTTAGTTTGATTTCAGTGATTGTATAGAAAACTTTTTACTATTATTTTACTTTATTTTTTTTTTGTGAATTCGATATAATTTTTGCACCTCCTGAAAAAAATTCTTAGTTCCGCCCTGGTTGAGAGATTGGGTTGTCAAACATTAGCTTGCATTCCGTCTGCAACTTTACATTGCCAAAAAAGTCATGATTACGTACTCAATATACGATGCATGTTCGCCTGCTGTCTTAAAACGGATCATAATGCGCTGGCACATTTAACTACTTCTGTATAAGAAATTAAGTGAGATTCCCTGGAAGGTTGGCCACTCTGTTAACGGTTGACCTTGGAACACGTATTCTTTCATCAAGCACCGTTTTGTTTATTATTTTGTTTCTGGTAAAGTAATGCATGCCTTCACGACCAAACCAAACTACATTGGATACCAAGTCAATACGCGACAATCATATACAACCTGAGACAAAGCATAAAAAATGGTGCAGATTATCAATTCAATGGAAAAGGAACTGGTGTGATCATGCGAACCTAATCTCTGCATGATGTTACTATTTTTTTCTATTCTAAACATTAGATGGCAACTGGCCATTTAAGTTACTTAATCTAAGAACTAATTACTCCTATATCTCTGAGGTTAGGAAATAATTACAGGTAAAGACAATAGTTTGGACAAATTACACTTATGTCCGTTGATTAGACATAATCTGAACGGTTTTGATGAAAAGATTGTATTACCCCTAAGTTGGAACCTTTTTTTTTAATGCCATTACTTTATCTTTAAAAAAAGAAAAAAAACCAGTGAGATTAATGCCATTACCCCCCTAAGAAGAAAAAAAAAACCCATTTATGTCACTCCTGCATGAACCGGTCAAGGACGCCCCCTTAACCGCCACCTTCGCCGCCTCATCTGCCTCCCCTTTCCCCGTCGCCGTAACCACCATCCCCCTTCCCCGTTGTCGCGACCACCCTCCCCCTTCCTCTTCGTCGTCGCCGCGACCACCCTCCTCCTTCCCCTCCCTGTCGCCGCGACCACCCTCCTTCCCATTCCCATGTCGCCGCGACCACCCTCCCTCTTCCCCGTCGCCGCGACCACCCTCCTTCTTCACCTTCCCTGTCGCCGATGGTAAGATAAGTCGTACCATCTAGATTAAGCATCATCGGGGAGTGAGCAGGTGGTTCAGGTCCTTTTTCGACGGCAAGAGGTAGGTCATTGCAATCTTCGGCCGACCGTTCCTGGCGGGGTCCTCTCTGGTCCTTCCCCTTGCCCAAACATTGATGGTTCGAATCTTCGGCGATGAGATAGTTTGTTGAATGCTTTAGGTTTTCAGATTAGAAAAAGTAGCGATGCAGGGGTGGGGTTTTGAAACCCTAATTAGGGTTTTGATCATATTGGGAAATTGTAGATTGAGCCCTAATTCACAGATTGAGACCCTTAGGGTTTTTATGCCGATTGAGAAATTCTATTGAGAAATTTTGATGAAATAGACCGGTAAGATAAAGAACAAATTAACGCTTGAAATCTTAAAAAAAATTAAAATTTTAAGATAGAGAACAAATTAGGGTTTTAAAACCCTAATCCTTAAATTAAAGCTTAAAATCTTAATTTAAAATATTTAAAAATATTATGTATATACAATACAAGGGGTAGTATTGTCATTTTAAAAGTCCGTATTGATGACATCATAAAAAAAAGTACAGTTTTTTTACGGAACTCTAACGGATGGATACGGGTGATACATTTGAAACACGTTTGGTCACGGAATGTAACATTTTGAAACTTTGTATCATTGACTGTAATTACCCCCTAACCTCAGGGACATAGGTGTAATTAACACTTAATCTAAATATGACTAAAATTTGAAAGATGTGGGGAAAGCAGGATCTCTGTAGAGATTGCGCGTACTATTCCTCTCAAGTTGGCTGATCGTTTGACTGAAAATGTTGCGGCTTCGCCAGCCTAGGTAAATTTCTTAACTTTCTTCTTATCAAATGGTGTCAATTGGCAAGCGTTAGGTTTACATAGATCAACAGCTTATGTTAGGGTAAATACATGGACAAGAATTAATCCCTCATCGCTACCGAAGTACTAGACACAGTCAGACACAGGAGGCAAGCAGGCGCGAGCAAAATGCACACATGCTCGCACGCTAAAGTAAGCCCGGGATGAAAGCTTGTGGATTTTCCAGCACTACATATATGCTATAAATCAGATGTGTCGTGTTGTAGATTATTTGGAGGTATTATCTGCCCATTGTGATAAGAGGGGAAAAGAAGGGTTCAACGCACTACAAGATGAGTATGAAGTATTACTAAACATAAAAGGCTCAAAAACTTTCTGCAGACCACTTTAGCAGAAAGAAAAACTTCAAGCTACGTATAATATATGAGATCAGACAGGGTGGACAAACCATGAACCCCGGAGCTAAAGTCAGCAGAGAGAGGAATAGAGACCTTAAAAGTCCTGAGATGCATTAGGTAAAGACATGGAAAAGGAGGCACCAACCAACTATAGAAACAATTTAAAACAAGAGCAAGTAGCACAAAAGATTAACTTAACAAACGTTTGTTGTAGAAGTAAACTCCTTCCTTTATAAATTCAGCGAATTGTCCGGTGAACAACACAACTAGCTTCCGATAAAACTTGGTACCACGTACTACAAAATTCTGTGCTTCTTCGCTCCATATTTTGAGCAAAGAAAAGAAAAGAAAGCTTCACATGGCCATGACAGCAGCATTCCTTATCCTCCTGCTCGTGGCTCCGGCAGTCTATGGGGCAGAGCACGTTGTCGGAGGCAGCAGCGGCTGGACCCAGTCGGTAAATTATGTTAAATGGGCAGCTGGTGAAACATTTACAGCTGGTGACACACTTTGTAAGTTGGTTTTGGTTACTTGTCCATCATGTTTCAACACAGTTTGAACTACTTTTGGCGACTTACATGTACCAAGTTCATACTAGCAAATTTTCTAGCTAGTCAGCTTAAACTTTTTAGAGAAGTCTGCTTACTACATTTTTGCCTTGTCATGTAAACATGCAGGATAGACTATAAGAAGCTTCGTATGGGCATCACCATAGTTGTTTTAGAGGCTTACCGTGGATTACATGCTAAGATTTTGTTTAGGGTGACTTCGTTATCCTACAAGATGTTAGAGAATAATGGAATATGCAAGTAAAGCTTGAGTTAACTTCTTTTATTTTTCTTTCATAAAATACCTAGGTACTACATAAGACCTACTAGGAACATTTTGATTGATTTGTAAAATAAAAAAATGCAAAAGTAGTTATCGCGAGACAAAAATATTTTGTGCTTTTGCTGTAACACAAACATTTTGAGCTGTTTTTGCCTAGTGTTTTTGAATATACAGTTAGCACGAGGCAAAAAGTTATGTTTCCTCAGTAGATCGAGGAACTCAAATGCGCATCAAAATGAAAATTTGTCTCGGAAATAAAGAACAACTTCCGTTGCTGTGAAGAAAAACTAACCCAATTTTGCTGTCATCGACAGTGTTCAGCTACGGGAGCAGCAGCCACAGTGTGGATCAAGTGAGTCAAGCTGACTACAACAGTTGTACCACAGGCAGTGCACTCGCTTCCTATAATGGTGGCCAAAACACCATCAGCCTAACTAAAACAGGTCCAATGTACTTCCTATGTCCATCTTTTGGTCACTGTGGTGGAGGCATGAAATTAGCAATCAATGTTGTGGCGGCAAGTGGCACGCCTTCCGGCACTCCGCCGAGCACCACCTCTCCGCCAACAGGATCGGCCGCTCCAACCACTACTCCACCCTCCACAAATACCCCAACTACGCACTCACCGCCACCGCCTAGCGGTGTAGCCGGTAGTTTAGGTAACATGAACCATTTGATCCTTGGAATTTCGCTTGTTTTGGCACCAATTATTGCGTTGATGGGCTAGGCAAGAGGCAGTGCTGTTTGTGTGTTTCATTAAGATTGTGTGGCGTTTTTTCTGGTTATGAGACGTAATTTCGTGTCAATATTATTTAAATAATGTTTAACCATGTTTAGCAGATTTACTTTGGCTTATTATGCTTTTCCACCTTTTTTGTTTGGGCTAACTCTTTAAGTACTTATCAAGCCTTGGCAATTTAAAATTATTCAAGAAGGCCTTGGTCAAATTTTACGAATGTAATTGCTCCTTTGGTCAACATTATGCTCGTTTTCCCGTCTCCACATCACCACCACCACATAAGCCCAACACCACCACCATAATCACGGCCACTACTGCATCGCACCAAAATCGTAGCTGTACAGCAACTCAATTGAGGCGACGGTGAGCGGCGCAAATACATTGGTGGGCTATCGTAGGTGGTTCCAATGTACATGATGGTAATATGGTTGTGGGTAGGGGTGAGCATTTAAACTGATCCAACCGTGAAAATCGAACCAACGTATCCGTCTATTTCCAAACCGATCTAAAAATCAATCGGTTTTGTTTTTTTTTTCTTTCTCAACCCGTACATTCGGTTCGAATTTTTTTGAAACCGCATAAACCGAACTAACCGTATATAATATAGCATATCTATATTTTTACCTAATCCTAGTTATTTTTTACTAACCTTAGTTATCTAACCACTAGCCACCTACATCTCACTAAGTGTTATTAATTATGATAAAAAAAATTAGTTTTTTTGGAGCTTATTAGCATGTATAAGTTATTAATTTTTGGACCTAAACTTGACCAAAATTGAGTTTGGCCCAAACCGATTAAATCGTCCAAATCAATCCATTCAACCACGGTTCGGTTTTTTTTTTTCCAAATTAAGGTTGGTCGGTTCAGTTTGGTATTCAACCTCCAAACCGAACCGTGCTTTCGGCCTTTGTGGGAACGGGTGAGCGATCGATGGGGTGGATAGTAATGGTGGAAGCAACGAAATGGTATTTGGTGCTGGAAATGGCGGGTGGTGGGTGGTGTTGGCTACAGCGACGGCGACGAATGGTGAGGTAGGAAGAAATGCACTGTTCTGGGAGAAAGAAATGTGTTGATCGGTGAAGCAGTGCTCGACGAATTTATGGTGATGGTTGTGGGAGGATCTATGGTGGCTAATAGAGGTTGGATCAGTGGTGGTGACTAGTACTGATGTTGGTGGCGGCAGTGCACAACTAGGTGGGGAGAGAGAGAGAGAGAGAGAGAGAGAGAGTACGAGGTCAATTTTGACATACTAAATGGAGGTAGTGCAATGACGGAGTTGTAGGGTTGGTGGTGATGGTTGCTAATGGTGGTGGGTTTGATGAGGATGGCATTTGTGGTGGCGAGTTCAAAGTTTGATCGTGGGTGTAGCTAACTGCTTGGGAAAAAGACCGGTATAGGCCTAACTCGAGTCGCCATGTCATTTTAGGGTGAATTTTCAACAAAAAAGACCATGGTTGACTATAAATTACATGATCACACAAATCCAAAGATTTAGGGTTTGGGAACTAAGTTATATGACGAGAAGTTATCAGGCACCCCGTCATACCCTAAGTGTCCCTTACTTGTTTTAAAAATATGTATTGGTTTTTATCCAAAGTAGGGAAAAGCATGCAGAAACGCAAAACCTAACCTAAAACCTTATTTTGGCTTGAACTCACAAATTGGGGTCAAGCGGCCAACATATCTGATCGAACTAATCGTGATCAAAATCATAGAGTTCTGACCGATCGTACGTGACAACCTAAATTTTAGTCTGTAATTCCTAGAGACCTTGCTGAACTCAACTTCTTCTAGTCGATTATTCTTAGAATCAATGAATTGAAAACAGATAATGTTCCAAATTTTGGAAAAATATCTTAAAATATTAAGGGATGAGCCAACCAAACAGTTGACCTTTTCTCAATTAGCGATTTTAATCAAACTCTATCAGAGATCTCAGACTCAAAAGTTATCCTTATCATTTCGGTCAGCCTCAGACATCTATAAAAAGAGCCTTTGGGCTACAGCTTAAGGGAGGTTGTACGTTCTCTCTAGAACTTTTGGACCATTGTCTATAGGAGTGGTGCATCATTTCTACGAAGGAATTTAGCACTTCATATAAAATTCTCCATATTTTTTATCTACTTGCACCCTAGATTCGTCGCGAGGTGGTTCTAAGTCCTCTAAGCAAGAATCATCTAGAGGAAGCTTTATAATACTGTCTAGTTTAGGCTATATTAGAGAAGTCTAGAATATCTCCCATCCCCGCGACCAAATCTCGGTTAGTAAAAAAAGCTTTATGAAAAGAGTCTTTCAAATTCATTTTTCTATATTTGTATCAAAGACCGAAGTTTAGATCGCCTCCGGTAGGGTCGGGTCGAACTATGATGATTTTGATTGCAGTTTGCTCGAGCGGATACGTAGGCCATTTGACCCTGGTTGTCAAACTCAAACGAAAGTCATAGAATTATGTTAGGGTGGATTCATAAATGTTTATGTGCATTTTTATTTATTATGTGTTAAAAGGACAATAAATCATAAAAAAAAAAGTAGAGACCGTTAAGGTATTGCAGGTGAGACCGTTACGGTATGGCAGGTGCCTAACACCTTCCGGTTGTATTATATAGTCCCCAAATCTATCATTTCTGAGTTCGGTAGATTAGAAGCTTAGTTGGGTACTTTATCTTTATTTCATAAAATAAAATGGCGGCTCTGAGTTTTAGATATTCACGGTTTCTCGAGACGGTTCGCTATAATTATGTGTAAGATGCATAATCTACTCTTTTCTCGAGCCAAGTTTGACATTCAAGCCTAGGTATTTGAACCTAAGAACCGTTGGTTTAAGTACTCCTAACACATTTTTGCATAACCCTCAAATTTTCTTTAGTAAACTTTGAGGAATTCATTAAATCTAGGTGATTAACAAGAAAAGGAAATTAAGAACAATCCTATGACTATTAACTTTAAACAATAAAGGCGCCCCTGGTCAACTCAAAGTTTAGCCTGACGTGCCGAATTGAAGTGTGAACCAAGGTGACAATTTACTGTCTTTGAAATTCTCTTTGCCTTTAAAGTGATGCTTGGGGGATCTCTCTAAGCCTATACAGCAGAAGGAAAAAGCTTGGTAGCATAGAAGCATGAAAACAAGAGTCGGAGGAATTATGTGTGAGAAAAATGAAGGAACAGGATGCAACATCAGTAATAGCTTGGAATTTTAAGGGAATTTTTTAAGGGATCTTATCGTTTTACGTGTTGAATAGTGTAATCATATGGTGAGGCCAGGTATTTCATTTTTAAGCAAGATAAAAAGGAAATTGCAAGTAAAATAGAGTACGAGAGAGAGCACACAAATCTTTTGCACACGATTCGGCCATTTCGCACACGCTATGTATGATTGGAAAGTACCAATCCACTATTATTAATCTTCAGTGTGAATAAAGACCTAAGACAGCAATTGACGATCCAATGGTAGTGCAACACAGGTATCAACTTTTTTGGCCACACTTGCCAAAATTACAAGGGATTGAGATTACCATCTTACAAGGTGTATTACAATTTGAAAAATCAATCCTATACAATATTGATGAACCCAAGACAATATAACTGTCTCCTCATAGGGTACATATAACTAATGAATTTGGTGAGGAATAATTGAAAGAAAGGATGTCTGCAGGTGTTTCTGGAAGCATTGTATATTGGGTGAGCACTTAAAACGTACTTAGAGTATTTAATGAAACTGAAATTTAAGTGCCCAAAAACTTAAACATTAAATTCATGCAACTGAAAACTACACGACTGAAGTCCTAGCAAATAAAAATAACTTAACATGGTTGGTAAACCAAGAGCGAATGCCTGAAAATTGTTCCCTTTAACACTATAATCATTTTACCATAATTATGCGCTTATGTGTTTCTTTTGTTTCCTCGAGGCCAAAATTCTGTTGGTTATGTTGGTAAATGGTAATGGGGGTGGCAGTAATGGTCACTCAGTATTATTGGTAGTGGTGGCGATATGTGCTTGTAATGGTGGTGGCCATGGTGGTGACAGCCTAGTGCTAGTAGGCAATAACATGGTGGTTGAGGTGGTGGCAATCGTCTGGTGGAGATTGAGGTGGTGTTGGCAGTAATATGGATGTGGTGGCAACGACAAAAACATTGGTATGTGTTGGAGGCAATATCATCCTGTTGGTGGTAGCGGTGGCAATGGTATGATGCATAATAATCCTGCTAATGGAGACGTAGTGGTGGCGGCTAGTTGGTATTTGTGATGTTAGTAATAGCAAGGAGTGACGGTTGTGGACCTGTGGTGGAGGTGATGTCTGTGGTGGTGGTGGTGGTGCAATGTTGTGCACTACAAGAAAATAGGCTTTTAGCGACGGGGAAATCCGTCGCTAAAAGAATTAGCGATGGATTCACCGTCGCTAAAAATCTCTCGTATAGTAGCCCGTCACTAATAGTTTAGCGACGAAATTTTTAAATCCGTCGCTAAATATGTAATTTATACCGACGGATTTATTTTTCATTAGCGACGGATATTCCGTCGCTAATTATATTTTTAGAATTTTAATTTATTTTCTTTTTTGTCAAATTAGCGACGGATTAAATATTGTAGCGACGGAATATTCCGTCGCTAAACAACTTATTTAGCGGCGGAATATTCCGTCGCTAAATAACTGATTGTAGGAATACTTTTAGCGACGAAATTAATCTGTCGCCAAAAGTCAATTTTTTTTTTGAAATGTTTTTTTTTTTAATTACCCAGACCTGTAATACAATTTTCAATTCTCAACAACAACGCGCAATATTCAATATAGAAAGAAATATATATAATCAATTATAAAAAATATTTATTATAAAAAAGACTCATATGTACAAGCCGGGAACCGGATACAGCAGGGTAAGGGATGGGAGAAGAGTACAAGCCGGGCGCGGGGGGCGGGGGGGGGGGGGGGGGAAGCTAGGAACGGGCACGGGAAGGGGCTCATCAGGGGTTCCCGAGTCCCGGATCTGGATCCTGCTGATCCGGGGCCGGCTCGGCCTGTCCAGCAGTGCCCTGCTCCCTGATCATCCTCACCACCACTGTAGCAATGCGCTGGATCTCCTCGTCGTCCAACTGAGGACGAGGAGCCGGTGTCTATGGAGGGGCAGCAGGGGGTGAGGACGCTCCTATCACGGCACGAGCAGTCGTGCTAGGCAGGCCGCGTATGCGGCCTTTCGGCCGATTCACGACCTCCGGCGTATCCAGCCATCGCTTCAACCCCCCAGTACTCGCAGCCGTACTAGTGGACGCTGATGGCTGTCCGGACTGCTGCTCGGACCCCCTTAGCTGTTCATACGAGGCCTGTAAAAATAGTGGTTTAACGATATGTTAGGGCATTAATTAACGAAACGGACATTGAGGATAGAAAGAAAAAACATTAACAACTTAAATAAATTGACTCACATCGATCCGCCGGGCAATATCTGAAATATAGTCGCCCGCCCGGTGCGTCTCGTCCTTGTCCTTCTTCCGCACGTGCGTCTGAGTATAGGTCAGAGCTATGACCTCATCCTCCTCCAGATCCGAGTGCTCGACCGCGTTCATGGGTCGGACGATGTCATGTGGCACCGACCCCCCCATGTGCGTTGGATCTCTGTTCTGTCTGTTCTCAGCCCCGCTCTTACTCTTGGCGTCCCAACCTGGATCCGCAGCCCACCGATCTATCATCTCCCCCCATACACGGTGAGATATCCAATGTGGGGGATATCTCATCATGTCCGTCATCGGGGCACCCGCGGGCAGCGCCTTCTTCGTTCGGTCCCGTGCATCGTGGAGCCATCGGCGGTAATTCTTGTCGATGTAGGCAAAGAAAGCATGCTGCCCCAGTATCTGCTGCTGAGGCGTGTCAAACGTGAACCCCTCTTGTAAGGCATTCAATAACACAAATTAACAACATAAAACAAACTGTAATTTAACATTTACTAACGCTGAAAAAAATATTTCACCGTACCAGCCACTCCTCTCATAGGGCCTCCCTCGCAGCGGCATCCCAGTCCTTCCACTACAGGCGTGGCTCGAAGAATCGGCCCTTCACAAGAACGCCGATTTTCGTCCTCGCCATATTCTCCAGGATTCTGTCAAAGAAGTAATTAAATTAATTAATACAGTTCAAATATAAATTAACACCCCAAAATTTTAAATATAAGGCATGAGGTGATATTTTTAGTACTTACAGGCCCTCCTGCGTGAGCGTAACTCTTTGTTTACGCTGGGGGTCAATGCGTACCCCGCGTGTCGGACCACGGCCTCGTCGAGATCCTACAAATCACAGACATTAATACAGTTCAAATATAAGGCTAGCGAAAATGTACGAAACACCGTTATCAACTATACCTGAGGTAGAACCCACGGAAGATGGAGAATGCACGCGCGTGTGGGATGAATCTGCGTCGGGCTGGGGCGACGGCTCGAGCTGGGGCTGGGGCGACGGCTGGGGCTGGGGCGAGGGCGAGAAACAGGTATCTCAATCCAATTGGGTCCCATCCTCCGTCAACCATCTCAATTTCGACACCTCATATAGTGTGTCGATATGGTGTCTGATACGTGTCTGACACCGCCGAACACATGTGCGACACATACTGACACGTGTCCGATGCCACCGGACACGTGTCCGACGCCTCCGGACACGTGTCCGACTCCTCCAGGCACGTGTCCGACGCCCACCGACACGCACCTCCAGACACATCGGCATACGTTAATTTGTTTTTTAAATGTCGAACACCGTCGATCAGACGTGGTGTCTGTGTCTGCGCTAGCTAACAAGTATCTCAATCTAATTGGGTCCCATCCTCCGTCAACAACCTCAATTCCGACACCTCATAGAGGGTGTCGATATTGTGTCCGATACGTGTCTGACACCTCCGGAAACGTTTGTGACATATACTGACACGTGTCCCATCCTCCGTCAACAATCTCAATTTGTAATTCTCATATGCTCAATGCAATAAAAATTAACAAAAATCACACATTCAATCCAATTGGGTCCCATCTTCCGTTAATAATCTCAATATCTCAAATGCTCAATGCACAATTAACAATCTAAAATCATCAATTAACAACCTAAAATCATCAATTAATAATCGCAATTACTTCAAATGCACAGCTAATAACCTAAAATCATCAATTAACAACCTAAAATAATCATCGATCAATAATCACAATTCTCAAATGCACAATTAACAACCTAAAATTATCAAACAAATAATCAATGTTCAAATGGAAAAAAAATTGTTCAAAATACACATATCCGATGCGCTTGAATTATTTCAATTTAGGGTTCGATTCTATTAGGGCATTCAATTTAGGGTTCAATTAGTTTAATTTAGGGTTCGGTTCGATTAGGGCATTCAATTTAGGGTTCAATTAGGGGTTCTATTGATTCAATTTAGGGTTCGGTTGATTTGGGGCATTCAATTTAGGGTTCAATTAGTTCAATTTAGGTTTCATTTGGATTAGGGCATTCAATTTAGGGTTCAATTAGGGGTTCAATTAGTTTAATTTAGGGTTCGATTCGATTCGATTAGGGCATTCAATTTAGGGTTTAATTAGGGTTCAATTACTTCAATTTAGGGTTCAATTAGGGGGTTCTATTGATTCAATTTAGGGTTCGGTTGATTTGGGGCATTCAATTAGGGGGTTCAATTATTTTAATTTAGGGTTCGGTTGGATCAGGGCATTCAATTAGGGGTTCAATTAGTTTAATTTAGGGTTCGATTCGATTAGGGCATTCAATTTAGGATTTAATTATGGTTCAATTACTTCATTTAGGGTTCAATTAGGGGGTTCTATTAGTTCAATTTAGGGTTCGGTTGATTTGGGGCATTCAATTTAGGGTTCGATTAGTTCAATTACGGGTTCAATTACGGGTTCAATTAGTTTAATTTAGGATTCAATTCGATTAGGACATTCAATTTAGGATTTACTTAAGGTTCAATTACTTCAATTTAGGGTTCAATTACTTCAATTTAGTGGTCGGTTGAATTGAATAAACAATACAAAGGGTTTCTTATCCTGATGTCATGCAATGGCCCATAATCTATGACCTTTCAGCGTCACCATGATCTATATCGGTGTTACAGACTAACTACCGAATATGGTTTTCTTCCCTACCTCGTCAAGAATTAAGGAAAATTAGAGATAACAAGTTCAAGTTCTTCAATAAGCCAAGATCCGTCTGAACAACAAAGTGAATGACATCATAAATAAAAGGAAAGAGATGCATGTAACCTAAATTGAAGACAAATTAACAAAAAATTCAGATAATTTAGGGCAATTGACATACAAATCTCGAGGTGGGTACGACGGCGGCGGCGTTGGTGGTGCGGCGGCAGTGGTGGGTTTCGTTGCGCGGCGACAGTGGAGGGCTTTGCGGCACGACCACAGTGCAAGGCTTGGTGGCGCGGCGTCGGGTGGGGGATGGGAGTGTCGCCGGAGCTGGGTCGCCGTAGAGAAGGGTCGCCGGAGGTGAGAACGGCGGTGGGTGGGTGAGAGAAGAATTTCAGAGAGAGAACGGGGAGAGAGAAAGAAACCAGATCTGTTTTTAAATGGAGGATCTTTAGCGACGGAATAACACCGTCGCTAAAACGCGGTCGGTGAATGTCTTATTATAAAGACTTTTTGCGACAGAATTTTTAGCGACGGTTTTATTCCGTCGTTTAAATAATTTTAAAAAAAAACTCAAAAATACTAATTTTATAAAAAATATTTAGCGACGGTAATTCCGTCGCTAAAAGTCCGCCGTTAAAATTTTGTCTGCAAATACTTTTATCGACGGTGTCTTCCGTCGGTAATAGTATTTTGCGACGGATTTTTAACGACGGGATATTCCGTCGCTTAAAGACATGTTTAGCGACGGAATACCTTCCGTCGCTAAAACTCCGTCGCAAAATACATATTTTCTTGTGGTGGTGGCATGGTGGCCATGGAGGTGTATATGGTTGTGGATATGTGGCAGAGATCGTGTTTTTTATGGTGCCGGCGATATCATGCAATATTCGCATAATAACTTAGGAAATTCTTAATTCTGTAAATAATACAAGGTTGAGCATTATCAAACAAAATTAAATAAAAAAGTTAAAAATTTAAGTTTTAAGTGCTTAATTAAGTTGTCAAACAATAGCTTAGAATTCTTCTTAGATAGATTTGGTCGAACGAAAGTCCTTTCTAGCCTCTAATGGCAAGTTAGTCAAGTCTGCACCATTATCGACAAAGCACTTATGTATATATGGTTCGTTGGAAATCAAACTGCATCGGACTGCTTATGAATCAAAGAACTTTTAGCCACTTATTGCCGTCTAAACTCAAGCCCCCTTGAGTTTTACCAATACAAATATACTTTTAAAACCGGAGGAGAACACATAGCTTATCTAAAGGTTATGAGTCATCTAACTCATCCATCTAAACTAATTGCAAGAAAAGCCCGAATTCAATGGGAAACGAAACATAACATGCCATTAACAAGCTATTCAATACCCTTGTACATGAATACACGTCACCTTCGATCAGAAAAATCACGTACACCAAAACTCTGAGATCTAGTTACTATTTCACATGCCAACGTACATCACAATGGATTAGACCTTGCAAGCCCAATCCTCGATTCTACAGTACGAAATCGTTTTCTAGCTATATGGTTGCATGGATAGAAGGCCAAATGGGACATTAATGACCCACACACACACACACAGAAACAAGGTGTGGTGCTGCTCTTGTTCTTCAATATCTATCTCAAAATGAGTTATATTCGTGAGAGGTTGTTAAGAATATGCTTAAGTTACCATATAATGGTATGGCAGGATTGGCATTCAAAGGTTACACAAAGGCTTTCTAGCCGTTGACATTCCCGGACCTAATATCGGTGCACTCGGGTCCGGACCCAATGCCCAACATTAAGAGTTTGGCAATTTGCACGATTTGCATCTCTCTATCTCTCATATGTATCTGTAACTTCGTTGAGTAATGTTATATGCTACAACAATGGTTCGATTTAATAGGTTCCCATTTGGCGCGCACAAAAAAATTATGCGAAGATCATTATTATTAAAATAGTGAAATGATGTCAAAATGGTGAAAGTATATGCTGGGTGGAAACAGGCAAACCCACAAAACACAAATAGAAATTCAAGAAAAGAAAGGAAAACACAGATGATAAAAAGGAGTACAATAAAACAATATGCCACCTACTTGAAATGAGGGTCCAACTTCTAGCAATATAGCAATATCATAACACAACAACAGTTTGACAGCGGCCAGCAACCTACAACAGGCAACTTGGGGAACGAAAATATCCTAGATGTATCACGGGAGGGCGCGCCACGCCCATCAAAGCTGAGGTACAATGAACCAAGCTTATTGCGATTTCATCCACAATCTGTCGTCCTTTGATGTTCTGCATCGGTACTCCATAGTAATCAATGGTTGTAATGAAACAAAATTGGCTCACTTTACCATTTTACCATAAAATAATATATGACTGTATGTGGTTAAAACATAGAGCAAGTCAATCTCATCGACAAGGATGTCACTAAAAAGATTAAATAGGATTAAAGTTTGTAGCCGAGCTAGAGAGCAGTAGCTTAACACACTATATATGTTGTTTTCCTGCCCAACTAAAACTTGTTTTAGAAGTGACCGAAATCTAGTGCAAGTACGTAAATCATGAAGAATGGCATACCTCTAGCAGTCTTTGAATAAGTCTTTTTGAGGCAACTAATACCTCCTCCTTCCTTCCTGCTCGTGTAAAATCTGTTCAACCTATGTACCAATAAGAAACAGTAAGAAATATAAAGAGTATAAGAAAAAAAAAAAGGCGACTACCTGTTCAGAATTGCTGAATGGTAGACCTTGTTAATGTAAACAGAGAATGTATCATTGCGAATCCATGTGGCAGCTAATCTAGAATAACAAAGGCCTGAATCCACCCTCAACACAATGTCAAAGGCATTATAATAGTCTCTTCTTGCAATGGCATCTTGTTAATTTCTATAAGGAAACAAATAATAATAATGTTATAAAAGGAGCTGTCCATCAATTGGCTTTCCATGGCGTTCCTCACTAACCTGTACACATACGCCTCACAAAATTCAGCCAATGACGTGTATGGAGAACATAGGAACTAATCAAAACCTTAGCAGGAAGGTTCTAAACACACCAATCTCCAAACCAAAGGAAGGTTGGTTGCATATAAGAATGCACTAATGAAGTGATGATACAAGAACCACGTAAAAAAAAAAAAAAAGAAGGGCTCACACGGATACCATTTATGGTGATGTACATGCATGTATGTTTTTCATAAAATCTCAAGTATTTGACAAATATTGATGCCTTTTTTAGATACTAGTAAGGATCACATGTTTTGCACGTTATATAGTGATTTAAAACAAAAATGTTATAAACGTTGGTCAAAAAATTAAATTAAAATTAATTAATACGACTATTATAATTAAATGATAATAAATAAATCAATTATGAAAAAGTTTATTGCGCAAAATATGGTCTTACTTTTAAACCCCAATTATATATGTCAATTATCACCAATATTTGTCACCACTTCTCAAACTTATTATTTTTTTTGTCACATCAAGTTACATCTAAAGCGAATCGTGGATGTTCTATATTATATCTTGTTATCCAAGGTACACTGTCATTGTAATCAATTTTAAATATCTTGTACAAATATCTAATTCTCACGAAACACTACAAGTTTGATATTGAAGTAATAAAAGTAAATAAAGTATTTTAGAGACAATCAACGTTAAGTGTATTTACTGGATTTATCCAATTTCTTGTAATATATTTCTATAGCATGTATATAAGTCGGGGTGCAACTTGGGCTAGACAACCCGTGGGCAACCCGTGCCGGCCCGCAAAAATATGGCATGAACTTACTTTTTTAGTGACCGTGGTGGGCGTGGGCTCAAATTTTTGGGCCTGTAAAAAATGGGCTGGACATGGGCAAAGGTTTCAACAAGCTCGTCCAGCCTGTGGAAAAACCAACCCGTTTAAATATTATATAATATAAATTATTATATATATATATACATATATATATATATATGTCTATATATATTCATGTTATAATATATTTATTTTATTTCTTTTAGTCATTAAAAACCGTGGATCACATAAGTCTATGCAATCTCGACCGTCAAACTATTAACCTAATATAATACAATTTCTCTTTTGTACTTTCTGAACTTTCAGCCCCCCCCCCCCCCCCCCCCAACAAAGTCAAAGCTTCAAAGCCAAAGGTATGCTCATATTCTTGTCTTATTTTTCTAAACAAGGTTGAGCGATGGTTCTCACTTTTTGTTCATGTTCAGAGATCTTTGAAGACTTTACTTTTCCTGCTTTATTTCTTATTATACACTTAGAGACTCTTGTCTTCTTCTCTCTTATTTTGTTTCAAATATTTATTTACATGCTTATATTTAAGTTCATTTTGAGACTTTAATGTACTTTTTTTCATTATCATGACTAAATTGTAGAGTTGGATTATCAATGATATGTTTCGAAATCGTTTTAGAAAAAAAAAGTAATTCGTAACCATAGACAACCCGTGGACAGCCCGCGTCCAGCTCGTGTCCACCAAAATTTTGATGGGTTTGGCGTGGACACATATTATTCGGCCCGTAGATGGGCTGGGCTGGACATGGGTACGACTTTTGGAGAGCGGGCTGGTCATGGTCTAACCATTGGGCCCGTCCAGCCCGCCCAAGTTGCACTCCTATATATAAGTCTAGGAAGTGAAACTGATAAGAAGATACTTAGTGAAAATTCAAAAATTAAACCAATAAAATTATTAATAGTAAAGTGTCTAGCGGAAAAGAGTTATAATTCATATATGTAAAGCAAAGTTTGTAAAAAGTAAGGAGTTAGGAATTAAAATGTTGCATCTTTAAACCAAGAATCAAATGAACTCTAAAAATTTAGTGGGGCACATATAGAAACTCAATTGTTTAGGCAACAAAATCTAGTTACCGTAACTTTTAAGGATCTTTCTAAAGTTTCATATCGTTTACTTGTAGAATTTTGCCTTTTTACCTACCAACATCACCACTAAAATTCAAAATATAATCACTTAGGACTTTCATTATCATTCATTACATCTCGTTTCATTATGTACCATGATGGCCGTTTCTTGTAGCAATGATTGTTGGGGGTCAAAATAACAACTCTATTTTTTTTTCTTTTGCTAATTATCTAGTAGATTATAATTTTCATGTATCTATAATTTGAAGATTAAATCCTTTTCAATTTCTTCTAGCTTAAATTCTAAATTTCGAGTAAAATTTGTTTAAAACTACACTTAACTTAATATTACCTTATTTTTCTACTTCCCAGTTAAAAAATTTATAGTGTACTTTAAGTTTCCCTTGATAATGTATTTTAAAGCCCTCTTTTATGTTTAGTTAGCATGGCCTTGTTCATCTTAGTAGTACAATAGAGATACTAATTTAGTGCATGTAATTTAGCATATATTTGGCATAAGATTTTTATTTTTAATGCAAATTTATATGATAATACCTCAACTACTCATTTAAAAAGTCAATATGTATGTGTTTGTCTGCGCGCTCGTGTATGTCCTTTTGAAATTTGTACTACGAAATGAAAGTGCAAACTTGATATGAGATAAGGGTAACGAACGAAATAATTTCAATAATGTTCACAAATCTAAGTTTTTCAGTCTATATAAATAAGCATTATGTTTATATCAAGAATAATTTGCAACCCAAATCATTCATCAAGTAATAAGACATGTATTATCAAAATAAAAAAGGAAAAAAATATTACCTACGGCATAAGGTTTCGAAAGTTAGGAAAACTATAACAACCTAATATTTTACATAAAAAAAACATAAATTCATCATTAAAGCAGGAAAAAGAAGGCCTAGCCGAAGTTGTAGATATTCTGATTCGGTCATATGACAATAAATTTAAATTTGCAATTATGTGCAAAAGTTAGTAGATGCAATAGCTAGTCCACCTTAAAAAATATCCAAATAAAGAACTTGATAATACTTGAATTTAGGAACGATTCAGTAAGGAGTATGAAAATTAAGGTTTTGGTTTGGTCATTATATTGAGGTAGGAGCTTATTTTGATATTGGGATTGAGGTTTGTGATAAGATGCACATAAGCTATTGTGATTGAGGAAGTCTAATTGAAATTTTGGGTACTATTATATTAGGATTTTGGATATAATTTGTTTGAGGAGATCAAGACTTCGATTTGCGCAATTGAGGTAAGGGTTTTCTCACACATTTACCCCATCTGAATTCTGATTATCGATATGTTCATCAATTTATTGATTGTTTAAAGAGATCTATTGATTCTTTAGAACCCTAATTAAATTCTTGATCCTTACGCTAAATAGTTCTTTGTACTTTCCATTATTGACTTTGATTCGTGATCTTTCTGTAGTAAATCTTTGTAGCAATTTCAAGAGTCTATAACTTTTTTGTGCCTTGTCCAATTTCAGTATTTTTACACTTTTTGAAAACCTCAAATAGTTTACTACAACTTTGTAGTTTTGGGTTTTCTGAAACTCCAACTGATCGATATTCTAAAATAGACCTGAACATTGTTATGCTTATATTTATTCCAATTCAGGCAGCCAACTTCGATTTATTGTATCTTATTTTTTTTCTCATTGTGTTTTAATGATCTTGGACATTCTGAAATCCTTGAAGAGTATTCTTTAACTTTGTAGTTTATTTTTTAAGAATCTGTTTGATTCTTGGTCAAAATTGAGTTTGAAAGTTATTTGTCAGTGTAGACTTTTCTATTTTTGACACAGTAAATCAGTCCACTTCGATTTGTTCTATTTGCTTTGTTTCTCGTTGGTTTTTGATGATTCTAGACAATCTGGAAACCTTAAAGAGTTCTCTTAAACTTCTTAGTTTTGTATTTTATCAGAATCGGTCTATTTTCTAATCTAAATTCATTTTGAAAATTATTCATCGGTACAAAAGTTGTTGTTTGATACTGCAAATCAGCTTACTTTGACTTGCTCCATCTTATTTGTTTCTTATCAGTTTTTTGTGATCTTAGGCATTACAAAAATAGTAACGTGTCCTCTTCCTTTGAGTTTTCCTAGAAATGGTTCAGTATTTAAAATTTTGTAAGGTTTTGATGCTGATAGTTATTTTTACCAGAAACGGCCTCCAAATGCTCGATCCGATTAGCGATAATGAATTTTTGAACGGAAATTTTCTAAAATGATTTTTAATCCAAAATAACTTCAGTATGCTTAAAATAGTGTTTTAGAGTATTTTGTTTTGAAAACTTTCAGAGCAGGGGTGACCGAGGGGTGAAGGCGAAGGGGTGTAGCTGTGCAGTGTTGGTGTGCGCGTGTTAGCGTGTGATATTAGTGTGTGTAGTGAGTTAGGGATGAGGTAGCGTGAGTGGTGCATTCTGTGTGTTCAACCAGTGAACAGTGAAGTGTAAAGAGGAAGAAGAAGATGGTTTAATAACAAATGGGTTTATGCAGTGGAGTGGTACACTGTAATTGCACAGTTGTACCATGTGGTTCTTGGGCATCATGAATTATCAAAAAATGTTAAAACTTTACAGAAAGATTGTTAAGACAATATTCGAATTACTGTTAAAATTTCACTTTTTTCTAAGATTGTTTGGTATTTTTAATATATTCTACAAATTTTTTTTTTGGAGCCCTTACAATCCTTATTAAATTTTGGGAAAATTTCAGTGATGTTTTTATAATATACCGAAAACTCAGTTTCAGTTTCATAATTTTTGGAATTGATTTGGTACGATTATTCGTATCGCATTGGAGTTAGCTAAACGGATGATTTTAAAATGGTTTTGAAGCTTTTTAATTTCGATTTCCATATTATCCTTATATATTGTAAAGATATTATAAAATTTATGAAACTTTTATTTGAACTGAAAATATTAATAGCTATTTTTGGGATTTTCTGGTATTTAAAGAAATTATTTTAATTCAAAAATATTCCAGAAAGTTCATATTTAGACTTTTTATAATGTTTCAAGGTACAAAAGTATTTTATTATAAATTTGGGGTATCGTTATGCATTTTGGAGCATGTGGAGTTCTCGGTTAGGTTAGTCATACATAGGACCCGTTTCGATTTGGTTTGAGTTGAGAGTGCCGGAATAACTAACATTGAAGAAATTAGTTTTGGGTTCATAGTTTATGAGGCTAGATTTTATTCTGATAAATAGTTTGCCAATATAGGTTAGATAAAAGGATTTGAACGAGGTTATATAGCAGCGAGCGCATAACTTGGATCGAGGTAAGGGATTTCTTCTGAACCATAATTCATCTATTTGATATCGTAAACCTTCTTTCTAAATTGTTATTGAATCGATGCTCAAAAGTTAGGGTTAATTACTCACGGCATCCCTAAGGTTTATCCTAAATTACACACGGACCCCCCTATCTTTTAAAAATTACACTCCGCTCCCCCAGGTTTGTACCCGCATTTCACAAAGCCCCACAAAATTGACGGGGACCCTAACTCCGTCTAAAGATTCCCTGACACCTTACTTTTTTTATTTTTTCATCCACAAACTACCCTCTTTTTCTTGAATAAAACCCCCCTTTGCCCTTTAGGTTTTTCTTCTTCTTCTGTTATATGTTTTTTTTTTAACTTTTACCAACAGTGATGTTGTATAGCCAACAATGCATGTTATACAACCAAAACTTCACACTGTACAACCAATAATGCAGGAACAAATGGGGTTGATGGCTACTCTCATTTCACACATCACCATCCATCACCACCGGCGACACCTTCCGACACACCTCCGGCGACATCCCAGTGACCATGCCGGCATCACCCACTGCCCTTGCGTATCTACTCATCACGCCGATCAACCACGCCGGCCTCCACCTCCTAACGAAAACCACCCACCCACGACCCACACCGCCGGCAACACCCGATGTCCCTGCCAATCCACTCTCCCCATCACCACGACCTACAACCACCGGCCACCACCTCCCCATGAAGATAAACTATGACCACCACAACCACGCCGACCTCTACCTCCCAACGAAAACCACCCACCCAAGACCCACACCGCCAGCAACAACCACTGTCCCTGCCAATCAACTATCCACATCACCACGACCCACCACCACTGGCCACCACCTCCCCACGAAGATAAACTACGACCACCACAACCACACCAGGGAGCGATGGATGCTTCTTCTCCTCAGGGCCTTCCACACCGTGGGCTCCGACGACAGCGCCACCTGGGCCTCCGCCATGGCCAACGAGTTTGCCCTCGTCCCCCGCGTCTGCCGCCTCATCCTCGCTGTCTACGAGGAAGACCTCTGCAACCCACAGTTCCCCCCAGCTCACGACGGCTACCGCCTCAACCCCGACTGGGTCGTCAAGCGCGTCACCTACGAGTAGACCTCTGGCCACGCGCCGCCCTACCTAATCGACTTGGACCACGAACACCGCGAGATCGTACTCGCCATACGCGGCCTGAATCTAGTCAAAGAGAGCGATTACAAGCTCATCATCGACAATGCGCTTGGAATGCAGATGTTTGACGGCGGGTACGTTCATCACGGGCTGTTGAAATCCGCGATTTGGTTACTGAACCAGGAATCAGATACTTTAAAGCGGCTGTGGGAGGAAAACGGCTTGGATTATAAGATGGTGTTTGCGGGTCACTCGTTGGGGTCGGGCGTGGCCGCGCTGCTGACGGTGATTGTGGTGAACCATCGGAGCCCACGGTGTGGAAGGCCCTGAGGAGAAGAAGCATCCATCGCTGCTGCTGGTAGACGGCGATGGATGTTTCTTCTCCTCAGGAGCGCATACAATGTGTACTTATATACAAGGGCATAAATGTCTTTTTATGTCCAGTCATTAACACCGTTAAAGAAAGTTAGATTTTAGGAGCGGAGTGTAATTTACAAAGATAGGCGGGTCCGTGTGTAATTTAGGGCAAACCTCAGGGGTGTCGTGAGTAATTAACCCCAAAATTTATTACTCATTGATTATCGATTTATTCATTGTATTATCGATTATTGCATTCTGCATATTGACATGAGTTAGTGTATTGAGGAGTTATAAGGATGGTCTGTATCGGGGGTGATATAAGGATGGTCTGTTATTGTCAGGAGATGCTAGTACCTTAAGGGTCTAGCTAGTGTTCATATGCATATGTAACCACAGTGTTATTGAGCATCGCCTTTGTGGCTTTGCTAAGTGATTACCCTGTACTGCCTGTGTGGCTTTGCTAAGTGTTTCCCTGCACTGCCTGTGTGGCTTTGCAAATTAACTCATGTTCAATATCATCTGCATCGTTTTAGTGTAGTTGAAATTGTTGCTAATTGTATCTGGTTCGGTTCAAGGGATTGAGTTGAATCGCTTCCCTATCGTTTGAAGTGAATCTGATTATTATTGTATTCTCATTCTCTCTTATGGATTTTGAGCGACCTTACTGAGCTCTCAGAAGCTCACTCCCTTTTTCATTTTCCCTCTGCAGGTAATAACCAATAATAGATTGTATTGAGTATGGATTAGATCTGAATGAGGAAAAGAGAATTGCATTTTTGGTCTTGATCATTAGAACCCCTGCAAGGGTTAGTATTGTTGTTTAAATTTTTTGACTCAAACTTGATGTTTCAATTGTGACAGTACATTTAGAGTATTGTCTTATTCGATGTTTAGTTGCTCTGACGGACTGATGGTACTATATTGGTAGATATTTAGGGTATTATTATCTTTGTGTAAATGATCGAGTGAGTGTTAACGTTCAGAAAATTATAGGATGTTACAAATTGTGTGAACGAGAATGACTTTGTCAACTTCAAACTCTTGGTGTGTATTAAGTTGATTTGGTATATGTTTTTATAATCTGGCGAGCCATGTCATAGTGTATGTGACTTATCTATTTTTTACTTATCCATGTGGATTGAAACGTGGAATGAGCTAGAGATCGCAATCTTAATTTCTAAATCTTGTCTCACGTGTCAACGATGGCACGTGTGACACATTTTTGAATGGCTTGCGTGATCTTCATCTTTCTACTGACTGAACATTTGAATTTTGTATCTCATCTATTTGAAGATGTTTTCGAACTTATTTGAAGTATAATTGAGTTCAGTGGAGTCTTTTTGAAATATAAGATATCGTTATCAAAACTTATAGAAACGTTTCGAACCTAATTTCGTATTGTTTTAAACACATCAAAACCTTTTGCCCCACTGCAAATTTAGTTACATCTGGTAATTCCTTACTTTGAGATTGTAGTCCGCTTGTACGAGCTATTTGATCTTGTTGCTAATCTGATTTTTGAATTGAAAATTAGTGCATTGGTTTTGGTATTCGCTATGCACCTTGGTATCGTATTTTATCAACTCCAAGTACTATTATTGATATAATGTGCTTTGTACTCCGCGACTGAGTGTGCAATTATCTTTACTGGGCTTTGTGCTCACACCACTCCCCCCCCTTCTTACTTTCAGGTTATCAGCCAGTTTTCGGAACTATGCAAAGGATTATAAAGCATGGCTAAGTACAAAGCTTTTTAGAGAAGGATTTTCCTTCCATATTTATTGTCGAATAGATTTCATTTTAGATTTTATTTTAGAGCTTCTTATAAGAGTAATTGAGGTCAATGTAACAGTTTTAAGCTGGTGTGGCATTTATTAATGTTTCTTGGAGACTTATTTGGATATTTTGAGATTTTCTGCCTTTATTTATTTGAAATTAATGCTTTGAAAAATCGGGGCGTTATACAGTTATAACTAGGTTGTAATCATTTAGCCTCAAGTCGATCCATCCTGAAGCTGCCACATGTCCAAGCATGCCTGTTTTACCATTTTGCTAACGCTAAGCTTCCTTGATAGATGTGGCTTTGCTAGATGTCGGGGCTAATAGTTCATCATTGTACCCTCTTGACTAAGTTTTCATCCAACCCTTGTCACATTTTTTAAAACTCATCTCCCAATGACACGTAGCACAATTAAAACTTCGGGCCTTATGTGAAAAAGTTGTGTATCTTTCTCTCCAGAACTCGCCATGTGTCGTAAAGACATTGTTGCATTCAATTTGACGGTAACCAACTTTTCCACTAGCCCTAGGACGTATCGGCCTTAAGTGGAGACATGTTCTCAAGCCGAATCCACTATCATTGATGATGTGACATGCTTGAGGCTCTTTAGATGAATCCTTCTTACTGGCCCGATTCATTGCAATTTTACATGGTGGAAATTGATAACAGTCAAAACATTTGTTTTTGCTAAATCCATGTGCATTTGAATCCGGAGCTCAGGCGTAAAGGCTAAGAAGGAACCAAAGTTATAAAAACACTTAACAACATGACCAAATAAAGTAGTTTTTATTAGTAACGACATTTATAAAATTCGTTTATGCTGCATAGCTTTGTCCTTAGTGGGACTCTAAAAGCTCGAAAATGCAACCTTGCTCTTGAGATCCTTTACTTATTAAGGTAAACTATGTATTTTAGGCAATACATGCAAAGAGTGGGCTAACCTCTAGTCTATTGCACGTTTGCCCACTTTTTTTACACGCATGAAAGAAGTTCTAAAAATGCCATAAAGACGCAATATCTTCCGAGTATAATTATTCTTTAAAGGAATAATATCAGTAAACTTCTTGAGTTTGGGAATTAATTACATTCAAAGACTGTACTTTGCAGATATAGCATTTACTGACCAAATGGAATGCTAATGGCGTTTGGGTTGTCGCTGGATTTAAAGAAAGAAAAAAAAAGTACCCTTATTACTCTGGTGGTAGTGAAAGCGATTAAAGTATAGCTATGCTCTAGCTAACGGGTAAAAGTTATATGGTGAAGGGCCTGACCAAGGCAGCGTCATTAAAGAGAACATTTAGGACCTCAAAGCCGATTTTGATGGTAATCTCAAAAAGAAAAAAAATTGAAAGACACCCTTGCACTCTTCTTCTTTCTTTCTCTCATACTCAACTCACCACCACCATCCTCCACCACTAACGACATCCATAGCACCACCCCAACACCACACCACCAGCCACCAAACAACTAACCCTCCCCATCGCACCTCTCTCTCTCTCTCTCTCTCTCTCTCTCTGCCACAATCACACTTTAACCACCATAAGCGCCACCATGGCCCATCATCACATCTTACACACGACCACCACATGAAAACTACACACGCGCGCGCACACACACATCGGCGCACACAAGTGGAAAGCCAATGCAAATCGCAGAAAAGAGCTAGCCAGAGTCGGAGTCGTAGCCGTGGGACATGAACATTGTGGTGCTACCCTACTGTTGTTGGTGGTGACGACGCACTCGTGGTGGGTCTTGCCCCCTCCATTGGCGATAGCGGCGGAGGCTGCATATGCGTGTAAATCTGTTCGTGGAGATATTTCTGTATGTGCAAGTGTGGGTGTGTACAGTTGTGCGTATGTTCATGCGCGTGCGTATGCAAATTGGTGGTGATGGTAACATTATGGATAATGGTGTTTGGGTGGTGCGGTGGTTGGTTATGTTGGGATGATGCAGTGGTGGTGCCATGTGGTGTTGAGATGGATCGAGATGAAGGGAGAAATGAAAGAGAGAGGGAGTAGAGAGAGACAAGGGAAATGGGGGGAGAGAGAGAGAGAGAGAGAGAGAGAGATGTATATTTAGTGTCAAAATGTGTTAAAGGTAGCATTGTTTTTTTCAAAATATAAAATTATCATGTCAGCCAAAATCCTTAATTTTGGGTCACAGAACCCTAATGTTAGAAAGATCTGATGCAAAATTTTCACAATGTGGATCCCTAGTTCCAAAAATTTGTCAACCTTGCGCCTTCTTCACCATACGAATTGCAAGGCATAACAATTCTTTTGCACCAAAATGTAACTCGTAATGCCTTCAGAGCTTAAAGCAAATCAATATCTCACACGAATTCAATGTAGTAAAACCTTATCACATGGCATAGACTGATAATAGTATTTATCCATATACGGTCCATGAAGGAAACCTCTCTCTTACGTACACACAGACAAATTCACGTCTCACGCTTTTCTCTGGCTCGTGGTACACAGTTCCTCCTTGGCCCTGTGCTGCTGATCGACGCGAGGCTGGCATGCAAGCCTCTTTAGGTCCCACAAACCTGAAACTTTGCACCATTTGCCATCACACGACAAATAATTCATAGGACTTCTTTCCATATTTACGTACAAAAAGCTATTTTGGATCACTATCCGTTTTTACTTTAAAATAATGTATATAGTATCCCTCCTCCATTCATTGTAACTGTACATTGAACGAGAGAAAGTTTCCAGCTTATAAATAGAGAAAGGTTTAACAGACCACTCTACATCCCCAAGAAGAAAAATGATTAGGAGTACAAGTGGTGAGAAAATGCAGGAGACAGATGCCTCCGAGAGTTCATTTACTAGTGCAATGACACTTGACCAAATGGGGCTACCCAGTGTCCCTGAACGTTATATTCTTCCTCCATCGCAACGGCCAAACCCTAGTCTCTCCCTATATCCCTCCATATTCTTGCCTGTCATAGACATTTCCTCTTTAAACAACCCTTCTCTCAGGTCTGGAACGATCGACAAAGTACGCATTGCCTGCAAGGAACTCGGTTTCTTCCAGGTATCGTCCATGTCTTTGATGACGTCCCTGCCATTGATTGTCATGTGCAACACAGTGTTCAAAAAATGTATATTTTTGGTATGTAAACATGCATCTCTAGATTCTCTTCCTTGAGCATTCCACATTGGGAGGAAAAGCAGGGACAAAGATCTAAGAAGCAACTGTACGTACGTACCCTTGACATGCAGAAAAGATTCAGGTCAACTGTGAGACGCCACATATCATGCTACCCACGTCATAGGCATTGTTACTACTTAAATCTTGATTCGAACCACAGCTAGGAAATGAGCCTGCAAAATAGAAACACAGAGTGACCACCGGGGATGTTCCGGTGGAGGCGGCTCCGATGCTGAAGTCAGAACAGTGCTACTAGGGTAGGATTGTTAATAATCGAAAATGCACTGGGTGCTAGTGTGTGAACCTGTCTGTGTACCTGAAGATCTGCCCAATATATAGGTGAGCTCTAGACTCCTTTCTTCTTTAGAACTCTCTTCTGCCTGATCTTCTTGTAGAAGTGTTATATTAGGACTCTTCCTTTAGCACTTGAGTCCTTAACAGCTTCTATTACCTCTCTTAGGTTCTATCCCGTTACAGGTTTGTTAGTCCACTCAGAGTCAAACATGCCACGTGTCATTAGTCGGTTGGGTGGATATATTTAGCCATATCATAATGCCCCCTGTCTTTGACCGTTCCCTCAAGTGAACAGTTAAAGGCATCTAATGTAGAAAATCGACTAAAATCATGTTCGGACGTTCGACTCGGACATCCTGCTTGGGAATCCTGATTGAATATTCTGGTCGGGCATCCTGCTCGGGAAGCCTGGTCGTGCACTCTGGTCGGGGATCCTGCGCGGGAAGCTTGGTCGGGGTTCGTGCCCGGGAAGCCTGGTCGGGCATCCTGCTCGGGAAGCCTGGTCGGGGATCCTGCTCGGGCATCCTGGTCGGGCATCTTGCTCGGCCATCCTGGTCGGGCACCCTGGTTGGGAGGCCTGCTCGGGCATCCTGGTCGGCCATCCTGGTCGGGAGGCCTGCTCGGGCATCCTGGTCGGCCATCCTGGCTTCCTGGTCGGCAATCCTGGTCGCACATCCTGGTTTCCTGCTCGGGAATCCTGCTCGGGAGACCTGGGGTTAATCATCATGGTCTGGCCGGCATGATGTGCTCGGGCATTCTGCTCGGGCACTTTGCTCGGGCACTCTGCACGGGCAATCTGCATGAACACCCTGCTCGGGTAAGTTGCTCCGGCACCCTGCTCAGGGACTCTGCTCGGGCGCTCTGCACGGGCACACTGCTCGGGGACTCTGCACGGGAACCTTTCTTGGGACCCTGCACGGGCACGCTGCACGGGCACGCTGCACGGGAACCCTGCACGGGCACGCTGCACGGGAACTCAGCACGGGCACTCTGCTCGGGCTTTGCCACGTGGCATTATGCTCGGGCATTGCCACGTGGCGGGAATCGAAACGGTTGTAACGTTCCTTTAGCCATCAAAATTGTGGCGGTTTAAATTCAAATTTTAAATTTAAATACTCCGGGAAACGCGCCAGACGTGAATTAAATGTTGCCGCCTTTACAATGGCAGTTACTCCAACTCCTATTTATATACATTTGGAGCTCCTCTCTTCATTTGCCCCCTGCTACTCACTCTATCTCTGTTCGGCTCACTTTGACAAGTAAGTTCTTCTTCTCATTTTCCTGCTCGGCACATATCTATATCCCTTTAGTAGCTCTAAATATCGTAGAGTCTGTTTAGAATATGTCTTCATCAACTTCAAGTAGTTCTTCGTCACCTTCGAGTAGTTCGACAAAAACGATTTAGAAAGTGATTCAGAAAGTAGATCCTCACAAGTAGGTACTTCGACTCATAACAGTCAAGTAGGAACTTCTGCTCCCCAAACCAGCACTTCGTTTCCCCATATAGATGATGCTCTTGGGGGAATCAAAGATGAAGCTGAAGATAAGTTCGATGAAGACACTTGGTTCGCCGCAGATGAGAAGAGGAACAAGATGTCAAAAGAAAGTATAGTCTCTCTTTTGGAAGAATATCCTTTGCCTCCTCCTTTCTCTGCTCGGGTTCCTGCACTCCAAGAGCCTGCCAACTATGGTACGGACTTGGAAACCAGTGTCTACGAAGGCCAGATTAAGTCTGGCTATAGAATCCCAATGCACCCCTTTGCCGTCGCCTTTTTCAACCACTATAAAATGGCGCCAGGTCAACTTGTGCCCAACGGGTGGAGGAAGCTAGTTGGCTTGATTTACCTTGTGCAGACCTCAGGGTATCCAGTGACGGTCCATGACTTCATGAGGTTATACCTTGAGGTATGCTTTATAAAGAATGTGGCCAAATGCGTTGGCTGGTATTATATTCATAATCGGATCAGAGTGATAAAGGGGGGTCCCAAATCTAACAAAGGTTGGCACTCTCGATACTTCTTCATTCAGCGGCCAAGCGGCAAATGGGAGTTCCCAAGAAGGTGGAACGGTTTCTGTAAAGATTACGAAAAGAAGGGTTTTCTGGCTCCCAATGATATGACAAAGAAACTGCTTGATCACATAAAGAGGAGGGGTGTTCTCAATATTGATGAACCCCTTACAGATCAAGAGATGCAGCATGCGGGGCTCATTCCTCCTGCCCCCGCTATGCCTGTTCCTCCAACTCCTGTTTTAGAACCTCGAATTGTTTCGAAGTCTAAGACTCGAGAACAGACGATAGGAACATCAACTTCTAGTACTCCAAGTCTAGGTAGAGTCTGGAGCCATGTTTATATATTTCTGTCCTTTCTTTTTGTGAACAAGTTATCTAACTCGGTTTCTTTTGTTTTCTTACAGAAATGGCTGGCAAAGGAGATGCTGCAAAAGGTGACTTTATGGGATTGATGCAAAAGGCTTCGAATGGGAAAAGGAAGGAGAGCACGGGGGAAGGTTCTTCTCCTATTGTGAAACGGCTTCGCGCTCCTATTCCACCAGTGCCTACGCTTGTGGTTGAGGATATTCCCATCGACAAGGATCCAATCTTTCGTCCCCGATGGACCATTAAGAGAGGGGATTCGGGAATGCCCCACTCGCACGTCTCCGCTCAACACTTAGCTCATGGGGTGTTGCCAAGTGATAAACTTATCTTGGAAAACCAGCCTCATGAGGCCTTTGCTATGGCACACGTCCAAGCTGCTTACAACGTAATAATACTTTCTTTACTCCCTAGTTTTTTTGAGTTGTTACTTAAACTCTCCCCGTCTTTCTGACACATAATTCGTCTTCATCTCTCTCTTATTTTCAGGCTTACTGCTATAGCAGCCAAATGCAGGACAGGTTCGCCATGGCGATGGATGTGGCTCGCAACGCCGAAACTGACAAGAGAGCAGCCGAAGGCAAGGCTGACAAACTAGACAAGGAGGTTAAGAACCTCAAGACTGAGAATGCTGATCTGCTTACAAAACTCGGTCGTCTTGAAAGAAGATGTGAGAAACTAAGGCATGAAAAGGCCGAGATTGGGAATAAGGCAATTCATGCCTTCCTTGATGGTACTGCTGGGGATGAATGGCTCCGGAAGCGGACAGAAGATGGGCTTTCCATCTTTCAAGAGGGGTTCCAGAAGGCCAAGGAGTTAACGGTGGCCAAATATCCGAGCCTTTTCTTGGAAGACATTGTGGTGCCCAGTTTTGACTCGCCATCGGGTGAAACTGCTGCACCTACTGAAGCTGGAGATGCTATTTCTCCTGGGGAGAAAAGTGTCCGATCAGGGGATGCTCCTGCGTCTTAGGGCAATTTATGATTATTCTTCTGTCCGTTTTGTAATTCCCTTTTGATGTTCCCTTAGTACTATTATTGCCTCAGAGGCTTGCACATGGAAACATTTCTGTTTATCCCTTGAGGGGTTTTGTTCTTGCATTCCTGTTTTGAATCTTTCACCTTTTGCTTTATTTTACTTTGACGCGAACCCTTGTCGTTAGCTAAGAGCTGGCAAAAAAACCTCACAATCGCGCTCGGTCACATTTCGAATTAACAAAACAGGGTGAGGCGACGATCTCTCACATGGTTTTGCCGTTTCTCGGGCTAGAACTAAGTCTAGACCGTGTTAGGTAAGACTTGTGTCTTACCCTATCACATTGGGTGATATTGTGTTTTTACTTTGACGCGAACCCTTATCGTCAGCTAAGGGCTGGCAAAGAAGCCTCGCACTCACGCTTGGCCATGTTTCGAATTAACAAAACAGGGTAGGGCGACGATCTCCCACATGGTTTTGCCGTTTCTCGGGCTAGAACTATAGCTAGACCGTGTTAGGTAAGACTTGTGTCTTACCCTATCACATTGGGTGATACTTTGCTTGAGCAACATTCGTTGTTTCACTTAATCGAGCAATCTGTTCGGGCAGTCTGTTCGGATATTGTCGTTCTTGGGAACACAAATATCGTCAACTGAATTAACTAATGATCGATATGCTAATGTAAGCAATACCTCTTTCACACAATAATGAAGATGTTAATATTGGGTAGACGAAACGAAATACTTCAAACTGCAGTTGAATTTTATTATAACGGAAAAACTTCATCTCTACTCTCCAACTATGCTCTATGCTACTTTCCCCCCAAAACAAATAAAGAGAACGTCTTCGCTTTTCCTTAAGATTCTACTGGTAGTATTTCCTCAAGTTGTCAGCATTCCATGTTCGCGGGATCGCCTCTCCTGAAATTGTTTCCAGTGAATAGGCGCCTGGCCTAAGCACCTTCGATATCTTGTAAGGTCCTTCCCAATTTGGCGACAACTTCCCCACAGCTGCCTTAGGGTTTGAAACTTCCAATTTTCTGAGGACTAGATCGCCGGCTCTAAATATCCTCATTCGGACCTTTCGGTTGTAGAATCGTGCAACTCGTTGTTTTGTTGAAATCATCCGATCTAAGGCTTGAGCTCGCACATCATCTAATAGATCCAGATTCCCTCTGAGATTCTCTTCGTTTTCTGCCTCCGAAAATTGCAACACTCGAACCGTGGGGAGGCCCACTTCTACGGGTAGCAGCGCCTCTGTACCGAAAGATAGGAGAAATGGTGTCTCGCCTGTCACAGAATGGGGTGTTGTGCGGTATGCCCAAAGTACCTTAGGAAGCTCATCAACCCATGCCCCCTTCGCATCGTCCAGCTTTCTTTTCAACCCTTGAAGGATTGAGCGATTCATGTTCTCTGTCTGTCCATTAGATTGGGGATGAGCGACCGACGTAAAACGGAGATCAATAGAGAGACCTTCACAAAACTTTCGAAAGTTTGAATTGTCGAATTGCTTCCCATTATCTGTGATCAGGATCTTTGGAACCCCAAAGCGGCAGACAACGTTCTTCCAGAAGAACTCTTCGCATTTCGATGCCGTTATGGTGGCCAATGATTCAGCCTCAGTCCATTTTGTGAAGTAGTCGATGGCGACTATCACAAAACGCCTTTGCCCGGTAGCCATCGGAAATGGGCCCAAAATATCCATTCCCCACATTGCAAACGGAATTGGGGAAGTCAAGATACTAAGGGGTGCCGCAGGAGTGTGCGTGAGCGGGGCAAATTTTTGACAGCGGTCACATCTTTTTGTGAACTTGATCGCCTCTCTCTGCATACCTGGCCAATAATAACCTTGCCGCAAGATTTTGTGTGCCAGGTTTCTTCCCCCCAAGTGTTGTCCGCAAATCCCTTCATGGACCTCCTGTAACGCATAGTCTGCCTCTCTAGGGCTCAGACACTTTAGGTATGGCAGGCTAAAAGACTTCTTATATAGCATCCCATCTACAAGGGCGAACCGAGCAGCTTTAGCACGTAAATTGCGCGCTTCGCTTTTCTCTGACGGTAACACTCCCGAGACGAGGTACTGAATAATTGGGTCCATCCAGCAAGGTTCATGTTCTATTACATCCACCTCCTTTGAGAGCTGGATACTTCTTTCTTGGAGGAACTCAATGTATACTGCCCGGTTTAACTCCGAAATGTCCTCGGAAGTGAGTCTTGACAGTGAGTCTGCTTGGGCATTTTGGTCTCGCGGTATGTGGCGGATGGCGAAATTTTTGAACTCCGAAGCTTCCGTTTTCACGGCTTGGAGGTACTGGGCCATTCTATCATCTTTCGCCCCATATTCTCCCAAAATATGATTCACAACTAATTGAGAATCGCTATGGACGGAAAGAGAGTCAACTTTGAGAGAGTGTGCCAACCTTATTCCTGCTAGGAGCGCCTCATACTCAGCTTCATTGTTTGATGCCTGGAAATTGAAGCGGAGGGCGTACTCAATCACAAACTTTTCAGGGCTAATAAGTATAAGCCCGGCTCCGCTACTTCCTACCTTGGAAGAGCCGTCAACATAAAGGAGCCAAGGATCCGAAACTTCTGAAAGAATCAACTGCGGGGGGTTCTCCGGTATTGTGCACTCAACAACAAAATCTGATAAGGCTTGAGCCTTAATTGCTGTACGGGGTTGATACCGAATATCAAACTCGCCCAGTTCCACCGACCAGTTTACCAATCTCCCCGACGCATCAGGATTTTGGAGAACTTTACCCAATGGTTGATCAGTCAACACAACGATGGTGTGCGACTGGAAGTATGGTCTCAATTTCCTCGCCGATGTGACAAGGGCTAGGGCCACTTTGTCTATTCGGGGGTACCTTGTTTCCACGTCCTGTAAGACCTTGCTCATGTAATAAACAGGTCTTTGCTTGCCTTCTTCTTCTCGGATTAAAACCGTGCTTACCGCTACTTCACTAACCGATAGGTATAAGAACAAATCTTCACCAGTTACCGGTTTTGTAAGTAGCGGCGGGGAAGACAGGTATTGCTTCAATTCTTCGAATGATCTCTGGCATTCTTCGGTCCACTCGAAATCTTTCGCCTTCCTGATAGCCTTAAAAAAGGGGAGGCATTTTTCGGCTGACTTGGACATGAACCTTCCCAAAGCCGCCACTCTTCCCGTAAGCTCCTGAACCTGCTTGATTGTCCGAGGCGACTTCATGGCATGAATAGCGTCTATCTTTTCTGGGTTTGCTTCTATACCTCGTTGAGATACCACGAATCCTAAGAACTTCCCTGATGCTACGCCAAACGCACACTTGAGCGGGTTTAGTTTCATGTTATAAGCTCTCAGGATGTCGAAGGTTTCCTTGAGGTCTTCCACATGAGCCTCGGCTTCCACACTCTTGACCAGCATGTCATCCACGTATACCTCCATGTTTCTCCCAATTGAGTCGTGGAAAATCATGTTAACGAGGCGCTGATAAGTTGCCCCCGCATTCTTGAGTCCGAAAGGCATGACTTTATAACAATATAATCCCCGTTCTGTGATAAAGGAGGTCTTGGGGATATCATCTACGCACATCTTTATCTGGTTGTACCCAGAATACGCATCCATGAAACTTAATAGCTCATGACCCGAAGTTGCATCAATCAAAATGTCAATTCGAGGTAGCGGGTAGCTGTCTTTTGGCAAGCCTTGTTGAGGTCAGTGAAGTCGATGCATATCCTCCAACGGTCGCTCGACTTGGGTACCATCACGACATTGGCGATCCAATCAGGATACGATATCTCCTCAATGAACCCTGCTGCCAATAACTTGTCAACTTCTTCTTCGATTTTCACTTGTCTTTCAGGAGCGAATGTCCTCTTCTTTTGCTTGACCGGCTTCTTGAGGGGTCAACATTCAATTTATGGGTGATCACTTCGGGATCAATCCCAGGCATATCGGATGCCGTCCAGGCGAAGATATCTGAGTAGCCCCTTAATAAATCCACAAGCTTGAGCTTGAGGTTGTCTGACAGACCGGTTCCCACCCTTACTGTCTTCTCTTGATTTCCCGGATATAATTCGATATGAATGAGGTCTTCAGCGGGCTTGCCTCTCTCGACTTTGGTCTCATCCCTCAAATCCTCTATCATGAGGGTTTCTTTGGATTTGCTTCGGCATGATGCCATGTAGCACTGCCGAGCCACCACCTGGTCTCCCTTTACTTCCCCAACTCCATTCTCCGTGGGGAATTTCATCTTCATGTGGTATGTTGATACCACCGCCTTTAATTGGTTTAACGCTGCTCGCCCCAAGATTGCATTATAGGCCGAGGAAATGCGTACCACCACGAAGTCTAACATCAGCTTAGCTTGAGTCGGAGGGGCACCCACGGTTACGGGTAATGTAATAATTCCCTCGCAGGCAACAGGATGGTTAGAAAAACCGTATAGGGGCGTATCTATCTTCCGTAAGCGATCGGATGGGATGTTCATTTTTTGAAATGCTTCATAAAAAAGTACTTCCGCCGAGCTCCCATTGTCTACAAGGATTCTCTTCATGTCGAAGTTCCCTACCCGGAGTGTAACAACTAGGGGGTCGTCATGAGGTGTTCTCGTGTCTCCCACATCATCATCAGAGAAGGATATTGTTGGGGCCGGTTCTATCTTCTGCTTCTTAACTGACGGCCCCATAGTTGTGAGGACTTCTCTTGCGTAAGCTTTTCGTCCATGTCCGGAAGAACCTCCTGCAGCAATTCCTCCGGAGATAGTATGGATGACTCCCCCATTTTCTTGCGCTTCTTCTCTTCCTGCTAAAGGAGTGGCTTCCCTCTTTTCATTCCTTCGATTGACATACCCTCGCAAGTGTCCGCGTTTGATAAGAGCCTCTATAGCACGCTTGAGCGATTCACACTTGTCGGTAGTGTGGCCATGGTCGTTGTGGTAACGGCACCACAAATTCCTGTCTCTCTGACTAGGCGCCGATCTCATCATGTCTGGTCTTTCCAGTATCTCTTTATCCTTTATCTCATGAAGAATCTGCGATGGTCTTGCAGTCAATGGCGTCAGATTATTCATGTCGAACATCTCTTTGGGGCGCCTTTCGTCCCTTCTTGAACGCTTAGAACCCTGTCCACCTTTTGGACTATTTTCTCGAGCTCTCTTTTCTTGCTCTTGTCCTCTGTGGGTTTCTAAGTACTCTTCGGCCTGGATATACTTGTTGGCTTTATCCAACAAGGCGCTCATGCTTCCGGGGGGGCTCTTATTTACCGCAAATGCAAATTTGGTTGTAGGACGAAGCCCCCGCATAAAAGCCGTGTACTTTACCGATTCATCAAGGTTATCTATTTCTAATGTCGCCGCATTAAAGCGTCCCAAATACCGCGACAAGGACTCGTTCCTTTCTTGGACCACGTTGAGAAGACTTGCTGAATTCTTCCTCCGAGTTCGGCTGCTCACAAAATGTTTCTGAAACAAGTCAGACAGCTGTGCGAAAGAATGGATGGTCCTAGGTCGCAGAGACTTAAACCATGCATGCGCTGCCTTCCTCAAAGTCGTTGGGAATGCCCGGCACATGACGGCATCTGAGACCTGGAGGAGCAGCATATTTGTTTGAAACTGGTAGACGTGCTCTCCAGGGTCTCCGCTCCCATCATATAAATCGCACTGCGGCATCCGAAAATTCGGAGGGAGTTTCGCCTTCTCAATTGTTTTGGACAGAGGGTATCCTGAGTCTTCCCTTGAGGGAGTGAATGCCTCCGGGCAAGGCCCAGAGATAGTTTTGCGAGAAGTTCGCCCTTGGGGACGCACTTTTCGTATGGAGCCATGAATTCGTCCTTGGGGACAATTCCTTTGGTTCGGGCAGCGTTGACCCCGAATTTCGTTGCCTACAACAGGAGGCGAATTCGTGCTGTTCTCTACTGACATCCCGTGTCGACAACACGAAGCACTTCTGGTGACATATTTTTCGGCTTCTTCTTCTGGCTGATAGCTGGGATCAGTCTCTGATTTATACTTTCGACCATAGCTGGACCTTGAGGTCAGTCTAAGACGAAGGTCACTGGGATCAAGGCGTGTCTGGTTAGTAGAAATCATCGGGGCCACCTCTTCAAGCTTTTTCTGTAAGGTGGTTACCACACCCTTAAGTTCGTGGACTTCTCTGGTCAGATCCGCATTCGGAGTGTCAAACAGCTTTTTGGTTAGGCGATGGCGCAAGTCTCCCCTTTTTAGAAGTGGGGTCGGGGAACGAGTTCCCTGGGTGCTGTCAGTCGTCTTCGGGGTGACTGAAGTTACATTAATCCAGTCATTACTAGAATGTTGTTGGGATGGTGTTGGTTGCCGACTTCTTCGGCGGGAGCCGCTTGATTTCGCTCGTCGACTTTGGACAGAGCGACTGGCTGGAGGAGTGTTTGAAGGTGATTGCCTAGCCATATTCCTTGTCGGTCCCACGGATGGCGCCAAAATGTTACTACTTAAATCTTGATTGGAACCACAGCTAGGAAATGAGCCTGCAAAATAGAAACACAGAGTGACCACCGGGGATGTTCCGGTGGAGGCGGCTCCGATGCTGAAGTCAGAACAATGCTACTAGGGTAGGATTGTGAATAATCGAAAATGCACTGGGTGCTAGTGTGTGAACTTGTCTGTGTACCTGAAGATCTGCCCAATATATAGGTGAGCTCTAGACTCCTTTCTTCTTTAGAACTCTCTTCTGCCTGATCTTCTTGTAGAAGTGTTATATTAGGACTCTTCCTTTAGCACTTGAGTCCTTAACGGCTTCTATTACCTCTCTTAGGTTCTATCCCGTTACAGGTTTGTTAGTCCACTCAGAGTCAAACATGCCACGTGTCATTAGTCGGTTGGGTGGATATATTTAGCCATATCAGGCCTCATGTCTATGAACTGCCTGACAAATAAGTGCCACTACGAATCATTCACATAACATAATACCAGTTGAAATACTAACGTTAGTTTGTACGTAATGCATGAGATGCATGGTTACATTACTATCTAAATTTACGTACACTGTATTTGCAGGTAATAAATCATGCAATTCCTGCTTCGGTCATGAATGATGCCTCAGATTCTGCAACAGAGTTCTTTTAACTTGTCCAGTGAAGAGAAGATGAGTCTGGCATCATCTAATGTTCATGAGCCCGTAAGGTATGGCACAAGTCTGAATCATGTTAAGGATAAAGTGCACTTTTGGAGAGACTTCATCAAGCATTATTCTCATCCAGTTTCAAATTGGATTGATCAATGGCCGTCGAATCCACCGAGTTACAAGTAAGTAACCATTGTATACACCTTTTTACTTTCAACGGAAAGGTGGTTAAGAAAGGAATGAAATGTAGCATTTTTCAGCGAATTTACATTTTCGGACGTCAATTAAAATAAAGCTACTTCATGTTCAACTTCACAGTTCAAGATTTGGAGAAGCTCATACAATAAGATT
>JAVXUO010002673.1:0-52889 GCA_033065855.1 Escallonia rubra
TGCATAGTGTGAGAATTCAACATGACATTGTTAATCTTATGCATATTAAGTAAATAGTTTATGATGGAAATTTTACACTAAAAGTCAAGACTAGACCACTAAAATATTACCCTTCATTTGTTTACTGAACATCTAATCTAAAAAAGGGTATTTAATGGAACATAAATGTTACAAGTCAAAAAACACCCTTACTCACCATTAGCGCTATATGGAAATATCAATTAGAAAAAGGCACTCCTACAGGGAAAAAAAAGGGGAATAGCCATTTAAGCCCATGACAACTTTTATAGGCGTATAGGTATAACTTTACATAGACTGGATCATTCAGTGTAGGTTGTAATAGATCCTACCAATTGCGCAAAGTACAAATTTGCAGCCACAGAAGTATTACACAAACAAATGCATTGGAGAGGTTTGCTTATTACAATGACGTGTAAAACTGATAACGGAATAAAATCCAAACACATAGTGGGCAGAGAGATATTTCACTCTTCATTAGACATATATTCATCAGATAAGTACTCATCATTGGTTAAAATATTGTTTCTCTCGTTTGAAGTGAGGTGCCTCCCACTAGCCTCTGCCATTTCTTCGGCAAGTTGAAGCATGTAAAATCGTTTTCTACGCAGCAACATTCGGTTATTCTCCTTTCGAATTTGGCTCACAGCTTTCTTACACTCCTTAACTTTGGGCCGTGACATAGTAAGTGAACGACGATGCAGCAAGGGTGCTCTAAGGGCGATGAGATCTTGGTGTAGTGCTTCTGATTCCATAACTCTATGTGCCCATTCTCTCCGTAAACCGCAATAATACTCTTTCGGATCTGTATACTTCACTTCTTTGTAGTCGTCCTTCCTTTCACACAACAACCACACTTTCTCACGTCGCTGATAATTAGAACTACCAGGAAGTCCTGCCATCAAAAGACAGTACTTCTCACCCTTTGAACACCACTACTTTATATAGTGCCAAGCCCACACACGTAGACACCATACATTATTGTGAGAACTCATAAGGGCAAGTAAGTGACAAGACAAGTCACTTGCCACTTACACCCTGCATGTGTTTATTGGTAGACCAGGGCCTTTCCAGTGGAATGGTACATCAACCACGTTACTTTGTCTAAAGTAATATCCGATCTCATTTTGCTCATTTGTACTTTAGCATGTAAAAGATATGAAGGCTTTCAAAGAGGTTATTTGTCGATGGGAAATTTGTGTTCAAGTAGCTTATTTAATTAGTTGGACAGTGTCTTGAATGAGCGAGAAGAAAATAGGCACAACCATGATCTATTACCAGAATATGAGCCTCTACTCGCCCATAACTTCTTAGTGGTTTTGGTATTCTAAGACTTTTCCTGCTAAGCAATTACATCATTCTTGCGCTTTTGCATTTATGCTCAATACCGATTATGGGTTTCATATGTACTTTAGCTACATACTTTTAAAACTTCACATTGAGTTATGGGTTGGGTTAAAAAAAAAATTTGAATCAACTCGTTGCCACAATTATATTTTTCCAGCAACGTCACGTGTCTGGCATGTCCTAAACCACTAAAAAGACAAACGTAGGTACTTCCAAACTAGCACGCCATATCAAGCTGACGAGCAACAACGACGCTTTGATTTTGCTATAGCTATAGACTTTTCACGGTGAATTGTCCTTCAATCTGTTATTAACAGTTCAAGGATTGATGAAGGTGTTAATGAGCTATTATCCTTTCAACAACTAATATATCTGCAAAGTCTTTTCATCAACTACTTTAGCCGACAACTGCAGCGACTTGTGCCCGGTCAAAAAATATTAACACGTTGCATTTATTGAAGTGGACCCTTGTCAAGCATTATATAAGTATGTGTAGTGGATGAAGGGCAAAGGGCAACTAGCTGCTATATTCTTTGTTGTGTAAGAACTCTAAAAATGACATATACTCCACGAGACATTTTTGAAGCTATGGGTCGTTACTGGGCGGGCGAAGATGAATTTCACTATTCGTTGCGTCCAAGTTTGCGGTACTCATCACGGTATGTTAATACATTACATGCAGAATGGTCTTATCGGTTGAATGAATATGAGGTCCTTGTAGCTGATTCACGAAACATGAATATACCCGTACCTCGCCAAAAAGCAATCAACATGCCTCGGAATACACATATGGAGCTTGAAAGGGCACTGCATCGTATACGTGAAGAAAACAATAGAATGAGAGTTCGTCAAAGTAGGCATAACCTACGTCGTATGGCACGTGAAAGCTATGCAGATGGTTGCAACAACGAAGCACGTTTATATTGGAACATGAGCTTTGAACCTGATTCAGTTTCTGATGCTCCAATGTCTGATGAAGATGACTAAAAATGGTTAGTGTTGAGGCTGACCGGTTTATCAGCGTGGTCATGTCAACCAGGATGGTTTCTTTGTAAGAAATACCACGTAAAATTTATATGTTGTATGTCCTTATGTTCAGATGAAGATGGCTACAAATGATTAGTGGTCAATAATGCACGTATATAAGATGCATTCATGGCTAAGTACACTAGACCATCTAGATGGTCACAAATAGCAGTGAGCATATATTATTTTTATTGTCGAAATCCTAATTTCATCACTAAAATTAGGATTTCGACAGTGAACCTATATACTAGTAACAAGCTTTTTTCAGCCGTTGTAGTGCAAGACCTCTAAACCCATGTCCAATTTTTTAATCTCAAGCTGCTTGGTCGTGGGAAGTTGATAAGGCTCTAAGCCTCTAAAGTATTCACTGAAAACGGTTATCTAGAAAACGTGTTTAAGTACAACGATTTAAAATTTCAAGTTAAATCGTCAATCCTAGGCATTGCCTTTCTTGAAAAGCGATTTATACTATTTGACGATATCTTTTCATTTCAACAAAGAAGTTGTGGTTGTAAACAGCGACTTAAAGCGGAAAAGCCTTTCATAAAAAACATTTCAGTCGAATTCTATAACTGACGTGAACAAAAAACGTGGTTGCAAACCACGACTTGAGGGAAAACGTGTTTCCCTATATCCGTTTTCTTAGAAATCGTGGTTCAACACCACGATTTATAAGAAAACATGGTTCAAAACCGCGATTTATAATAATTCGTGGTTTGAACCACGATTTATAACATCACGTGGTTCAGAACGACGATTTATTAAAAAAAGTATTCGTAATAACGATTTACATTTTACTATTGCAACAGAAAACGTGATTTGTAACCACGTTTTCTGGGCTTCGACGTGTGAAAACATGCCCTTAGAATAGTTTATAATGTCAATACATCCACGAACACTTCTTACTAAAGGACTCAAAATGGAGAGAAGAGGAGACACAATATTATGTGATGGAAAAGAAAATTCACAAACACAACATACAACTTCTTGTGTAATGAGGCCAAATCTAGGCGAGTGTTGGTTGACCCCAAAGGATCTCGTTCAATAATACACAGTCTAGAGGAGGGGATCTGCAAACATTTATAACATACGGGTGAACATTAACTTGAGCTGACATGATTCATAGCATCCAGGCTCTTGCACACCCGCTAACAATGGCTTGTACGAACGAGGGTAGTCAGGCCGCGAAGAGGCTAGCAACAAAGACATATCAACGGCTCAATCGGGTTTTTCTGTTCATTGCGCCGGTGCTTGCCTTTCATGCCCCACACGGTTTGCAAAACCCTCTATTCCAACTTTATGGAATAGGAAGTTTAATGCAATCAACTCACTTATTGACATTGACGCATCACTTCTCAGCCCAGTGCTCCTACTATACAAGCTGCCGGACAAAACATTTTCACATGTCTCTGCACCAAACTCACCGGTGTTTGCCTTTCATGCCCCACACGGTTTGCAAAAGCGTTGCAAGCAACTTTATGGAATAGGAAGTTTAATGCAATCAACTCACTTATTGACATTGACGCATCACTTCTCAGCCCAGTGCTCCTACTATACAAGCTGCGGGACAAAACATTTTCACATGTCTCTGCACGAAACTCACTTCTGTCAACATTGACATATCACTTCTCAGCCCCATGGTCCCACTCTACAAGGTGGTAGCAAGACAAGCTGGTAGGGTAACAAATTCACGTGGGAAAAGCAACTGAGAACCCACTTAGAGTCATAAGGAATTCCTACAACTGAGAACCCATTTGGAGTCATAAGGAAAAAACAAGTAACCTGAGAACCCAATTAGAGTCATAAGAATTTCCCACAACTGAGAACCCATTTAGAGTCATAAGGAAAAAACAAGTAACATGCACTGCTAAAATTCAAGCTGTAATGCACTTTTGCAGTCTCAAGGCGATAATCCTCACCGAAATTTAGACACAACACAAAACCCGCCTAACAAAACCACGTCTTTCATTTGACCTGCTTTTAGGAAGGGAAAAAATGTAATGCGAAATATTTGCCAACAAGATTAACCAAAGCTAATAATATGATATATACACATTGCTTGCTAGTATCGTACGACAGTTTGCTTACAAAAAATATCACTGAGGCATGTCCAAAAGACTACCCCATGAAGTAGAGGATTGCGTCTTGTAAGAAGACGGGGGCTTGGGCACCACTCTTTACAGCTTAACGGGGCAATTACCATAATTCCACAAAACATATTGAATAAGTTACAAAATAGCAAAACTGTGCAATATGTACACCAAAGCAAGTCTGCAAAAGCCGGAACAAGATTCAGGGCAACACCAGCTGCTATACCATATAGTCATATCTACTTGAGCCTTTCGCACCCAATCAGCTTGCTATTGTTGCCATGCTTCTCGATCGGTTGAAGACCACCTTTGTATCAAATCTTCAGTGTGACCCATAATAAAATTAGGCCAGCACTCAAAAAGTTTTCAAGATTTACATCGATATTTACAATCCACGCCCACAACCTGTAAAGAGTGGAAGCTTGAATCAGGAAAATGGTGTCAAATTGCCAGAGTCATTATTCGTCCACAGTAAAGAGAGTGAAAACTGAAAATAGCCACTGAGTGACGTTGTCACATACAACGGAAAAAAAAACGACTTCAAAAACAAAGCATAACCAGAAAAAAGACACATACTAGTGCCCAAAGGGTGGCGCAATGTTAACTCAAATATACGGTTGGCCACGTTACTATTGCATACCCAAATATGCTTGTCCCTAAAGTCCTCAATCTAACCAAAAATTCAATCTCATGTCGTCCAATTCATAAAGCCCAACCAAAACCCCTGCCCATAATGACAGATTTGCAATAGTAGGTTTGCTTCGAATAAATGATTCAAAGCACACCCCTGCCGTCCAGCATCATACTTATAAGGTCCACTACTCTCATCCGGGTGTCCTATCAGATACCGTATCACGTGCTTGAACAATTAATTCCCACCCCGACCCCTATCATGGGCATCCGTTCTTGCACCACATCCTAAGCATATACTCTTATAAGCGTGAAGCACTGAGCTAGTATTCTTTTTCTTGTTTCTCTGCATCAAGATATCTTAACTGTCTAAATGACTTCATAATCTAAGGTACATATTTTGAGCAACTACAATGATGAGGGGAACTAGGAAATAAGCACTGCTAAGGAAAACAATCATGCTTTATGCTCTTTCAGTAAGATACAGAGTTATATTGTAATATATACCAACAACTACTTCCAATATACTTAGTAGCTATATCAATAGTTGCTGATTGCATACATTTGAGCACTCTTTGTTGGCCGAGTACCAACGGAACTATGTAAGAACATCTTGCAAAATTCCCTTTAAACCATTACTCAGCTATTACTTTGTCAAACACATGCCTGTCACTGTCCATGGTATTTGAAAAATAACTCGGTTCATATTCATTCAAGGCTATGTAACTCACCAACTGATGCCAATGACAGCTTACCTCATTCAAGACACCTCGCAACAATATTGAAAAAGGACTATCCTTTTCGTACCCAAAAAGCACTTTGGAAGAATATAATATCAATTACATAAAGCAATGGAAAATAATTGTAAAGATGCACGACAACTCTAGCGTAAAGGTAGACAGGGTGCACATAATAGTAATAACGTATGAATCAATTTACGGCGATTGCATACAGCTTATGAATTTCAACTGTGTACATTCCAACATATTCGTCTCTTGTTCTACGCATGGGTAGCATGTTAACGATTCTAATGTCTAAATAGTAGTAATTGGTGCATTCCATAGTTAACCGGCCCGGGCGGTTCAGCGTTGAACTACAACCAAGGAACTGTGAACACTCATCTATTGAGAGGGGGCTATAGCACACGGGTGCTGCCATCTTCGGCACCAATTAGGCACCTGGGTTGACAGCCCCCAACAGGGCAGTTGTGGACTCAATGACCGTCCTTCCGGAGGGCTTGCGTGCCAATGTTACATTTGTGAGAGCCCCTGAACGATTGGGCATTCACGGGCTAAAGCATAACACCATTGCACTTTTGATTTTACCTGTTTCTAAATATATTGACATGCTTACATGACTATGTAAACAGGACAAGACATGAAGGGGTTGAAGTGACAGAGCATGCTTAATTAAACATAATTCAGGACTGTATTCGAAATGAGATTTAATGTGCGTTCCCCAGAGTTGCGCATCCACGATTAAATGAAATGCTTCAAAGGACGGGGCGTGTTTGAGCCAATGTATCAATTCAACGCATCACAATGGAAGACTAGAGGATAAAACTATAGCTAGGCATCAGATAAGATCAAAATGAAAAGGCAATTACCTCAGTTAGACTTCCCGGTTGTTTGTGACATAGCTGGTGCCCGCTTCATTTATTGCACTCTTGCAACTCGATCGATTGTGACCAGTTTGATTGCAACGCGAGCAACGGGAAATCCTCTTGCCCTGAAATTGCGACTCTATCCGAGTAGTGCGTGGGCGACCTGCAGGCCGCTTGGTTCTTGGTGGCTGCACGAGGAAGAGGCCTCTGGGATTGCCTATTCTAGCATCCTCCTCGATGTCCTTACAGATCTGGTCAAATGTCGGCTCATCGGAGGTCGGAACAGGAGGAATTTGATGCTCGAACAACTGCTTTTGCTGGTCAACCAGGAAGACGGGGTCGACAAGGTCATAAACGCTCATCCCGGACTTGGGAAGGACTTCCATGGCATGTGGACAAGGAATCCCTGTATACTCCATCTCCTGGCAACTACAATGTCCCTTTGACAAATCCACAGCATAGTTGTTATTATGGCTGTCGGAGACAGTGAAGGTTTGGTTGAACATACACCTGCTGTTAAGGGAAAGAGCTCTGCTCTTAGATTTTTCAATCTTTTCTTCAATTCGGGGACCAACAGGTGCACGCCACTTTGAAATGCTCTCGCTTTTGGCAGCTAAGAAAGATGTAAGAATGACCACATGCTCTTTGATGAAACGATGGATATTTAGTTCTCGGAGGTGATGCTTACCAAGCCATGCATTATACGATTCGGCTGGATTTGAGGATAACCAATCCCACCTTTTAAAGGGGAAATAAGCATTAGCCCAATGCTGTGGCTTGTTTTGTTCGAGCCAAAGGGCGAAGTTCTTGTCCAGCTTGCACATCTCACCGTAGTGGTGCATAAATTGCCTATGATCACGGGCTCTCGCAATTCTGTCCAACAGTTCCAATGCCGTATTGCATTTCTTAGTTTTCCATCCGTTATTCTTCACCAAGTATTTGCGGAAGTTTTCCTTTAGGTGACGAAGACAATGGGAATTGCAATCAGGCCCAAACAGCTTGGCGATGCCGTCGACTAGACTTTTGTTCCTGTCCGTCATAAACACAAATTCGGTATCCTTGTCCAGCACCTCTCGCAGCTCACTCAGAAACCAATGCCAATCAACATCGTTCTCGGCGGATGCTATGGAATATGCCAACGGATACAACCCGTTGTTTGAGTCCAAAGCACAAGCAGAGAAAACGCAACCCTTATAGAAGTTCTTGAGAAAGCAGGAGTCCATGAAAATCAACGGCCTGCATGCAGCGTGGAAACCAGCTATGGACGTACCATACGCTACGAACAATTGACTGAACCGGTGATTGTCTTCAGTTGCTGTCCGGTACGTTGCACGTGTCCCAGGAATTGCAGCAGTCAGGCGTTCACATAACCATGGAACGTATGCATAACCTTGGGCTGGAACACCGCCCTCAATGCTAGCCTTAGCCCACTCTTTCACGCTCCAAGCCTGATTGTAAGACATGCGAACCTTGTGGTCTTCGTGGAAGATGGTTCGAATCTTGTTAGGGCTGAAATCGGGGCTCTCAACGATCTTCCTTTTAAACTTCTCCCCAAGATACTTTGCCTTCACAACGGGGACGTAACTAGCATCATCACCCATGTTGTGCGTGTGAGTCGCCGTGTACGTTATTACTCTAACGTACGTTGATTCACCAGTGCACGCAGCAGTTAGATACCATGGACATCCCTTAATGCTGCATATTACCCTTAGGTAACCCTTGTTGTTGTCCTTCCATCTGCAGTTGAATTTCTTGTTCAGCGTAAGGAAGTATAGGCACCGCCGAAATGCTTTAGTATCCTGGAATATGCTTCCTTTCTGGAAATGAATGTCGTCAACATGCGAAGCAATAATCGTACCATCTATGACATGATTTTCGGGCGGATCATATATTTGTAGAGACAGAGGTTCGAAGCAGGCTGAACGTAGTTCCATCCCAGCATCGTTAACCACATGATCATGACCGGAGGGGGCTGGACTTGTCTCCCTATCGCTGTTGGTACCGCGGAGTTCATGTATCGGTGAGGCCGAAACGTGCTTCATTGGACTAACGACAAGCATGTTGGGAAGTGGGCCAATATGACTAGGATCGTGAAGATGAGCTGCTTCACCCGCACAGTGGACAGGAGACACTGAATGTGAGCAATGATTTGACACCCTACAAAAATGAATTTAGGTGTTAGCAACATCCTCAACCATACTAGGGAAAGGAAAAAAAAAACAAGCATTAAAGTGAGTACATCGCATCGGCTAATTGTCCCCCATTCGGCATGCCATCGGCGATGAAAACGTGGATGTTGGCTCCTGCATGTAAACGCAACATTAGCGTCAAAGACCGCTGGTTTTGCAACGATACCATCTGCCCCGTCTCTTCATTTGTGCAAAACACAAATGACTTGTTGCGTGAATCAATAGAGCACGCATCACAGGCCTCAGCTACAAATTGATCGTACAATGTGCTTTCATCCACATATAGCAGCTGGCTGTTTCCTCCCTCTACGACAATTCGACCAGCAACATTGCGTCGAACACCCCCCCAGTGGCAGTAGCAGAACAACTCCTTAACGCTACCCATTTAGTATCTGCATATATCAAATTATCAAAAAACTATGCATTACATTATACAACGCGACTGTCGTGATCATGCATACCCATATTGCAAAATTGCAATGATTTTATACACATAGTACATATAACGGTAAAATATACAAAGTAAGGAGTCCGAATGACCATGAAACGTAAGCTAATATAGTTCGGCTGTACTAAAGATGGAAGATTGCCGAAACCGACGTTCGATGAAGGTAATACCGTGTTGGTAGACCCGACGTTTCCAACACTTATAACCACCGAGGTGAAGGTCGAATGGGGAGCATATATATCAAATGTCGAAGACCAATTTATCGAAAAGACAGATATTAAGTACGTTCGATGGAAAGAGGTTGTATTTATGGAAACTCAAGAAGATGTTGGTTTCCCCATAGTCGCGTGAATTGGTAGGTCTATACCAGTTTTGTTAGAGGAGCAAACGGAGGGATGATTCCGACTACATGATATGCTCTCCCCTGGATGATCAAACCACATAACAGGTGTATTGGGCAAGTCGATAGCAATACTGACTACACACGAAAAAGGATTATGGCCAACCAAACAGGTCCACCAAAACGAAATAACTTAATCATAGCACACGATTAATAATATTTTTTAGCTGCCATAAGCAAGATACACTAAATGTCATCAAGTGTCTAAGTGCCTGAACTAGCATTGTTTCTTGTTCTCTAACTTGCTCAAAATCAGCCATGCATATCCTTTATCTGAGTGATGCCATGTTCTTTTTGGCTACAAAAGCAACATAAGCAAATAGAATAAAGGATACTCCATTGGTCGCGTGCCATGTTGGCCCTTGTTTGAACAAATATGGTGATAGAGTGGTCTGTGATGCAGCTAGCAATGTCCAAGCAAAGCTGAATACTCTAAATCCGTATTCAGGGGATGGCCTAAAGCTCAATACTGAGTGCTAAAAACCACCATTACAGCCCTTCCGCTCCCATTTAGTCTACTGGACAACAAACTAATGTTGTTGTATGGACCTTCATTCATGTGGATATTCTTCTTTCTATCATGTTTTTGTTTTGTTTACTTTCAGATTTTATACTTATTAGACGGCAACGAGTTTGATGTTATATTGTTTCTCTGTTTTGTATTAAGCATTTATAGTATGGTTTTTTGCGATTGATAACAGATGATGGGCAACAAGAAGTTGCATTTAAATACACTTGCATATGCTTGGTAGTAAATTATTTTTATGAGCATCATGAACATGTGCAAAGCCGGAATTGGGTATGGATTATTTACTTCGAAGGAGAAAAGTGTTTTATTCCTATAATCCTCAAGATAGGTGTAGGGAAGGTAGCTAAGTATTATTTGAAGGCTCTGATTGTGGTAGAAGCCAGTTGACCCACAAAGTAGCCCCATACAGTAATGTAAATCTAACATGGGACTTGGTGGATGGGTGGGTGGGGATAGGGTGGCGCATGGGGTGGGGGTGGGAAGGATAGGGGTGGGAGGGTGAGGGGCTGCGGGGCATGTATGTATTGCACGAATGTCAAATGTGATTTGGAGGGGAAGATGGGGGAGGGTACAAGGTAGAGCAATTTAAAGGAGTTGAAAAAACCCATATTTTCTTAACCTCTACCCTTGTTCATAAATTATAAAAAGTAGACCCATATTTTCTTAAATTTTCAAAACAAACCCACATTTTTTAAAAAAATTACCCCAAAACCCCTCATTTCCTAATTTTCCCAATATTAACCAACTTCAGAAGACACTTGACATCATATACACGTCTCAGATTGCCTTAACAGCACTAATGTCGCATTAAAAGCAACGTACATGCACTCGACCATATTTAAAATCTGCTCATATAGAGTAACATGTTAACATACTTGGTAAAACTTTAGGGCGTTAATTATTAACCATTGATGTTTCCTACATCGGCTTATATTCTCCTACATCGGCTTCTAATCTCGAGAATAGAAATGTTAGGATTGCTTCGGTCTTTATTGCCTAACTAAATGATGCATACATCAAGGCATGACTATTTCAAGGCATTTTCTTTAGTTCTCTCACATATGCTTGATGCTAAAGATTTCATATAACTAACTAACGAACATTCGTTTTGTGATAGTATAAATAGGAGTAATTAAACAAAAAATCACATAATTAGATTGCAAACTGTGTAAATAATACGCAAAGTAGATTAGAATGCATGCTTGTCATGTGTAGTCACACATCAGTGTGTAGAATATTCTAATACCACTTTTATCTTCTGCGGGATGTATCACTAAAACCAAGTTTTCCAAATTAGCATTCAATCCTAATGTCCCGTAAAATGCTCCTTAATTGATGCTAGCTTAAACATATTGGGAAGCAGAAGGAATTACTGGAAAGATTCATGCAACAAGGTTTAGTTTGTTGCATGAATCTTTCCGGAATGAGGTGTCTACCACTGGCTGAGATCAGGTCGAAACGTTAACTCTTCCTCTGGGGCCCTTATAGTATTCCAAGTGAGATATGCATAATGACGCCAAACCCAACTTGGTTGACCTCTAAATCAATGTGTGCCTGCATAAGGGACACATCTTGCTGCAAGCAAACTATGTGCACTTCTAGGCATCAGTAATTCAGGTTTGTTTTTTCTTGGGCATGCCATAACCAAGAAACAGCAAAAGAATTGATTTGAGCAGCTAATACTGCTCTTCACAGCAAGCTTCTTATGCCACAGTGACACCTAAACAGAGCCATCATGACTTCACCTCTTCACAGGCACTATGCTGCCTGAAGCATACCAGCTATGAAAAATGAAAACAATTCCTATATCCATCTCAAAACTTCAGTTTTCAAATCGCAAGACTGCTACATCTGTTTATTTACCAGAAAATTCCCAGCAAAGGAATCAATATACCAACAGCAAGTCAGTAACTAATGGTACAGGTTTTTCCCTAAGTTGACGCCGAACCTCCTCAAGATTCATGTCACGCACCCACACACGAACACGCATCACATTTGATGAGAAAGCATACCGTTGGAAGGGGAATACTTAGCCCTGATCCAACTCGAATTTGGAACCAACTTTAATGCGTCGGAGTATTCTTGCACCAAAAAATGCTTTACGAGCTACGGTAACGTATAAAGGAATTGACAATCTCAGCATATGCCAAAAAGGTAAAGGGAAGATATATATTAATAATGTGCTAGACTTGATGATTTGGCAGAATGTGCAGCTGTAGTCCAGTTGACGGAACCTTTAATTTGTGATCTAAGATTGGTTGACAGTGATGTTTGTACGATGCTATCCAAGTTGCTAGGAATGAGATGTTGAAGATGTTCCATAGAAAAAGGAAGGATCCTTATTTGTAAATACTTGACACTCACTGGGACGATCAATTGAGGAAGAATCTATATGCAGCAGGCTACCTACCAACCAATACAACATATATGCGATAGCAAAGAATAGAAAAGCTACTTCTGGGCGACTTGATGTCAAAAGTATGTGCACGGCAACCCTATATTGCATAGAGCAGACAAGTGAGATGAAGAAGTTCAGAAATGCGAAGGGGGGTATTGGAGGAGTGTCTTGGCTCGTTAATGCCTCCAAGTAAGTGTCATGCCTTGTTAAGAGCTACGCTAATTTCAGTACTTTAGAGTTTATATGCTTTGTTGCCTATTTTAAGATGAATAGTGGCATGTCATTGAAGTAGTGCTCCAAATCTTCAAAAGTTAGGCATTCGAGAATTTAGTTTAAGTGTAGTTCTTCGGGCTGTGAAAGGAACTGAAGCATATTTGAGCATATCCACTCGAAGAAAGAAACAAATTGGAACATCGGAGGTTTAATGACCTTGTTTGTGTCCATTACAACCTTCACTTGCAGCAGAGGTAGAAAGCGAATGACTAACTTTAAAGTTATATGACAATTCCATGATGAACCTAATTTTGTTACATTTCAAGCAACATTTCAGATTTATGTTTAGGGAAAATTTGGAAAAAGTGAGTTTTGAGGTTAGAAATTAGTGGAAGGTGGGTTTTTTTTGTAAACTTAAGAACAAAGTGAATTTTGTTTTGAAAATTTCTGAACAATGGGAGGGCTTAAAAAAAATGTGTTTTTTCATGACTTTAGTTTTTAACTACCCAAACTACCCTTTCCCTATCTTTCCCTCCTAATCAAATTTCCTTCTCCCCTCTCTCCCCTTCCCATCCTCCACCCCGCCCCTACCCACCCACCCACCCACCCGTTATAATTTTCTATGCAAAATTATCTTAACTTTAACTTTTCCTTTCCTTGATAAATTGTTGTTGTATCCATTTTGGCAACTAAATTTGTTCCCTCTTTTTTATGTAAGAGGTGCTGGGGGACTCATGGAGGCAAATTTGTTCCCTATATAAGGAGAGTTTTCTTTTTTACAAAATAAATGGAGTACATTCATTATTTTTTAATCGCTTGATCCAATGCAAAAATAATTGACAAAACTATGTTTACTGATGATGAAAGAAACCTGGATGAGAATGCTGAAGGCTTGACACAAGTCGTGTTATGCAAGAATACAAGTACGGTTACGCGAGCATACAAGTACAGTTATGTAAAAGTGCTAAATTCTCTGATAAGTACCCTATTAACTTTGACTCGTGATCGAGTTGATGCATGCTCTTTCTCTAATGTATTTAGGTTGAGATTGCTGGGTGATGGGGTAATATATTTGTAGGCTATTTTTTTGCTTTTATTTTGTGTCAGCTCCTCTGCTTAATTTATACTAGATGCCCGTAGAGGTTTACATCTTAAATGAAGTACTTAAAGTTATAATTTTCGTAACGTAGATCGTGAATGGCTTTTCAACCTTTTAGTCTCGAGCATAGAGTTTTAAAGTCACGTCGCTCGATATAAGACTTAAATATCTGCACAAACTGACTAGTGTTTTTGCATAACCGTACTTGTATTCTTGCAGAAAACGACTTGTACCAGAACAAGGGTCAACAATTTTGGCGGGAAGGGTAATCTAGGAAGACCAAATTAATTGATTTCAAAAAACCCATGCGATCCTATTAACTTCGAAGATTGACAGAGAGCCAATCTTAATAAAAACAGCGTACATCCTATATTTCAGTTGTTACAACTGAAGCAATATGCATGCCAAACTACGGAAGCATGGGAATTTGCCAAAGAACACAGGAACACAGGAACAGAAACAACAGATAACAGTGGGGCTATACAGCGGCGCGAACGAAAAAACGTAGAAGAAACATGCTGATCACTCAAAAAATGTAAGAAGGGGTACCTTTACAGTGGCGCGCACCAAGGTCGAGCTTCGGAATGCCTCTACAGTGCCTCTACAGCTGACATGCACGAAACGATCCTTTGTCGACACGGCGTCCGCTACAGCAGCGGGGACGGAGGAAGGACCACCACTACGTGGTGGTTCGGGGCTGAGGGGTTGGGCGAAGGGGATGGAGGACGGGGCTGTGGGGGCGGTGCTGGGTGCGGGGAGACAAGGGAGTCTCGAATCGGGGGACAGACCTGTTTGGGGGAGACAAGGGGAAATACGGGGTGGGGTGGGGGTGACCGCAGAAGGGGGTGAAGGGGGTGGGGTAACCTGCGTGGTTGGCGGGGGGGGAGATGGAGTGGGGTAGGGAGAATTGGAGGGAAGGGGATGAAGTTCTCTTCTGATTGGGGGAACTCTTCTGACTGGAGATCAAGGAGAAAGAGTGGGCGGAGGGAACGAAGTAGTGGTTTAGTGTGGGGAGGGGCATTTTGGGGAAGGGGCAAAGTTGATCTTTCTAAAAACCCATTTTTTCACAAGTGAACCCACCTTTCAGAAATTTCACAACTTGGAACCCTCTTTTCACAACTTTCACAAAAAAACCCATTAACCCCAAATATTTAACCCAAAAACCCATTTTTTCCCAATTTTCCCATTTAAATGTGGGTCTTTTTAGAGAGAGAGAGAGAGAGAAGGGATGGAATGAAAAGGGGGGGAGAGGGATGGGGGGCCAAGGCCGAGGGTGTGGGTGTGGGAAAGGGGGGAGGGGATGATTGGAGGGGGGAAATGATGGGTGATAGAGAGGGGTTGATTAATGTGAAGAGAGAGAGGTAAAAGGTGAGAAATAAATTAGAGAGAAAGAGAATGTGTAAGAGGGTGTAAGAGAGAAAGAGGAATGATTAATGGGTGAGTGATGATTGGGTAATGTGAAAGAGAGTGATGTGTGAGAGTAAAGGAGTGAGATAGAGAAGGTTGTGAGTGGGGGGAAGTTAATGTGAGTAATAAGTGAGGAAGAGAGGGAAAGGAGGAGACCCACGTGAGGGTGAGAGAGATGAGTGTGTTGGGTGATGTGAATGAAGAAAGAGAAAAAATAAAAGTTTGAAGTGCTTGGAGAGAGAAAAAGGAAAAGAAAGAAAGGGAAAGTGGGGAAAAGGGAGAAAGAGAACTAAATTAGGAAAGAGAGTAGGGAGTCCCACATGGGGGGTGGGAAGGGGGCTACCCAGGCGCCTGAGTGGGGGGGGGGGGGGTGCGCCCCAAATTTTTTTTTTTGGCCTTTCAAGGAGGAAGATGAAAAATTTTGAAATTTTTTCCAAGTGATGGAAAGAGAACGAGAACGTTGGTAGGAAGATGAAAAATGTTGTTGAATTTTTTTTTCTAAGTGATGGAAAGAGAATGCATGTGTTGCGTGTATGCCCACGAGGTCGCATGGCCTGAGGGGATGTCGGCTGACGGGTTTGATAGTTAGTAGCGTGGCTCGAGCCACCCCGCGCACCACGTATCAAGTCACTGCAATGTGAGGCGGTAGGGGTAGGAAATGGGTCAAGCCTCCAAGGGAGTGGGTGATGGTATCAAGGGTAGTGTCAGTAGACTTGCATAAGAGCAATGTAGCTTGAAAATTTCCTTAGTAAGATAAACCAGTTGATGATACGCGGAGCATCATTTCAAGCATCGAAGATCTTCCAAGATGATTAGATAATTTCCTTTTCTTTTCTTTTCTCAAGTTTTTACACTAAATTATTTCTCAAAATATAGTTTACATTTTTGTCGAGGATTATTTTGAAACAAATCAAATCTATTTAAATAAAACAATGCACATGAGAATATGGCTATTTACAAGCAAAATATATATTTTTTCTCACTTTTTTGGAAAAAATATATGTCCTTTTACAAGCAGCCAGTCCCAAGTCCGGATAACAGGAGGATAAATTTAACTTAAATTTAATTTTTTGAAACATAAAACATGAAAAAAAAATTTATTTTTTATTCAGGTCTGCCGAGCCCAAGCCCGGCCCTAAAGTTAGGGCCTAGGAGTTGGACTTGGCCCTGGTCCTAATATCCTTCGGTAGGCTCGGCCCGAGTCCCCACAGCCCGAAGCCCGTCCCTTTTTTTCCTCCGGTCTGGTGGACTCAGGCTGGGCACCCAAGCCCCACCCATTGACACATATAAATTATAATGACTATATTCTTCCATTGACTTTGCTTGTGGAGACACCGTAAAACTAAAAACTAAAGAAAAGAAAAATATAAGGTTGATCTATCCTAAGCAGCATTTGTATAAATTCATCATTTCTTGATAGTTCCAATAATACTTTTTTTTGTATACATTAGTGGTAGATTTCATTTGCTTCTAAAAATGACACGTTGTCCTTATTTATTTAGTTGTGTTGATTAATTTTATAAGTCACATGCTATAAGAAAATATATGGACTAAATTTTTTTCTATCAAAATTAAACTAATATATAGTTAACATTATGGGCAACTCGTTGAAATCTTTTAAAAGATACTTAAAAATAATAAAAATGTCTTATGTAATACCAAATTGATCTCAATATGTTCTCCTTATTTTTTTTATTGGTGAAATTTATCTTTTTCTTTTTTGTATACTAAATAAACTTTTATTTTTGTTCATCTATATAGTTATCATATCAGAATTAGGAAATATGCGCAGAGACATTATTGATTAATATTTTACTACAAGGGTTAATTTATTTTTATTAAAAAAAAGGTTCACCGATCATAAAAGTGATTATCTTTAATGAAATAACCATAAAATATAATATTATGCAAGTGATTTTTTTTATGCAATTCAAAACTACTAAAATAAATAATTGTTATAAAAATTGTCCTGTGTTTGGCACATGTTTCTAGACTAGTTTACTACTAATGGTAAATGGGTAACTTTTACATTTTATTGATGAATAACACTTTAAAGAGAATAATTTTTAAACCCCAAGTACTTCTGAAAACGTGTGTAAAACAGGAAGATGAAGAGTATTACGAGACATTCAAAAGAAGAAAATGAAAGTCAAGTTACTCAATGTTGGAAGCTTAGGTCACATAATTACTTCCCCCCTTGAAGCCAAATATGCAAATGCTAAAGAAAAATATCATGGATGTCCATCTTTTCAGCCCCTTTTGTTTTTTGTTGAACTGTATTACTTAAGTTTCATTGGCAACGTGAAATACAAAACCAATATATTACCCATTAAAATTGAGAATAAAATTCATTTATCTTGAAAGAATTAATGACCATTTAAAAAAAAGATAATTCTTCAACTAAGGATTCGATTGGCATCTTCTTTTTGCGGGTAGCGGTTTTGTGGGGTAGGTGGTTTGTTTTGTTTTTGGGGTGAGGGGTGTTGGCTGTGTGAGAGTGGTGAGCAGGTATGGAGGGACGGATGGGGGGAGGGGCTGGTGTACTTTGTTTGGGGTGTGTGTGAAGATTATATAGAGGTCTGTTTGTGGGCATTGCTGCATGCTCATGGCATGTTATATATATGACTGATATCATTTATATATTTACATTTAGGCTTTATTACATTGAACTGATTTTAGTAAATAATAATACATCTTTCGGACATTGGTATATTGTTAAACAAACAACTTAAAACTAAGTTTACGATGAAAAATGCTGTTACACGGTCACAACCTATTACTATAATCGACAAAATTGTCTTTATATATTTTAGTTGAAATGTTTACTGTAGCTATAGAGAGTTGGCAAAACATTTTTTTACAATAGCAGTCAAATAATAGATTATAACATTCACCACTTTTCTTTCTCTAGAGACAATTGCATGTTGTTATAAGCTAACAGAGCATCGAGCAACAAAAAGAAGAAAAGCGAGCGGAGAAAACAAACACACTTTGTCATACTCACTCTCTCATTTAAGTCCTAAAAACATACGATGATAATCTAAGGGCAAACAATTACATGATTATAATAATACCCCTTTTATGAGTGATGGACATAAAGGCAAAGATGGTATCGCATGATTTTATACTACATTTGTTGGAATTGTATATCTTATAAACTTTCTCAACAGCATAGCTTTTACAAAAAATACCGAAGCAGCTCGAATGAAGGTTTACTTTCTTTACTCAATATTTAGTATTCCTCCTGAATATAGCTAGATGCTCCTTTTCGACAATTTGATCGCGTGTTAGTGATTTTGTTTTGAACTTGATTGGTGGGATTGCAGGTGTATAGACTTTAACGATAACGCAATTTTTAATAAAGAAATTAAAGTTAGCACTTTTGAAATCCTTACTTTTTTGGGATCGAGATTTAGTTACTTACCTTTGTTACATTGGTTCTCAATCACCAAATTTGGTAATGTTCTCCGAGGGAAACCTTTTTAGAAATCTTCTGAGCTATTAAATGTTTTAAAACTTTGAATCATTTTCTTATCAAACCACACTGCTTTACTATCAAAAGATGTAATAGTGGTACTTAATAATCCTTTAATTACATTACAAGTATGAATTTATTAATAAAAAAAGGCTACAATTAGCCAACAACCATGTAATTTTAACACAGCTAAAAGTCCTTATTACTAACTTAATCACAATATAAGTTAAAATCCTAATCCAAGTCGAAAACTCTTCTTCTTCTTCTTCTTCTTCTTCTTCTTCTTTGCTTGCAAGCTTAAAAAGAAGCATGGCACTTACGCTATGTAGCTTTGATATTGTAGTCATTTTTTAGTTTTTTATTTTTTTTCTTCTTAAGACATTTGTGGAGCCTATACCTAATATCGACAAATTGTCCAATCATAGCAAAGCGAATATAGGCTAAATTTTTTTGAATGTTTTAATGGCTAGGATATCAAATTACTCTAATTATTATATGGATTACAGATCATTTTAGTAATTTCTTAAAGTGCACTTTCAAAATTTTCATACATGTATTAGGAGTTAAACATATTGTGGAATTGTGTAACAACGGCATAAGGTTCGCGTCCCGTGCATAGCACGGGATTTTAGCTAGTTCATTTATTAATTATGAATCTTCTAAAATATTGATTGTACTTTTTACGATAAATGAGAAAAGTGACACATTAATTATATTTTAAATAAATCACAAAAGGATAACTTTATATGATAGAATAAGGGACCAAAGAAGAATCTGTGTGCACTATCTACGGTCACAGAAGAAAACCCTCCCATATTAATCTCTTTCTTGGAAGGTGAGATGATTGCTGCCCTTGACTAAATTTGCATACACTGGTAATTGAAAAGGCCCTTCAATTTCAAATCTAAACCTCCCAGCTACTGCAATTTTGGATTTGATACAGTCCGAGCATGTCTTGTCATCCAGTGCCGGTCTTGGCCATTCTCTTGTTCATCGTCTGTTGTCATGTTCTTATCTTAGCCGGCAACTCCCTCGGTCCTTTCTGCCATGTTAACAAGGCTAGCGCTCGCTACGCTTCTGTTGACAAAAATCTTCCTGGCCCATACCCTGCGTCTCCGGTGCGTGATTTAATATCTTCCGCTCCAAGGCTTCAAAGGTTAGTGTTAGCTCGTGGCCGTGGTAACGTAATTGCAACTGGTCTTACAGTTGTGATGGCTCTGTTGAACATTGTTGTTTATAAGTTGCGGCAGCTCCAGGAAGCAAATATTTGTGAAAAAATCAAATCATCGTCTACGTCACGGGAAGAGCCGCGCCAGTGCTTTTCATTTGCTGAGATTCGAGCTGCCACTAATGACTTTGACGATACATTGGTGATTGGGAAGGGCGGATTTGGAAGGGTGTACAAAGGGCTCATGGATGATGGGGCAAAAGTTGTCGCCATAAAGCGGTTGAATTCCAAGTCCAGGCAAGGAGGTCGTGAGTTTTGGACAGAGATTGAGATGCTTTCCAAATTTCGACACTGTCATCTCGTTTCTTTGGTCGGCTACTGCAGTAAAGGCCAGGAGATGATCCTTGTTTACGAATATATGCCTCAGGGAACACTTGCTGACCACCTGTACAAGACCGTGAGCAGAACTGGTAATTCTCCTCTATCTTGGGTGCAGCGCCTAAAGATATGCATCGGGGCGGCGCGGGGATTAGAATACCTTCACACAGGTATAGGTGTACAACACAGAGTTATACACCGTGACGTGAAGAGTTCAAACATTCTGCTGGATGAGAATTGTGTGGCTAAGATTTCAGACTTTGGGTTGTCCAAATTAGGCCCTGCAAACCAATCATTCACCCATGTCAGCACAAATGTCAAAGGAACCTTTGGCTATTTGGATCCAGAGTATTACTTGACCCGTAGACTGACAAGGATGTCTGATGTGTACGCCTTTGGTGTGGTGTTGTTCGAAGTGCTGTGTGGGAGGCCGGCGGTGGATTTGACAGTTCTTGATGAAAAACAGATTAGTCTAGCTTTGTGGGCTAAATACTGCATCAAAAAAGGAACTGTTAATGGGATGACGGATCTCAGTCTTAGGGGACAAATCTCAGCCAGTTGTTTGCAAGTATTCACAGAAATTGCAAGCAAGTGTTTGCGGAGTAATCCCAGTAAACGCCCAGTCATGGCTGAGGTGGTGGCAAGGCTTGAGTCTGTTTTAGCATTGCAAGAGAATAGAAGATCCTCCTTAGATGTTTGTCAGTCGATTGTCAGTGCTGATGCTGCAGATGACGGTGAAGAGATTACGGATACTTCCGTAGTAGAAGAGGAGGTTATAAACGTTTTTGGCCACAGTGGGCACCAGTACATAGAGATTAATCCAATTACACAACTGGGTGATGCAAAGAAAACCTTGACGAGTCCAGGCGACCAATGTTTCACTGTATCTAAACTCGCTGAGGAAGAAGATGACGAGGTAAGTGAAATAGGACAGTTTAATTTAATCAATGAGAATGTTTTGAATTGGGTAGTAGAAACATCTATGGGGGATTGTAGCTCGAAAGAAGCGAATGCGTATTGGAAGACTGTGTGTGACGTCCGAAGACTAGTTGAAGGCTTAGAAAGTTTGAATCTGGGTAAAGATGTAAAAAAAAATATGCTTCTACAAGAAGTTCTTGGAGGGGCAATGACCAGGATCGAGTTGGAGTTTAGGCGCATGCTTGCTGACAACCTGTTGCCTCCCAGTTATAGGAAAGAGGACATTCTTGACGAGGGCTTGATTGTCTCTCGTGGAAAAGTAGCGGTTGCAGGCGTCTTTCAGAGAGATCTTGTCCACCCGGATGTAATTTCTGATTTGAGATGCATTGCCAACTTAATGTTTGATTTGAATCACGGTAAAGAGTGTTCCCAGGCGTTTATTTGCATCCGAAAAGAGGCCCTGCAAGATCGTCTTTCCACCCTTAGATTGGGGAAATTGAACAATGAAGATGCACTGAGCACAGAGCGGGAAAGGGATACCTTGGAATTTGAAATCAGGCAATGGATCCACGGTATGAGAGTTTTTGTGAAGGTCTATCTGCCTAGAGAAAAATGGCTGACCGATCAGATCTTTGGAGAGCTCGAGTCAGTTAGTTCCGTATATTTTGCAGAGTTATCAAGGGCTTCTATAGTGGAGGTTCTGAATTTTGGTAAAGCCATAGACATTGACCATCACAAACCGGGATCTTTGTTTTGTGTTATCCACATGTATGAGGTGCTGGTGGATCTTGTACTAGATATTGATGCTTTATACTCTGACGAGACTGGATCTTGTGTTAAAGCTGAGTGCCAGGGTCTTCTGAGGAGGTTGGGCGATTGCGCCAGGGCAGTTTTTTTTGAACTTGAGAATGCCATTCGGTCTGAAAAATTGAAAGCCCCTATTCCTGGTGGAACAGTACGCCCTCTCACGAAATATGTCATGATGTATTTTGAGAGACTCACAGATCAAGGCACCATCCTCAATCTTCTCCTCAAGGACCATGGAACAGAAGTTCCCAATTCGTTTATGCCCGACACTAATGAGGTTAACGAATACGGCAGCAGTGTTGGAAGCTTGTCAAGCATTGTTTCTCCAATGGCTCTACACTTGCGATCCCTTACATCTCTTTTAGAATCCAACCTTAAAGATATGTCCAAATTGTACAAGGCTGATTCACTGCGGCAGCTTTTTTTGATGAATAATGTGCATTACATGGCTCAAAAGGTCAAGGAGTCCAAGCTGGAACCCATTTTTGGCAATGAATGGGTTCGCAAGCATAACTGGGAGTTCCAACGATATGCGATGAACTATGAGCGAGCTACTTGGTGTTCAGTTCTCTCCTTCTTAAAAGATGATGACAGTCTTTATTCGGATTCTAGGAAGACTCTTCTTAGAGAGAGGTTACGTAGCTTTTACGTGGCATTTGAGGATGTTTACAAGAAGCAGACTGGATGGTCAGTCCCAGATTTTCAGCTACGTGAGGATCTACAGCTCTCAATAGGACTCAACGTTGTCCACGCTTATCGGTCATTTGTTGGACTATTTGCCTTCCACATTGGTGACAAGCACATCAAATACAGTCCAGATGATCTACAAGATTACATCTTCGATCTATTTGAGGGATGCCCACAATCATTACGCAGTGTTCGCAGGAAATGATCCCTCTACCAACAACGCTAGAGGAACTCCACTCTTGTGGTCTCTTGTAATTCTAAACCCCTTGTTTATCAGAAACTACTCACTATATAGAACAGTTTTTCTACTACTCTCTCCTCTTTTCTCTCTTGAGAAATCTCCTCTCTCTGGAAACTGGAAACTTCCTTTTCTCTCATCTAGAATTTTTTCACTGGCCCGTTCATCCCTCTAGAAGTCTATCTAAACATATTTTTCTTGAAATATCTCCTATCTTCCCTCTGGAGTTCTCTACGTCTATTAAGCTTCCTTGTCCACCTAGAAGTTGCTAGATGCAAGTGTGAATTCGTTAGAGACATGTTTGTGTTTGTGAGAAAGTTCCGAGTCTTAATGGTGCTGGGCACACCGAGTGAGATAATTGCTTGGGTCCTTCTATTTGAGTGTTTGGTGAGTGCTTGACTGCAAGTTCGAGTATTGTAAAAGTGTACAAGTGGGTTAAGCAATTTTGTGCTTTGTACCTGGAAGAAGATCATTTTACTAGTGTTTGCTTATTAATAGAAGTATACTTTCTGTATTTGCCTAGTGCCTTATAAACTCAACAAGGCCTTAGGGTTGCAAAGACATAATAATTTTCTCCCCAACTACGGTCTGGCTAAGTGTATGATTATTTAGAAATATGAAGGCCAAGAATAATCCGAGGATATTTGGATCCAGAGTATTACTTGACCTGCAGACTGACAAGTAAGTCTGAAGTGTACGCCTTTAGTGTGTGGAATTTTTCACAAAGTGCTGCTGTATAGGAGGCCTGCGATAGAACTAACGGTACGGATGAGGAAAAAATTAGTCTAACTTTGTGGGCTAAATACTGCATTAGAGAAGGAATAATTGATGGGATGAGGAATTTCGGTCTTAAAGGGCAAATTTCACCCAACTGTTTCCATGTCTTCATGGAAACGCAGGCAAGTGTTTGCACAGTAATTTGAATAGACGCCGTATCATGGCTGACTTGGTCACAAGGATCGAGTTTGCTTCAGCATCGCCAGAGAGAACACTCCTTAGAAAGTTGTTCTATTGTTAATGTTGTTAGTGCACATGAAGAAGAAGAGACTACGATTTTTTCCAGAGCAAAAAGGAGGTTATTAATGTTGTCACGACGGTGGCCACGAGGACTTGCAGATGAAAAACCTTGGTGAATCTACAATCTAGGCCCCATGGTCCAAAATGTCTAAACTTGCTGAAAATCAAGACGAGGAGGCGAGTGTATAGAAGGGTGGTACAATTTGGTTCATGAGAAGGATACGAATTAGGAGCTAGAAAGGCCAACTCGCGATTGTGGCTCCAAAGAAACACAAGTGTTTTTGAAGACTCTGGACTAAAGCCTGGCAGGTAGTTCGAAGCTTAAAAAGGTTGAGTTTGGCCAAAACTGGCCTAAAGAAATCGCTTCTATAGAACATTCTTTGGATGGCAATTGCTAGAATTGAGCAGGAGCACAGGCAGATGCTTGTTCAGAATAGGCAACGCTTGAAGCCTAAGCTCACGACTCTCCACTCTAGTGAAGGTCTTCTTGATGTATGGTCAACAGTCCCATACGGCGAAGACATGTTTGCAGGTGCATTAGTTGATCCCAACGGGGATACCCGATCTCAAATGCGTTACCAGATTAAACGTTGATTTGAAGCATGGTAAGGAGTGTTCCCAAGCAGTTGTCGGGGTATGGAAAAATGCCGTGGGTAGCTGCCTTTCCATGCTTGAAGACTTGAAGTGGGCAAATTGAGCAATGAGGGTGTACTGAGAAGATATTGGGGTGCCTTGGGCTGTAACATCAGACAATGAATACAGGGTAGGAAGAATTTTGTGCGTGGCTATCTGGCCACTGAAAAAATGGATAATCGATCAGATTTTTGGAGAGTTCGAGTCACCTAGTTTAGTTTGTTTTGCTGAGTCAACAAATTGAAGGCTTCTCTATTGGAGCTTCTGAATTATGGGGGAGCCATAGTCATTTGGCCCTCACTGACCTGAAAATTTGTTTCTGATTCTTAGCATGTTTTAGGATCTTGCGGAGCTCTCAAGTGTGTATTATAAGTACGATAATAAACATACCTCTCTATGTGAGAGTGTTTTGGCCGAATTCCAATTCCAAGCTTGTGCTGTAATTCAACTTGGTATCAAGAACCTTAATGGCTACTGCCTCTTCCTCATCTTCCTCCGCTTCCCATTCTTCCTCTTCTTCTCCCTCCCTTAGCTTGCGAGTGCCCCTCTCACCCTTGCACAATGCTCATCATTATCTCTCCATTAAACTCCCTCGAACAAATTTCCTATTTTTGTGATTCCCTTTCTTGAGGGTCAAGACCTCATTGCGTTCGTTATTGGTACTTTAAAAGGATACTAGATTAATCCTCTTGATATGTCAGTTACAAATGTATTTCACATGTGAAAAATAAGTAGGACATTCATTAGAGATTTTCAGTTTTGATTTGTTGTATATTTTGGAACGATAGCATGTAATGCTCTTGATTCTTCAGTTACGTACATGATGTGTATATAAACAGATGATTACAGCAGCTCCAAGGCAAAGAGCATTGCCCAAAATCTGTCATTTACCTACATTTCTTCATGGTATCAGTAGTATAGTATTATCCTTCCTAAGCTGCTCATCCACTTCTCTTCTCGTTCTTATATTTCCCCTGCTCTCTTTCTTTCTCAAATGGCTACCTTGTCAGCTGGGTTCTCTGCCGCTTTTTCTCTGCCAATTGCTTTTTCTCCTTCTCTAATGGTGTTACATCTTCATCAAATTCTGCAAGCATCTCTTCCATTTCCGCTGCGTCACTTATTGCTGCTATTCCAACACCCCACTTCACCACTTCTCTTGGTTCATTTTCTTCCAACATACATTTTCACTCAAATGCAGGCCATCCCTTCCTTCCAACCCAGTATTTTTCAGCTGTCTATGCCCAACCACAGCTCTTCATCACCTCTTCAAGGGTATACTATACCCAATATTTCTGTGACAGAAAACCCAGCAACTATGTCTATTCCCAAAATGCCAATCTCAGGGACGACACAGCCTTCCACCCTGTTTTCATCATCATTGCCACAATCCCCTTCACTTCTGTCTCCTTCGCTACTAAGTGCACCAAATATTACACAATTGGACACTCTCAAACTGAATTCCACCAATTATTTATTGAGAAAATCACAATTTCTTCCTATCTTAATAAGCAATGATCTCATGGGTTTTATCGATGGCTCTTTCTCATGCCCCCCAAAATTTGTTCGTGATACCGAAGGGCGACTTATTGCGAATCCTGCCTATGGTGCATGGATTCGAACTGATCAAGTCATTCAATCATGGCTCAACGCCACTCTATCACAATATATTATTCAAGATGTGCATGACTTGACTACTTTTCAAGATGTATGGACTGCGCTTGAGAAGCATTTTTTGGATCAATCTGCAGCAAATAAATTGCAACTTAAGATGTAACTTCAGAATACGACGAAAGGAAACAAAAATATGGATGCATATCTTCATTCTCTAAAATCCATTGCTGATTCTTTAGCCGCTATCAACTCACCCATATCCAATAAAGATCTTGTCATCCATGTTCTTTCTGGATTGCTATCTAAATATGAAAGCTTCATCACTACGGTTACCAATAATGGTGTTGCCATGAACTTTGAAGATCTTAGAACAAAGCTTATTTACTAAGAACAACGGCTGCTGCATATTCATGGGTCATCCACGAGTGAGACTTTAACTGCATTTCTTGCTGCCAGTTCATACTCGAATTCAAAAAGGCCGTGGTCAAAATCGCGGTAGTGATAGTAAGGGTGGTGGTCAAGGCCGTGGTAATGGCGGAAAGGCTAGTGGTCAAGGCCGTGGTAAACAAGGACGTGGAGATGGTGGTTCTTCATTCCAATTTCACATTAAAAATACCAACACTAGTTATAATCGCTTTGCATCGGTTCAGCCTTTATCTGGGTCATCTGTCAGTAGTCAATCCTTGATGTCCTATGGCGTTAGTCCACAACCTTCTTCTTCACCAGGTATTTGTTGAAAATTTTTCAATATTGATTCTTACCTTATTAAAGTTTGTACTGCAAGGAATAATTTGCAAAAAGAATCAATCAAATTGATTGATTGGTTTGAAAGATATTAACTCTCAAACATTGGCATTTAATAAGGTTGAAAATAATCATGAAGTGGTTCCCACATGGCTTGGGAAATGAAAAAGTTAAGGGTTTTTAAATGGCGATGTGACATACCATATTGTTCTAGAAACACATGGTATGCATGGTAATGCATTCGCACGAGCGCGCCCGCACCGGCGACGACGGCGGGGGCGGCGGCGTAAAGGCTCTATTGGCGCTTTTAGGCGCATTTCGCACGTGCACATCATCGCTAGGAGCCCTCACCCCTCGCCCAGCTTAACTTTTTGGGACAAATTCAGCCTGTGAGTAGCAATTTGGACTGAAACAGTGTGATTATTGACGAAATTAAATAAATTTCAGATCTGTTTAAATTCGAAATGGCACCTATTTAAGGTGCCTTTTAGTTCAAATGTTGCATCTGTTCACTGTGTCTACAGATTGTGACTGTTAAGTGACATCTGCAGAGTTACTTAACTGCCACAACGGTTTGCACCTGTTCAAGGCACCTTTTAGTGTCTATAAATAGGGCTGATGGTCAGATCATTTCTAACTTCGAATTCTCTCTTGCTCTCTCTCTCAAATTCTTGTCTGTTGATTGCAATCTGCTGTGATTAACAGAGTTTCACCTGTTTTATCTTGGGAGGAAGATTTGCTGCTACCCTAAGCAGATTATAAGGGAGCAAATATTGTCTTAAGGAAAGAGTGCAACGCATTCGACTCAGGCATTTTCAGTCCAGTTTTCTCCACACTGCCTTATATTTCCAACAACTTAAGACAGTAATTAGGCTACGATGGAGACTACTGCAAGGATGCCTGTGATCAATGACATCTCCAAGCTGGCTAAGTTCGATGGCTCGTTCTTTAGGCGATGGAAGAGCAAAATGTACTTCTTTCTTGCTACATTGAAGATTGCCTACGTGCTCACCATCCAAAGCCTATCGTGGATGAAGCTGCAGACGAAGCAATAAAACAGACTGCGATGAAGCAAAAGTAAAAGTGGGAGGAGGATGACACCTACTGCAAGGGCTACATTTTGGGAGGCCTGTCCGACACTCTCTATGGCGTGTACGAGATCAAGTACGCAAACAGCACCGCAAAGGAACTATGGGATGATCTCGACAGCAAGTACAAGACGGAGGACGTCAGGAATAAAAAATTACTAATCAGTAAGTTGTTTGACTTCCGCATGGTAGATATCAACTCAGATTCATGAATTACAAATGATTATGAATTTGATTATTTTGGAGGGCCACTCTCTTGACGAGTCTTTCCAAGTGTCAACTATTATTTCTAAATTGCCTTTAGCTTGGAAAGAATGTCATAAGGAGTTAAAACAAAAGAAGGATGCTATGACCATGCAAGAGTTGGTCAAGTTATTTAAGTTGAAGAGAACTCTCGAAACTTGGATAGGCTTGAGTTGGAAGACAACAAGTCCTCCAAGGCTCTTGTAGTAGATCATGGCTCCTTTAGTGGCACTAAGCGTAAGCTTGATGGTCAAGCTTCTGCTTCTACCAACCGGCAAGACAAGCCTAAAAAGGCCTGTTGGGAGTGTGGGAAAATTGGCTACTTCAAGAAGAATTTTCGAGTGGCTAAGAGGCAGAATAAGGACCATGCCAATGTGGTTGACAACGAGGACTTCGTTGCAGTGGTTTTCGAAGCCAACATGATGGGGGAAGATGATGAGTGATGGGTGGACTCCAGTGCAACCAAGCACATTGCTAAAAATATAAATATGTTCAATGACCTCAAGCCAGTTGCGGAAGGATATCATCTCTGCATGGGAAATTCATTTACGGCTAAGGTCATGGGCAAAGGAACTGTGGTGCTCTATCTCTCCTCCGGAAAGAAGCTGACCTTAAAGGATGTGCTTTTTGTTCCCGATGTTAGGAAAAATCTTATATCTGTTAGTATGCTTAATCAGTTTGGATTTAAGATTTTGTTTGAGTCAGATAGTGTTATTCTGACTAAGGGAGGGAACTACGTTGGCAAGGGATATGTAACCAATGGATTGTACAAGCTTACTATTGCTAATAAAGATACTAAATTTGCTTAGATTGCTGTTCCATTTAATTTATGACATTCTAGACTATGTCATGTTAATTATAAACGCATGAGAAGTACGGTAAAATTGGGTTTAATACCTCAAAATACTTCACCTAGTTTAGAGAAATGTTCAATTTGCATAAAGTCTAAAATTGCCAGAAAACCCTTTAAAGGAGTTAAGAGGAAAACACAATTATTAGAATTAGTACATTCGGACTTGCGTGAAATGGAAGGTCACCTAACAAGGGGTGGTAAAAGATATTTCATTACATTTATAGATGATTGTTCACGTTATACTTACACATAATTGCTAAGGACTAAGGATGAAGCTTTGGATAAATTTAAAATTTTCAAAGCAGAAGTAGAGATTCAATTAGATCGTAAGATTAAAATTTTACGGTCAGATAAGGGAGGTGAATATCTTTCCTTTGATGATCTATTTGAAACTTAGGGTATCATACACCAAGTTACAACTCCTTATAGTCCACAACAAAATGGTATACCCAAGAGGAAAAATAGGACCTTGCAAGAAATGGTTAATACCTTATTACTTACTTCTGATTTGCCTAAGAATTTGTGGGGGGAAGCACTCATGACTTCTACATATATACTTAATCGTATACCCCACAAGGTATCTAATGTCACACCCTACGAGTTATGAAAAAAGAGAAAACCTTCTTTTAGACACCTTAAAGTGTGGGGGTGTAGGGCATTAGTAAGGCTAACTGATCCGAAAAGACCAAAATTGGGGAAAAAGGCAATCGAATGTGTCTTCATAGGCTATGATCAACATAGCAAAATGTATAGATTCTTAACCGTGGAATCAACGGAATTCGATAGCAAAAATATTATTTTGGAATCTAGAGATGCAAAATTTTTTGAGAATTCTTTCTCTAGAGATCGGAAAAATGAAGACACAGTCGATGAGGATCAAGTTCACCCTACTCCGGAAATGAGGGAAGGAGGTGAACTAGGAGAAGTAAGAGAGCAAGAATTGAAAAGACCTATGGTCTAGATTTCTACCAATTCTTAGTTGAGGGAAGTAGAAATGAAGGTGATTACTCTCATATGTATAACGTAGAACATGACCCTCTTACATATCGAGAAGCCATAACTTCTCGAGATTCTGACTTGTGGCAAGAACCTATAAATGATGAAATGGAGTCGATAATGTCAAACCAAACTTGGGTATTGATTGATTTACCACCAAGGTTTAAACCAATAGGCTGCAAATGGATCTTTAAGCGAAAGCTTAAGCCAGACGGATCCATAGATAAGTATAAAGCTAGACTTGTAGCCAAGGGTTTTAAACAAAAGGAAGGAATTGACTATTTCGACACTTATGCTCCGGTAGCTAGACTTAGCACTATAAGATTATTGTTTGCGTTATCGTCCATTAACAAACTAGTTATACACCAAATGGACGTCAAGACTGCTTTTCTAAATGGTATTTTAGATGAGGAGGTGTACATGGAACAACCGGAAGGTTTTGTACTAAAGGGCCAAGAAACAAAGGTTTGTAAGCTTATCAAATCTTTGTATGGCTTAAAACAAGCTCCTAAGTAGTGGCATGAATGATTTAACCAAGTCGTTCTCTCTAATGGATTTAGAATAAATGAATGTGACAAATGCTTTTATTCTAAGTTTGATAAAGGACGTGGTGTGATAATATGTTTGTATGTGGATGATATGTTAATCTTTGGTACTGATTTAGATATTGTGTTGGAAACTAAATTATTTCTATCTTCATCGTTTGATATGAAGGATATGGGGGAAGCCAATGTTATATTGGGAATGAAAATAATAAGATACTCGGATTCTATTTCTTTGTCACAGTCTCATTATATTGAGAAAATTTTAAAGAAATTTAATCACGAGAATTGTGTCCCGGTTACTACCCCATATGACCCTCCTATCAAATTGAGGGCAAATGAAGGGAAATGTGTCTCTCAGCTAGCGTATTCTAGTGTTATTGGCAGCCTGATGCATATCATGCAATGTACCCGCCCAGATATAGCCTTTGCAGTTGGTGTTTTGAGTAGATTTACTCATAATCCCGGGCAAGTTCATTGGAATGCAGTGTTTAGAGTACTTAAGTACCTTAAAGGCACAATGGACTATACATTAACCTATAAATAATTTCCTGTTGTTTTGGAAGGGTACACAGATGCAAACTGGATCACGGACTCAGATGAAACAAGATCACGAACTCAGATGAAACAAAGTCCACAAGTGGTTGGATTTTTACCATAGGTGGAGGTGTTATTTCTTGGGGTTCCAATAAACAAACTTTGATTTCACATTCAACCATGGAGTCCGAGTTTATTGCTTTGGCAATGACGGTTAGAGAGGCAGAATGGCTAAGAGACATGTTGATAGAAATTCCTCTATGGCCTAAGCCAATGCCTGCTATTTCTATATTCTGCGATAATGAGGCAGCGTTAACGCGGGCATATAGTAAGGTATACAATATGAAGTCTAGACATATAAGTGTTAGACATAGCTATGTTAGAGAACAACTTAGCAAATGAGTTGTTACTATTAGTTATGTGAAGTCCAAAGGAAATTTGACAGATCCCTTTACGAAAGGCCTAGGCAGGGATATATTATGGCAGACTTCCAGGGAGATGGGTTTGAAGCTCATGAAATTAGAGAGGTAACATACACGTGGAAACCAACTAGATACTAGAGTAACCTCTAGTCTTCTAGTTCAATGGAAAACACGTTGTATTTATAACCAAAGATGCACTAAAAGATGAAGATTTTTGAAACCAATAAAACAACCCTAGAGGGGGGTGAATAGGGTTTTTGAAAATTAATGGGGAGTTTAAACTATGCACAATCATAAATCTCAAACAAACCAAGTAATACTTCAATGAAGATGCTAACTAAACAATCTCAAACAATTAAAGAGCAATAAGTAAAGAGATTGAGTTAGAGATACTTGACAAGGAGATTTAAATGGTTCGGCTTGAACTACCCTCAAGCCTACATCCACCTCTTCAAGGAAGTCCCTTGCAAGAGCACTAGAATCCACTAGCAACAATCTTCTTCCGGGTCAAGATCAAAACCCTTACAACACTTGGTGATATCTCCACACCAAGCACAAGCCTTGAATCCACAAAGCTCACCCAAGACTTGACAAACCCAAGTCTTGATCACAATCCTTTTACAAAAGATCAATTGTGTACAAAGAAATCCTCTTGAAAGGAAATGAATACAAATGAATCTCTAGTACAATAGAGAGATGAGAGAATTGATGACTTGAAGTATGCTCACTCTCAATCAAAAAAATGCTCACAAAGATGTTCTCTTCAATTATGTAAAATCATGAAGATGAAGAGAGAAAAGTTTAATCTATAAGCCTTGATGTTTCTCTAATGAATGGAGGCTTAGAATGTGGTTTCCGTGGTGTATGATGAAGCCCCAAATCATTTATATAGAGCAAATGAAATATAGCCGTTATAGGCATTATATGATCAAAACTGTCATTGCAGTCGACTGTATTCTCAATGCAGAGTACTGAGTCCCTCTAAAATAGCCGTTAGAGTCTTGTCCTCAAAAATAGTCGTTGGAGCTGAATTTTGACCAAGGCAGTCGACTGCAAACAGTCGACTGTATTACCCTACTGCCTATCAGCTGCCTCACGGAACCCCATTTTCCTATTTTGGGCATAACTTTCTCTAGAAAAATTGGATTGAGATGATGTTTTTTGCGTTGGAAAGCTAATGAAAAGTTTTATCAAGATATGAAAAGATTAGCACCAAAATAGTTTTTGAGAAAATCTGAGTGAGCTCCAAAGTTCACTCATTTTCAAGAACCACACTTGTGTGAAAGGTTATGAACTCACATGCAATGCACAAGGTGTCCTAAGGTCTTTTTAGGTCATAGTCATCAATCCAAGCATCAAACCAAGACTATTTACATAATAGGAAAGATCAATTATAATCGATAGTAACTTAGCCAATGCATTCCTTGTTACTCTTCGACATTGGACTTGATGAAGCTTCTATAGCATGTCCACTATAACTTTAAGCTTCTTTGGCTTTAATCCATCTATCCAACTTCTCAAATGTGTCTTCATGAGTGTGCATGTATATACCTACTAAGAATACACTCAAAGCACACATTAGAACATAATCAATGTGTAGTTATCATCAAAACAAGATGTAAGCCTAGGTTATCCAACCCTAGAGCTAACAATTTTGATCTTCATGCCATCTCAAGGTAGTGCATACTTGTATGGAGAACAAGAGGAAGGTGGGAGTTATTCCCTTAATAAATATATGTCCTTAAAAGAGGGTGCAAGTCATACAAGTGCACCTTAGTAGATTTACCTATATAAGTGCGGGAAGTGGGGCCGCTTCTATGAGATTTGAGCTAGTCTCTATGGCGCTTATGAAAATCCTAAGATGTAGCACATGGCCGTAAATGTGCAGGTATTTGGAAATTTGGTTAGAAAGTTCTACACATAGTAGTGATGATCAATCACCAAGGATTCTTAGTTCAAGGCTAAGACTACTTTGAATTCTGATTAACTTTATTGCTATATGGTAAAGGTTCAAGTCGAAAGACACATTTATCGTAGTAGGACCTACCAAAGGATAGAGAGAGGTACATTTCTAAATTAGGAATGTGATAAAATCCAATTTTGGAAAATTAGGGAAAATTGTTGGGAATTTTCCAATATTGATTCTTACCTTATTAAAGTTTGTACTACAATGAATAATTTGCAAAAAGAATCAATCAAATTGATTGGTTGGTTTGAAAGATATTAACTCTCAAACATTGGCATTTAATAAGGTTAAAAATAATCATGAAGTGGGTTCCCACATGGCTTGAAAAATAAAAAAGTTAAGGGTATTTAAATGGCCATATGACATACCATATTGTTCTAGAAACACATGGTATGCATGGCCATGCACTCGCACATGTGCAGTGCACCGCACCACACGCGCGCTCGCTCACTCTCGCCTGCGCAGGCGACGGCGGGGGCAGCGGCGTAAAGGCGCGCTATTAGCGCTTTTAGGCGCACTTCTCACGTGCGCATCATCGCTAGGAGCCCTCGCCCCGAGCCCAGCTTGACTTTTTGCGACAAATTCAACCTGTGAATTGTAATTTGGACTGAAACAGTGTGACTATTGACGAAATTAAACAGATTTTAGATCTGTTTAAATTGGAAATGGCACCTGTTTAAGGTCCCTTTTAGTTCAAATGTTGTATCTGTTCACTGTGTCTACAGATTGTGACTGTTAAGTGACATCTGCAGAGTCACTTAATTGTCACAACTGTTTGCACCTGTTCAAGGCACCTTTTATTGTCTATAAATAGGGCTGATGGTCAGATCATTTCTAACTTCGAATTCTCTCTTGCTCCCTCTCTCTCAAATTTCTGTCTGTTGCTTGCAATCTATTGTGATTAACAAAGTTTCGCCTGTTTTATCTTGAGAGACAGATTTGCTGCTACCCTAAGCAGATTATAAGGGAGCAAATATTGTCTTAAGGAAAGAGTGCAACGCATTCGACTCAGGCATTTTCAGTCCAGTTTTCTCCACACTGCCTTATATTTCCAATAGTATTTTGGGTTCGGCATTTACCACGAGTACTTTTACTAATCAAAATTTGAGTTTTTTGTCAAATATGTGGGTTGTCAGGTCACATAGCAATCACTTGTCGTCAACACTTTAATCACTCATACGCTTCCGATGATCTCCCAAATCTTTTCAAGCAATGTCTATTGGAGAATCTTGTGATTCCACTTGGTATCCCGATACAGGAGCTACTGCTCACATGACGCCAAATAAAGGTATACTTGCTAACCTTTCTCCGTATACTAGTTCTACTAAGATATTGGTTGGCGATGGTAAGTTACTACCCATTAAAAGTGTTGGTTCCGCAAGGTTAACGACACCACACCGCACTCTTAAAATGCTCATCGTGCTACATGTTCCCGAATTAACAAGCAACTTACTTTCTGTCAAACAACTATGTTTGGACAATGATTGCTCTGTTAACTTTCATCCATCTGGTTTTTATGTGAAGGACAATCAGAAGGGGAAACATCTTCTGGACTGTGAGTCAACCGGTGCTCTTTACAGATTACCTCCACGTCTCATTACACCCTTTGTTCGTGGCTTGGTAGCAACTCGTGTTTATGGTGATTTGTGGCACAAGCATCTTGGTCATTTAGGTCCTAAGGCGTTGTCTCTTTTGCAGGACGTCTAGTTTTTCAGGTTTTTGTTCACCGTGTCAGTTGGGTAAGTCTCATAGGCTCCCTTTTCAGTTATCTACATCGCGCAGTAATTCACCACTGTATTTAGTACATTCTGATGTCTGGACTTCACCTGTTACTTCTCATATGGGTTTTAAGTATTGTGTTATTTTTGTAGATGATTTTACTCGTTATAGTTGGATTTTTCCTATGCAATATAAATCTGAAGTATTTCAGCATTTTTCTAATTTTAAATCATTAGCTGAAAATTTGTTATCTGCAAAAATTAAATATTTTCAAAGTGATGGTGGTCGTGAGTATGATAACAATAAGTTTTGCGACTATTTTGCACAAAATGTCCTGCCCAGACACACCACAACAAAATGGTGTGGCTGAGCGTAAACATCGCCATATAACAGAAATGGCACGAACTATGTTAGTTCATGCCAATATGCCTTTCACTTTCTGGGTTAACGATGTTTATACTTATGTGTTTTTAATAAATCGGTTACCCAGTCATTCACTTAATAATTCTTCACCATTTGGGTTGTTATTTTCAAAATGTCCTGATTATAGTATAATGCGAGTTTTTGGGTGTGAATGTTACCCGAATTTAACACCTCAAGCTTTTCACAAGTTAGCTCCCCGGTCAATTAAGTGTATTTTCATTGGCTATGCCTCAAACTATAAAGGTTATCGCTGCTCAGATCCTATCACTGGGCGTGTATATACTAGCAGACATGTTCGTTTTCATGAACTATCATTTCCTTACACTGAATTAACTACTTCTTCCTCTAATCAGTCACCTTCTCTCGATAATGAGTCGTCCATTTTACTAACATCTTCTCATCATTTTGTACACTCCTTCTGCAATTTCGCATGTGCCACGGTCCCTAACAGAATCTCCATGTCATGCAACAATTGACTATTTATCCCAACCTGAAAATCTAGCAACTTCCCAATCAAATGAGTCTCAACCTCCATCTCACATGCCTTCTACTTCTTTGGGGATTACTACTTCAGATTTTGACTCTTCGATAGTTACCACCACTACATCTTTACCTCAAGCAAATCGGCTAGCTTCTTCACATCCTATGGTTACATGCTTGCGAGACGGTACTCGTAAACCTAGACAAATTTTGTCTCTAACTTCTCAAACCGTGCCTACGGAACCAACATGTTTTTTAAGGCGGTTAAAGATTCTCGATGGCGTGCTACCATGGCAGATGAATTTAATGCATTGCTATCCAATAATACATGGGCTCTTGTACCTTACGACCCATCCAAAAACTTAGTAGGCTGTAAATGGATATATAAGATCAAGCATAACTCTGATGGCTCTGTGGAAAGATATAAAGCTCGGTTGGTTGCCCAAGGTTTCAATCAACAAGTTGGTGTAGATTTCAATGAAACTTTTAGTCCTGTTGTCAAGCCCACTTTGATTCGTACGGTCTTAACTCTCGCAGTCACTAAAAATTGGGTTATCCGACAACTTGATGTCAAAAATGCCTTTCTACATGGTCATTTGACTGAAGAAGTATACATGAAACAACTCAAGGTTTCATTGACCCTCTTCGTCCTACTCACGTGTGTAAATTGATGCGTGCAATTTACGGCCTCAAACAAGCCCCTCGAGTCTGGTTTCAAAGCTTCAGCTTCTTTTTAATTAGTGAAGGCTTTATTTGCATTAAAGCTAATAACTCTGTGTTTGTCCAAAAGACACCAGCAGGCATTCTTGTGCTTCTTTTGTATGTTGATGACATTGTTCTTACAGGAAGTAAATCCTCCCAAATAGCTTGTTTTATCCAAAAACTATCTTCTCAATTTGCTATGAAGGACCTGGGCAACTTGCATTATTTTCTAGGACTTGAAACATCTCGAGTGGCATATTTCTCAATCAAAAATGGTACACTGAAGAGTTACTTTTGAAATTCAACGTGCAAAGTGCGAACTCTGTTAGCACTCCCATCCCTTCAAAAAGTCAACCATCGGCTTACGAGGGTGAGTTACTTGATGATCCCACTACATACTGTAGTATGGTAGGTGGTCTTCAATATTTAACATTAACTCGCCCAGATATAGCCTATGCCGTTAGTATTGTCAGTCAATTCATGCATTACCCTCGTAGTGCACATCTTATAGTCGTGAAACGAATCTTTCGTTATCTCAAGGGCACCTTAGGACATGGTTTTCAATTTAAGCCCTCGTCCCTTTCCTCGTTAGTGGCTTATGCAGATGCTGATTGGGCTGATTGTCCTGATAGCAGGCGATCTACCTCTGGTTATGGTATTTATCTTAGTACTAACCTTATTTATTGGAGTGCTAAGAAGCAGGCCACGGTCTCTCGCTCCACAGCTGAATCTGAATATCGACCTGTTGCATATGATGTTGCTGAGACATATTGGTTACATCAACTTCTTGGTGATCTTGACATTTTCTTAGAAACTCCAGTCATGTTATTTTGTGATAACGTAAGTGCAACTTACTTGGCGGCGAATCCAGTTTTTCATGCTCGGACAAAACATATCGAAATTGATTTTCACTTTGTTTTAGAAAAGGTTACCAAAGGTGAAATATTGGTTCGATATGTTTCCTCTTCTGAACAAGTTGCAGATGTTTTCACAAAAGGGTTATCTTCGCATCGATTTTCCTATCTTAAGTCCAAGCTTCCTGTCGTTCAGCTTGAGGGGGAGTGTAAAAGGATACTAGAATAATCCTCTTGATATGTTAGTTACAAATATATTTCATGTGAAAAGTTACAAATGTATTTCACATGTGAAAAATAAGAAGAACATTCATTAGAGATTTTCAGTTTTGATTTGTTGTATAAGCTGGAAGGATATCATGTAATGCTCTTGATCCTTTAGTTACATACATGATGTGTATATAAACAGATGATTACAGCAGCTCCAAGGCAAGGAGCACTGCCCAAAATCTGTCCTTTGCCTACATTTCTTCAGGTACAACTACTGCTCTTCACGAAAACTCCTAGTCGCACGCTCATATGACACCATAATCAGTCCTGACTTCCTCATTTGGGAACGTTAAGGCAAAACTCTTATGAGCACTCTCAGACGAAATCATCCCCTTCTGGTTGGTCTTGGCATTTTGTGTGAGATTGGTCCTACTCCCGAAGCTGCCTTGGCGTTTTCTCGGGTCCTTTGCCTACATTTCTTCAGGTACAACTACTGTTCTTCACGGAAACTCCTAGTTGCACGCTCGTATGACACCATAATCAGTCCTGACTTCCTCATTTGGGAACGTTAAGGCAAAACTCTTATGAGCACTCTCAGACGAAATCATCCCCTTCTGGTTGGTCTTGGCATTTTGTGTGAGATTGGTCCTACTCCCGAAGCTGCCTTGGCGTTTTCTCGGATACTCGTTGCATATGAATTTTTAGTCTATTAACGAACGTGATGATTCTGCTATAACCATTCTCAACCGAGCCAAAGTCAATATGGATGAACTTGTTGCAGTTGGTTGTCCCATCCATCACTTAATCTGAGTTCAACACTTACTTTTCGTCAGTGGCGAAACCAAAAACTTAGTTCGAGGTGGGCACTTAATAGCCAAAAAAAAAAATTCTTAAAATTCCTTCTTCAATGAGTTAAACCTAACAAACTGATGAACGTAGGCCAAATAGGAAAGAAACAAGAACAAGATTCGGCAACTCGAAATTTCCAATTCGTCAGATAGGCGATATATTCAACTTGTTCATGAAAGCTCCAAATTCTCAAACCCCAATTGTCAAATTCAGTGCTAAATTCTCCCAAATGCCAAATTCATACTTCTAAATTGCAACCACAAGCAGAAATTGTCAATCTCTCAATCCAAAATAAAAAATCCCAACAAACCTCAATTTGAAACCTATACACTCACCACCCACGAGTAGCAATTACAATCTGAAAATAAAAATCCGAAATCTCAATCTAAAACTAAGAATCCCACTAGCGTCTTCAATTCCCAATTGGAACTTGCAAGTTACATAACTCAATTATCAAATTCTAATTTGAAATAAAAAGAAAAGGGTTCAAGTTCAAGGAATTAGAAATTAGAAAATTTTAAGAATAAATCGGAAGTCTAGATCTTACCTTCCTTTGAAAGTGGAAGATTAGGGTTTGCGACTTTGCATGGAGGCAGTGGAGCAATTCCAGTAATCAGTGGAAGAATTGTGGCTTTATATTTGGGGAAAAAAGAGGGATCTTCATGAGTTTTAACCTAAAGGAATTGTCTTCGAGAAAATTAGGCGAGACACTAATAATATATATATATATATATATATATATATATATATATATATATATATATATATATATATATATATATATATATGGGAGCTGATCCCTTGACCGCGTAGGCAAAATAGGATATCTTGCCAGCGCGATCTGGCCGTCCATCCCGAAGGGATGGACGGTCCAGATCACTTTTTTTTGCGGCGCTGTCAGTCGTCCGCTACACAGTCTCGCGGACGGCTCTTTTTACCATCTTGCCCTCGCTCACCCGTCCGCTACACAGTCTAACGGACGACTGACAACCTGCGACAAAAAGTAGTCCGCTACACTGTCCAGCGGACGACTGTCATTCTGACACATCTGACACAATTCTGTCCGCTACACAGTATAGCGGACAGTATTGCCCATTCCCTTTCTTTCAGCACAATTTTCTTCTACTCAATTCTTTCAGCACAATTTTCTTCTCCTTCAGACTCGCTTCCATTTTCAGCTGCCTTCAAGCTTCGAGTAACACTTGCTTCAAGCTTCGCTCAAGCAAGGTAAGTTTGCTTCAAGTTTTCTTGATGTTCTAGAAATTTGTCACTGTATTCATCAATTTGTGATTTTATACTCTAGATTTTTTGTGATGTTCTAGACATGATGTTCATCAAAAAGGTATAATTTGTTAACTTTATATTTAATTCATTATAGTTTAATTCGATTTTTTGGCATGATGAATTCGTCTATTTATCTTACTAATTTAAATTTGTTATGTTCAATAAATTAGTAATTGTTAATTTGGAGACACTTTTGAGATTATGCATACCGTATGTTTGCCATCCTAATTTTTAGGTAATATTTTCAGTTAGAAATGCCATTTGATTGTTAAGCGTAGTCTATTTCTACACAGCTCTTGTTTCACAATGTCTGATTTCGTGTCGAGCTCCAACGTCCCCGTAGATGCTAGTGATCCGTATCTAGGACGAACATTTGCTACGTTGGAAGAAGCTGAAGCATGTTTTCGAGCGTATTCATTGAGGGTTGGTTTTGGCATTAGAATAAAGACTTCAAGAACGAGCACCATAACGAGAAAGATATGCTCTCGCTTATACGAGTGCCATAGGAGCAGAAACCCAGTGCAAAATGAGACATGTGTAGGCAATGATGACAGTGAGGACGAAATAGGATATCCGCGTAGAAGACGGGACTGCTTTGAGCGCACAAATTGCCAGGTCAAGATGTTCGTAAGCTACAAACCCAAACAAGACCATTGGCTTATTACCAGCCTGGAACTGGCACACAATCACCCGTTAGTAACCCCTTCTAAGGTGAGTGAGATGCATCAACACAAGAAGATGGGTAAGGTCGCAAGGAGCCTGATTCAGACAATGAGCAATGCGCGACTAGGACCTACCGACATGATTAATGTTCTTGCTGAACAGGCTGGGGGAATTCAAAATTTGACCTTTAACACGACAGACGTTCGTAACGCGGTCCGAACCCATAGACGAGCCGCGTATGACCTCAATGATGCTCAAGCCACAATGAGCCTATTGAAACGGATGCAGATGGAGGACCCGCAGTTGACCTTCGATTATAAACTTGACGACGAGCATCGAGTTAGCACAATTTTTTGGGTCGACGGTCGTTCGAGGCTTGCTTATAAGCATTTTGGGGATGTCGTGACGTTCGACACCACATACCGTACCAACAAGTACTCGATGCCGTTCGCCCCTTTCACGGGGGTCAATCATCATTATCACTCCATCCTGTTCGGGTTCGCCTTGTTAAGGGACGAGACCGAGAGTTCTTTTGAATGGTTGTTTAGGACGTGGCTGGAAGCAATGAACTTCAAAGCACCCAAAGTGATCATCACCGATCAAGATTTGGCAATGAAGAAGGCTATTGCGACCGTCTTCCCAGACACTCGGCACAACTTGTGCACCTGGCACATAAGCAACAAATACCCGGAACGGCTGCATCACGTGTACGCAAAGTATCAAGACTTTAAACAGGATTTTGACAAGTGCGTCCTCAAGTCGTTAACGATTGAGGAATTCGAGGAGAGGTGGGAAAAGCTTGTTCGGGATTACTCATTGCAAGACAACGAGTGGCTCCAGCACTTGTACGAGCGCAAAGAGCAATGGATTGGCGTTTACACGAGGAGGTATTTTTCAGCGGGCATGAAAACGACGGGCAGGAGTGAATCCATGAATGCCACGTTCGATAGTTATGTGGGTACATCTACCAATTTGAAGACTTTCGTTGCATCCGCACAAAAAGCGGTAGCTTCGTTGTTCGTAAAAGAAAGGGCTGCCGACTTTGCAACAACGTACAAACAAAGGAGAACGTTGCTCGAGACCCCGCTGGAGATGAACGGTGCCAAAGTCTATACGAAGGAGATCTTCTTGCTATACCAAGTAGAGCTGCGAAAATCCGGACGATACAGTATAAACAAGGTGGCAGAAATGTCTACGCGTGAGTACAAGGTTTATTCGCTCGTGAATGACCTAGTCCCTGAGAAGCTGCGCAGAATGTATACGGTGAGCCACGACACATTGACGGACTCGGTGACATGTGTTTGCAAGAAGTTTGAGTTCCATGGCATCCTGTGTAGACACGTTCTGCGGTTTTTCACCCAGAAGAATATCAGGACAATCCCCGATAAATACGTCTTGCCACGGTGGACAAAAGGTGCAAACAGGTTGCACGGTACCATTTCCTTTCCGGAGCACCCGTATACTGACTTTGAAGAATCAGAGACGTTGCGGTATAATCATCTGGTGACGATGTTCACCCGTTTGTCCGTAAAAGGTGCTGCTACAATGGTCGGTTATAAACATCTCCTCGAGGTAGCTCAGCAACAAGAGCCCATCGTCGACCAGTTGGAAGCAGCTTCAGTCACCAATGCGATTGACACCGAGCCTACGACGGGGGTATCAGAAGATGACGAGCCGGAGGAGGAAGACGACAATGATATCCGTTTGTTGGATCCAATTATATCGCAAACGAAAGGCCGCAAGAGATCTACGCGGATGAAAAGCTCTATTGAAACGGCAACTCAACCTAAAAAGCTGCGAAGGTGTGCATTGTGCAACAAAATGACCGACCACGACAAGCGGAACCATTACAAGGCACTGGGGATAAGTTCAAGGGGTTTGCAAGACGGGGAAGAAGGTGACGCCGAAGATGAGGACGAACAAGCTGCAGTGGACCTTTAATTTTTTGTACAACTTTATGACATTTGTAATAATATTCGAGGGATAATTTTTCGACCGGGTACTGGAATTTTTTTAAAATGGACCTATGAGAGGCCATCGAATAAAATCTAAAGTCTTTGTTACGAGAGTTTTTTTTTCGTTTGTGCTTCCCGCCCGCTATACAATGTAGCGGACATCATTGACTTTGGTCTTTTACGTCCGCTATATTGTATAGCGGAGGGGTGGCATCGAAGTGAAACTTTTGGTCTTTGTACGTCCGCTATACAATGTAGCGGACGTTAGAGCAGGCAACCTGTCGGTTATCTCTAATGTCCGCTATATAATATAGCGGACGTCATAACTTTTGGTCTTCTTTTATGTCCGCTATACAATGTAGCGGATAAGTCTATATGATATATATTAATCATATCGGGCAATCGGCTGTTATCAGTCCAATCTGATAACAGTCTCTCTGTCTGGAACATCTAGCCCAGGCCCTCCATCTCCGGCGACCCACAGGTGATCCAGAACTCCGGCGATAAACCGTCCCCCCTCAACGCCGACCTCGATGGCTTCTGGATCGGAGACCACCTACGATTTTATTGGCAACTTGCACCTGGCAGGCAAACACTTTTTCAAAGTCATGATGCCGGGGTTTGAGAATGAACTTGTACGCCATCCCTCTATCTCTGTATTTTCGTGTGTTAAATCTTTTGGTTAAAAACTAACCTATTTTTTGTGTATTGTGTTTGTTAGGACATACCGGAAGCCTTCACCAATCAATTTACAACAATTCATGACAGTGCAAGATTATATAGCCGCGAGGGGGCATGGCAGGTTGAAATCAAGCTGAAGCCCGGCCGACCCCAAAAAAAGCAATTCGCAGAGGGTTGGAACGTCTTCGTGCGCCAGCATGGCCTCGAACTCGGGGACTTTGTAGTGTTTGAACACCTTGGGTGGTGGGATTTTGAAGTTGTAATCTTTGATCGGAGCACTTGTGAAAAAATTTCTTTCCCCCAATGTGAACCCTAATTTATGATTAATAAAATAATTTGAGTTCTTGTTGATTGTGTTTCGAAATTTTTCCTCGCTTAATTGTGTCAACTGAAATAGCCTCGATATATTGAGATACCCTCGATAGTGAATGGTAGGTTGAAATAGCCTCGATATATTGAGATACACTCGATAGTGAATGGTAGGTTAATTGCAGGGATTTTACGTCCGCGATACAATGTAGCGGACGGCGCAGCAGAAACTTTTGGTATCAACACTTAGAAAAATTTGGTCTTCATTTTACGTCCGCGATACAATATAGCGGACGGCGCAGCAGAAACTTTTGGTCTTCATTTTACGTCCGCGATACAATGTAGCGGACGGCGCAGCAGAAAATTTTGGTTTCAACACTTAGAAAAATTTGGCATTCATTTTACGTCCGCGATACAATGTAGCGGACGGCGCAGCAGAAAATTTTGGTTTCAACACTTAGAAAAATTTGGTCTTCATTTTACGTCCGCGATACAATGTAGCGGACGGCGCAGCAGAAAATTTTGGTATCAACACTTAGAAAAATTTGGTCTTCATTTTACGTCCGCGATACAATGTAGCGGACGGCGCAGCAGAAACTTTTGGTTTCAACACTTAGAAAAATTTGGTCTTCATTTTACGTCCACGATACAATGTAGCGGACGGCGCAGCAGAAACTTTTGGTAGCAACACATAGAAAAATTTAGTGTTCGTTTTGCGTCAACGATACAAGGTAGCGGACGCCGCAGCAGAAACTTTTGGTTTCACCACTTAGAAAAAGTTGGCCTTCATTTTACGTCCGCGATACAATGTAGCGGACGGCGCAGCAGAAACTTTTGGTTTCAACACTTAGAAAAATTTGGCCTTCATTTTACGTCCGCGATACAATGTAGCGGACGGCGCAGCAGAGAAACTTCCAAAAATTTTGCACCATTTCGTTTTCCACATTTCAATCATTCCCAATGAGGCCAAAAAACCAACAACGCTCATCAGAAAAATAACACAAATCAAATCACACCAACGACAACAGAAATCAACACAAATCAAATCACACCAATGGCGTACGGTTTATGTAAAAAATACTGTTATGATACAATTTCAACTGGGGTCCGCATGTTGGGCCGGATTCTCGTCATTAGCCGGATTTTCTATAAACCTAACCGCTCTAGGCCGGCCTTTCATAATTTGCCAAGCCATTCTATATCTATAGCCTTCAACTTCTGCTTGGCTCCAGACGGCCGCCTTGAGGCTCTCAGAGCGACAAATGAAATCCATGTACATGCAAAGGAAGACGCCGCAGTCCGAAGTGTTACGTTGCTTGGGCCTCCTCTTCTTCAATCGCCTATTGAGATTTGGCCGCGCCGGTACGGGGACATCACGGACACGATTGACCATTGCACAAAAAATATTCTGCGAGAAACAGAAAATGGCGTAAGACACGAGTTAAAATTTATGGCAAGATAGAATCAGAGAATTATACAGCGATCGTAATATTACCAACGCGTCCAATTGGGCTTTGTACATGTGCAGCACAGGCATCTGATGAGTATCGTCGTGGAGACTGTCGATCACCGATACGACTTTAGTTGTTGGGGAGTAGCAAACCAAGTACCAGTGGCTGTGCCCTAGAAATGGGATTAGAAACACATCGGCAACACTTGCGCTCACCGGACTATCCCTATTAAGATACGCTCGTAGGTTAAAGGACGGGCTCCACTGGGCCAACTTTTTCTTCCCCCTATTTTCGACCCACTCATGCCATTCAGACACTAGCATCTGATGAAAAAAGGCATCGAACAGAAAAACGGCCGGATAGCTCGGCTGCTGCCGACACCTTTCCTTCAGAATCTCCACGTAGGTGGAGACGACACCGGTGTCTAACCAACTCCCCGGAGCCAGCGAGGCCAGTTCTCCCCACGAGCAACTGTAATCCATGCCCTCCGGATGATCCACACTATACAACGCTTGGTCATGGGGGACGCCGCTAAAATAACGCTCTCTGATTATCTGGCATTTCTGCGGCTTTAGGGGCTTCAACGGATGCCCTTTGCGATATTGCCCTCGGGGGTCGACCGGGGGGTATTGCACTCCTTCGGGGGGGTCGACGGGGGGATATTGCACTCCTTCGGGGGGGTCGACGGGGGGATATTGCACTCCTTCGGGGGGGTCGACGGGGGGATATTGCACTCCTTCGGGGGGGTCAACGGGGGGGTATTGCCCGCCTTCGGCAATAGATGGTCCTGCCCACGGGACAATGGGCAGACTGATGTTTCCGAAAATCCAGTCTTGCGTGACTTGACTCTGGGAGAGGGGTTGGGGTTCCGAATCCAATCGTAAAGAGAAGGAGGGCGCACTGTAATAATCCCACGGCGCTTGAGCCTGGCCCATGGTGCTTGGCGGTCCCCAATCACCAGCCATCTCTGGTACAGAGGGAAAACCATATCCCTGGCTCACTCCCGAAGTCTGTCCCAAGGGATCGGTGCATCCCTCGGGAACAAACGGCCGCTGCCACCCCGGATAACCCATTCCCGGGTTTGGCTGTCCCGATGCTTGCCGCAAAAAATTCCCGCAGCCAACCGCCAACGCTTCAGCCTGTTGGCGAAGCTCCTCGCCCATGGCATCCACCAAATCCTTCCGCTCGCTCAACTTCTGGAAGAAGGCGAACGAGGCATTAACCTACATCCAGAGAGATAATAAATAAGTAACTTCGTACACACTTAGAATGATCAAGTTCAATTAGAAGCACTGGTTGGGCAACTTACCAGATTGTATGCCATGTGCTCATCGATCTGACCCCTAGGGTGGTACTTCTCCCCGCGTTCAAACCTTACTGGAGCTACTCTCCTCCGGGTGATGCGGTAGTACCACTCGTTGTACTGTTCGATACTGATGACGGGGTCAGGCTCCGACACAATGGCCGCCAGCGTGTCCTGCCAAGAATTCCAGACCTCAATTTCACGCGCGCACAACTCGTGCGCATTCGCCCTGCCAAACAGTCCGACACCCGGTGGGTTCCTGTTAAGCCTCATATCTGGCGCGCCGGCTGGCAACCCCTGCAGGCAGTCAAAATGGCGCATAGCGCGATCCGGCAGCTGCCACTCTGCGACCTCGAAGTGGATCAGGGGTGTGCGTTGCAACCCGGAGAGCGTGAAGACGAACGACTCTCCCACCCGTCGCGCCAAACGTTTGTACGGTGCCCATCGCATCTGGCCAGGAGATAACGAGTCGAGCTCCCCCCGATAGTATGAAATGTTGTGATGGGGATCGTCTCTCCTCTCGTAGTGGGTTTCCTTCCGGCTGTACTCCCAGGCGCACAACCGAGGCCACACATTATCTGTTCCGTCCCTACGCCTGGGTGCGCCGGTAGCAAGGTGTTCATAAGACCACACCTGAGAGCAAAGACATTGAAAAAAGTATCGTCAACATTTATTGTCCATTCAACAAAAAAAAAACAACAAAGAGCACGTAATGAAGAATTGTATGATATACCTGCAATAGCGAGAGACATGCACATATCGCTTTGGAGTCGGGCCTCGTTGCCTTGTGCAATGCTCGGTACAGGTATGCAAGAGTTGCTGCACCCCAGGCATAATCCCCAACCTCAGCCAGGTTACGCAAAAACGGTATATATTTGACGCTGACCGTGTTCTTCGACGTCGTTGGGAATAATATTGCCCCCATCACCCACAAGAGGAAGGCTTGTGTGTACAGCACAAGGTCATGGCCCGTATAGTTTTTCGGCAAAACCCCGTAGGTATCTACCAACCACTTCAACTTGATACCACCACTGCTAAATCCATCCTGGGGTACCGAAGTAAAGAAGTCCCTAGCGGTCCTCTTATTCGTTGCTTCGGACGGATGAGCTATTACCGGCCGCCCCGTCACCGGTAACCCTAAGATGAACCCTACATCTTCTAGGGTAATTGTCATCTCTCCGAGAGGGAAGTGAAACGTATTCGTTTCACTTCTCCACCTTTCAACAAGGGCACCTATTAAGTGCCGGTCAAGTTGTTGAAAGATCTGCCCATGCGTGAAAATCCCAAACCCAATCCCACGCAGTAATCTTTTCTGGGTTCTGTTCAATTTCCAGGCGTTGAAATTATCGCTTACTTCTACCGTGTTGACAAGTGCTCTTTCCTACGAATTAATAAATATTATTTAAGCAAAATAAACACTATACAACGTTCGCAACTGAAATACGTAAGCAAAATAAACGATATAAACGATAAAATAAGTATCTTACTCCACCATCCCATATGAGCGTACTGATATGGGATGCTTGGTCGTATAATACGGACGAATCTTCTGGTCCAGGGTTGAAATCCATTTTTTGCAACTGAAATAATGGAAAGAGGGCAAGGTTGGAAGCGTAAACATTCCCAAACATACAACGCTAGCATATTCAGCGCTAGCATGTGATCAGATAATACGCAATACACATATATAATATATATGTATATACATTGACAAACGCTAGCATAGTGCCTATCTACTTGCCAACGCCGCAAGATGAACTCTAGATTATGAACAAAGTAAGGATTAGTTTGTGAACTTACGTGATTGATGAGACGATTAAAGGATTTCTTGCAAAGAAATTGCGCCGATCTACTTGCCAACGCCGCTGGTTTGATCGTGAGAAGAAGGAATAGTTTGATTGTGAGAAGAAGGAATGAATAGAAGTTTAGAAGGATTGGAATGCTTGCCACCGTCCGCTACACTGTGTTGCGGACGCTGGGATAACGACAAAGTATTGATCGTGCATCGACTGATGTGACAACTGTCAGGGGGAAGTGGGTAACAGTCGTCCGCTAGACAGTGTAGCGGACTACTTTTTGTTGGCCCAAGAATGTCGTCCGCTAGACTGTGTAGCGGACGGGTGAGCGAGGGCAAGATGGTAAAAAGATCCGTCCGCGAGACTGTGTAGCGGACGACTGACAGCGCCGCAAAAAAAAGTGATCTGGACCGTCCATCCCTTCGGGATGGACGGCCAGATCGCGCTGGCAAGATATCCTATTTTGCCTACGCGGTCAAGGGATCAGCTCCCTATATATATATATATGAGGAGAGCGTCACTGCAAATACACCATGATGAATCGATAAAGCTGGAGGAATAGATGAATCGATGATTCGAGTAATATATCACGACTTTAACCATTCTGTCATGATTGAATCTACCGTATACGCGACTATGTCAGTCACCAAAGGTGGACTTGCCAGCGGAAGCAGTGGGTTGTGGCGTTGAGGGCAAAAGGCCTGTGAGGGGACTGAGAAGACGATGTCCTTCATGCCTCTCTCCATTATGTAGCTTTCACGCTTTGAAAATAGGGAGACTTTAAAAATAATAGAAAATAAGGAATTTTTTTGTGTTGACTTTAAGCGTAGAACTTTTTCTATAAGTAGGTTTAGCATTTCTAATGGCTAAAAAGAGTTTTGTTTTTAACTATTTTAAAATTTTTTATTTAACTTAACATATAAAGTGACTAAAAATAAATCTCTTTTGAACATTTTTAAAAATTTTAGGTGGGCATTTTTCTTATTAGGTGCCCACCATTCCCTCCGCCCCTGCTTTTCGTGGTCTTCTACCCGACTTCAAGGATTTGGTCACTACTTCGAGTTCTTGATCTTAACCTGTCACCTTTTCAGAATTTCATGGCTTACTTCTCAGCCATGAGTTTATCAATGCAGAGACCTTTGGTCGTTTTGCTCTTAATTCTCCTGTTGCTGCGGACTCTGCCCCAATTTGTTGCCAATATTGCTCACCTTGGTGGTCATCATCCTCATCGCGGTGGTGGTCATGCTAAACTTGTGTCGTGGCGGCGGCGACGTTATCTTGTCCTGCTCTGTACGTAAGCGGATGGCTCCCTTTCGAGGTACCCAAGGAGTACGGTAAATAGGGGTTGTCGCAGCCCACCAAGGAAGGGATAGACTTGTCGGCGGTGGTAGCAGGCACAACAACAATAACAACAGGAGGTTCCACTCACATGGTTATCAAGTAGACTATCACCCTCGCTGCAATATCTACTATGGTACCGGTCTTCCGTACCCCATGGGCACCACCTCAATCTTCTCACGCCATCTACTTTGGAGGTCACTCTGGAAAAATAAGGGGAAAAAAGGAAGAAAATTAAAGAACAATTACAAAGAACGTTCTTAAATCATACATGTTCTGGATCGTCTCTAAACTCACATAAATAGTCATTCTGCCCCTCATTTTGGGACATCTAACAACCATTTTCTAACCTTCACTGGCAGAAGGACCATCTGTACGCATCATGATGAAGTTTTGGGACAAATTTGGTTAAAATGATAATTTAGGAATGATTGCTGGCGAGACATTAATAGTTTAGAGGCGTTCTTTATAGTTGTGCCACAGGATATAAATACCAACAACCAAAAGAAATGATAAAAGTCACATAAGAATCAAAGAAACAACCTGGAGCAATGAAAAAAATTTGCAAAAAATTATACTAATAAACCAACTCCAGCATTAAAAACTATACGTCAGATAAATGAGGGGAGATACACTTCCTTTAGCTTGACGTGCGTTAATCTGCAAACTGGATGGGAGGTGCAAGCAAACGCACGACTGATGTTGTTATAAAAAATGCTACTGAAATGAATACATGATGCAAATGGTGAAAATGGATAATGGCCTTATTCTTTTAGAATTCTACGACGGTGCTTTGGTCTTTAAATAGCGTGTTAATTTATTTATTTTTCCTTTTTTTCCCTTCTTGTTCTCTTTTTTCTTTTTCTTTTTTCTCGAATTTAGTTTTTGTTCAGATAAATGTGCTATGATCTGGAATTATGTTTTCTTTTGAATGATGTACGGAGAACTTTATTAAGTTGTTATTTTGTTTTCCAAGTTTCACTTAGCCTTGAGTACCTCAAACTTTTTTTCATAATTTTCCAAAGTAGCATTTCATTCACAAGTTACTTTTCATAATGACCTAGAAGCTATAGTTACCACCTATAAATACCTCTACTAAATCCAGAATAAATCTAAAATACCATTGAACTCAAAGTGTTCATTCAAATTGAACGATATGTTGAATTTTTTGCTAGAGTTGCATCAATGGATTACCATATACTTCAATGTCATAATGGCATTGTTGTTCGTGTTACTAAGGCGTTCATGATTCTTGACGATGGTGTTTGCCCGTAGACAAAAAGATTTAAGCCTCGTTCTCACTTAAAGACTTTGTTTCGAGCTTTTTATGCATTAACAATTCCTATTTTAGTCATGTTCTTTGAACGCGAATGTCAATAAAATGAGTAGCCACACTGACTCGTATACACACGCCACATGGGCTACAGTACCCGATGGCTTGGTGTCATTGCCCTTAATTTTACAAGTTTCATCTTTCATTTAGTTCGCAGCCAAACTCAAATCTTTTTTTTTTTTGATGTTATTTAGCAATTAAATTTAGGGAAACACTTGATTTACGTACAAATATCTGAGTTATCAAAATTAGCTAAAATCTCGTGCTATGCACAAGCACGAGAAGGGAGGTAGTCAATAATGAAATGGAAGAAGAGAAATCATGAGGGAGTTAATGGGGTCGGAAGTTATTTTGTGATCCCAATCAAAATTTAACGCCTATGTAACTTCATTTTAAAATTGTAAGAATTTAAAAATTAGAGGTATAAAAAGCATATAAGCTACTGACTAAATCCAAATATATATAGCATAAATTTGCCGGTTACGATGACACAGTGACATTAGTAACGGGCATCCACCGACGTCTCAAATTGGCCGAACTACAAAAAGCAAACCCACTTCATCATCTCCGTTACTGAAAGCAGTGCAGCCATGGATGCACACCGTCCTCCCTGTGACCCATAAGAAACTTGGGTCTGGAAAATTAGAGGAGTGTGGCGAGGAGATGATTAAGTGACCGGAAGCTTTACGATTGGCCGTATCCGTCTCACTCACCCTCACCCAAATGGGTTTCTGCTCATCACTCACCATCCGCTCTTCACAATGACTCGACGGGAAGACGGTGAAGATGCTCAATTATGTGAGATTAAATTTCAAAGTTGAATTTTAGAGTTATTACACGTTAGATGGATGAATGATGTACAAATAGAGTAAAATCAGACATTTATGCTCGATTTAGAACATGCGCTCTTTTTTGGAATTTCTGGGTCAAAGAATAATAATCCTTTGATTAAAGTCAATTCAGATGGAAGTACGGGTAGTTTCGTATTTTTTAGTAGAAACTTCCCAAGACTTTAGAAGTCAATTGACAGCCTTTGCACAAGTGCAAATTCTGCCAATTTTTATATTTAAGCGTCGTTTATGAGTATTTTTTACGGTTTGTATATTAACGGAAGAAATCAGGCATGGCCTTCTCACATTCCTGCCTCTTTCTTGGAAGGTGAGGTGATTCCTTTGACTAAACTTGCATACACTGGTAATAGAAAAAGCCCTTCAATTTCAACTCTAAACCTCGCAGCTACTGGAATTTTGCTTCCGATTCAGTGAAAGCCATTCTCTTATGCATCGTGAGTTATCATGTTCTTACCTTAGCTGGCAACTCTCACAAACCTTTTTGCCGCGTTAACAAAATTGCCGCCTGCTACCTTCTTTTGACAACAATCTTCCTGGCCCATACCCTGCGTTGTCGGTCCAATAAACATCTTCTGCTACAAAGCTTAAAAAATGTTATTGTTAGCTTTTGGCCGTGGTAACGTGGTTGCAACTGGTGTGATAGTTGTGATCACAATATTGAACATCATTGTTTACAAGTTGCGGCAGCTTCAGGAAGCATATGTTTGTGTAGAGAGCAAATCATCATCTACGTCGCAGGAAGACCAGTGCCGGTGCTTTTCACTTGCTGAGATTCGATCTGCGACTAGTAACTTTGACAATGCATTGGTGATTGGGAAGGGCGGATTTGGGAGGGTCTACAAAGGGCTCATGGATAATGGGGCAAACACTGTCGCCATTAAGCGGTTGAATTCCAAGTCCAAGCAAGGAGCTCGCGAGTTTTGGACAGAGATTGAGATGCTTTCCAAGTTCCGACACACTCATCTCGT
>JAVXUO010003106.1:0-117500 GCA_033065855.1 Escallonia rubra
CTACAACGTTGCACATCTGTGGTTCTCGCATTTTAAACTGCAACAGAAAATTTGAGGAACTAAGCATCGGAGCATAATAAAGGCATAATAACAGTAATAATCTATGATAGAGAGCTTACCACATAGGGCGAGTTTTCAATACGATCACCGCGAAGAACTTCCCCAAGATTCTCTGCACTGTCAACTATACTATTTGGTCGACAATAAGGGAGAGAATAGTAAGAGTACGGAAGCTGTGTTTTTGTAGAAGTCAGTTTGTTCACTTTCACCTTCAGAAGATCCCCCTGCGCGCATAGGACCAAAAGGGGAAAATTTTACATCATCAAAAAAGATTTTGAAAAGCATGAATACTACTGATCAACAACTCAAATTAGAACATGGAGCATTCTGTACGTCTAAGCATCCACCACAGCCCTAATGTGGTGACTCAGGACAGAGATGTAACAGATGTCAACTAGGTCACAATCCTAATTTGCCGGATTCTCCAATTCTAGTGACGCTCCCGCCCCAGAATCTCACAGTCATGCCCACTACTACCCTAAAAACCCCCATGTTCGTGCAAATAAGGCTCAGACAGTGAATGGACGGAGGGTGGCAAGTTCAGCGGACCGCTCCATTTTAAGTTTGTGAACAACAAACAAGACTTATTGCCACCAGCACTATCCAGTTAGGGATCCGGATCACCTGCTGTTGCTAGGGTTACAGCAGGCATGCTGTAGCCCAGCAACAGCCGTTCGAAAGAATGACTCGGATAAAGTTCTTAATTAATCTTCTTAGAGTATTCAACCACCCCCTATTGCTACCTAAGAATAGAAGTCAGTATCTCTTCAAGGAGTACGTAATGTTTCAACCTGTGAAGTAATACAGTATCCTAAGTTCCTAAGTCCCTCGTGGATAACGTGACCCCTTAAACAAATCCAGGTAATATGTTTAACAACTAACAGAAGAGCTCCTCAAGAGTGCTGAATCAGAGGCTTGAGTGAGAATTGATTTTTGCTAGATAAATATCTTTCCGACTGAGCTTTTAAGGCAACAACAAAGCTTTGCCTCCATACTTGCTTTTTGAACATAAAAGGCATACTGCACTCCTCAAATGATAGAGGACATAGACAATAAAAATGGCAAATAGTGGGATACCAAACTACAAAATATTGATCAAAACCGTGTCAACAAAGTATTACATCTTTGATCCTTCTCTCATGGTTTATTCAACTTTTATGTCTCTCCTGGTTACTCTTTTTTATTTCTCTATGTTTTTTCCCTTTCGGTTTCTTCTCCTTCAGTTCCTTGACGATCACATATCAACAGCCACTCTCCCTTTTGCAAGTGGCATCGCCACCCACCAGTACCCACCACAATGCTACTAATCCAGTTCCTTGACCATCACATACCATACCAAAAAAGAAAGGTTATGACTTTAATACTTGCTTGTGATACTGAGATTAGTAAGAACTAAGAACACATAAAAGAAATATGCTAAAGATGAAATTTCAAGAATAAGAGAAGCTGCAAATAAGGAGATTGCTCGCTTAACCTCATCATTTTTGGCAGAAACGCAGGAAAAGAATTACCTTCAGGAGGAGTGTAAAGGCTTAATGCACAAGAGTAATTGCTGAAAAAGTGCATCATGTGCCAATGAAGAAGGATCAAATAGTGGGTATGTTACTTGAGGTTGGAATTGCAATGGACACTGAGGAAGATTCCTATTAGCCAAACTCTGACATGGCCCTGAACGTCGCGGAAGGTTCACCCACCGGAAGTGCCGTCCCCGGTTCTTCCATGGCAATTCCATTCGATTTTTGGAGGGGAGAGACGGATTGCAGATCGGCGTCGACGGAAGTATCCATAAATTCGTCGGAGGAGAGAGATGGAGTGACCATAAATTCGTCGCCGGAAGGTTCACCCACCGGATGTGCCGTCGCTGTGTCGTCGCCGGCAAAATCCATTTGACTTTTGGAGGAGAGAGAGGGAGTGCAGATTGGAGGAAAAAGACGAATTTTGCAGATGCCGTGGCGGCGTCGCCAGGAGGTGGAAGAGAAGTTCACGCCCGGAGGTAGAGGCGTCGTCACCGGAAGATGGAGGAGGCTCTGGTTTGGAGAGAGAAGGAATTGGAGAGAGATAGATAGAGTGAAGAGTCGTTGGTTTGGAGAGAGAAGGTTTGTCGGCAGAGGGAAAATAATGAGAATAAATACCAGGTGACGTGGCTTGATCTGAGTCATTCCCCCACCAAACATGATCGAACGGCTGTTGCTGGGCTACAGCATGCCTGCTGTAACCCTAGCAACAGCAGGTGATCCGGATCCTCCAGTTAGACCCCCGTTGCAATGTTTCAACCCCTTTCAGTTTACAGCAATATCGAGGAAGAGATAGCTCCATATCCCTACAAAATTTCTCAAATAGTGACGTCACTCTAATTTCTTCGAATAACCATTTTCCATCGCTTAACTAATCCAAATCGAGTGTATCCGGACAATGGACCGGACTGGCAAAAAAGTACATTCGCCGTAACTAAAAAAACCGCATTCTTACATATAGTTACTCAATTTCTTGAGTTCACTCCAATTAAATCTTCTAAACCCTTTACTTGATTTAACGTTCGAACTTTTCTTTTGTGGGTTTTTTTAATCCTTTTTTTTTTTTTTTTTGACTTGGTTAGCATTTCTATGTGAGATCGCCCATGTATTTCAGGTGTCCTTCGTCCGTCGTAGTATATGCAAGAATGTGATTGTATTCCTTCAGAACTAGCAAATAGTAAAGATAGTATCCGATTTAGCATCGACGCTTGACAATGAATATTATGTTTTATGGACACATGGATGTCACGAGACTATTGGGATAAAATATGGTATTAAGGAGTTGAGAGGGTTGTACAAGTCTTGGGTGTATCTGGATTCATAAAAATCACCTCGAACGATCCATCAAATAGAGCTCGAACCTGAACAAACTATCCAACAAATTCAGAAACCTAACAATTAAAGTAACTTCCTATTATTATTATAAAACAAAATGCATCCACTTAACATTCAAGGTTATACCAAAGCTCTTAAATTTACCCTGCCAATTACAATCCATCCAAATTCCCAAAACTATAACTGCCATGCACCAACCACGTAACAAGCCAAGAGACAACGAAGGTCTTGAAGTTGCAACTATGTCATCATTCTATTTTTCATTAACAAAAATTAGACCCATCATATAACAGAGGTCTAAACGCGGATAAGTCTATAAGTAAAGTGCACGTACGTACGGAGAAATGGAGAAAAAAAAACATTCACTCTTCTCGCAGTCTGGTCTCTTGCCTACTTTTGTGACTATGCTACTTTACCTCTAGGAGTATTTAGTCCGCCATAATTGTCGGAGCAAACACCAAGCATAATAAAATTCACTCTTGACGGCTCGGAGGGTGTACAAACCAACTCCACGGGCCGAATACAACTGTAGTGACACAAGCACCACCACCTATAACCATGGGTTAGTTTTTTTCCAAGGTATTTACAACTGGGGAGCTCTTCTCCTTTCGATTTAACATATATAGCTCAAGAGTATATTTTCTGAAACTAGGCTTCATCTTGCTTTATAACTTCTTAATTTAGTGAAGTGTAAGAAAAGTCTAATACAATTTTGTGAAATATAGCCCTTGGAAACTAGCCGTTGTAGATACTTCAAGAAAGTCGCTGTTAGATAACTACGTGTTTTGCTTTAAGAATTATATAAAGGTGTTGTAATTAAACAAAGTCATGGTTTATGCTCAAGAAAACTTCTCTAAGATCAACTATATGGTCAATGTCATATACTAATGCCACTTTAAAGCCCATATTACAGCTAAGTAAAAAAAATTATAAACCCTAGTCTTCATAAGCTTCAAATTCTTAGACATAACTTTCGGACAACCTTATTTCCTCTTGGACGTCAAGGTGGAGCAGTCTTCTGCCATGAGTTCCATTTCTGTTCTATTTATGGTGTCCTGGTCTTACTATTTATGATGTCCTGTTCTGAGAAGCGTGGATTTAGCTGAGGTGTTTATGATATTAGTGCAGCTCAATCTTCCAAAAGGACTATGGCATGGGAAAAAATAAAGAAGGAAAGAGCCAATCTTACGTTCATTAAATATGGATCCAATGGGTTTATTATCCCGATGCTATTTTTACGTAGTTAGGTCAAACCGACGAGAAAATATTCAATAGTTCTTTAACTCCATGGAGCATATGTGGTCTTAGACTATCACTTACTATCACGCCAACTAAGCGAAGTTGGCAAGTCGTGGGTCCAATATCCAGCTAGATCTAAATTCTTAACTATGGTTAACTATAACTAAAAGGGGAACAAAAAAGGAAAAAAGAAAATACAAAATCATATCTAACCCTAATTTCTCTCTGATCACTACAAGAAAAGGGCCCTTTAACGACGGGCACAAATCTGTCACTAAAAGTCACATTTATCGACGGACTACCCCGTCGGTAATGATCCATCGGTAATTATTTTTATCGATGGACAATTCCGTCGCTAAAACCATTTATCGACGGATCTTTACCTATAGGGTTTTAGCAACAGAAATTTAAAAAAGATATTATTTTCTGCCAAATTCTTTTAAATATTTTAGAAAATATTTGAGCGACGGAATGCGTTCGCTGCTAAATAAATTTAAAGTAGGCTTTTAGTGATGGATATTTCGTTGCTAAAAAACAATGAAAATTTTGAAAATATGGCTTTTAGTGAAGAACTTTTAGCGACGAGATAAGTCTGTCGCTAAAAAGTCATGTTATAAGGGGTTAATTTTACCCAGCACCCTGTACTTAGGGGTCAGTTGCACCCAGCACCCTAGGGTTTTAATTTTGGCACCCAGCACCAAATGACGGTCAAACTGTCTGTTGACTAAACGACTGTTAGTTTTTCAGGGGCAAAATGAGATTATTGCCCCTAAAGATTACATGTCATCCCAGTTAGTGGCACATGGCTTATATTGGATGTCCACGTCATTTCCCTCCAACAACCCTTATTCTCTCTCTCCTTCCACATATCCCTCAATTAATCCCCATTACAAAATCTCCCAACTGTTTATTCGAGGGGCATATCGATCGGCTATTCGCAGGGAGATGGAGCCGACGGAGCCTATTGCAGTATCGTTACCTAGATTCATCTTTCGCTGGGATCCCGCCGGATGCCATTAGCCAGCCCCGCATTCCACCGCTGACCCGTCACTGTCCTCTCCGGGACCGGCGACAGAGCCGACCTTCTAATCGGAGATCGGGCGCCCCTTTCTGTCTCTGTCGTTCTGGGCAGTTCGTCGGAGTACGACCATTTTCTCGGTCCACGCACCCGGCACCACGCCAAACCTCTGTCACAACTACCAACATACACTAAGCCCCATTCCCCGCTATGTTACCACCTCTGCCCCATCCACAACCCCTTCCTCATTCCCTCCTACAGCCCCGTCCCTCTCATAGCCTCTTCCTTAGCCCCACCGACAGTCCCGCAACCACCGGTACTATTTCAGACCATTACTGTTAACCCACAACCACCGAACCATCAGCACTACCAAATCACAACCCACGGGTTCACCCCAATCACCGTCAATCTCAACCCCATTCACTGCTAGCGCCCAGATCCATGACCCAATACCAAACACCATTGGTTCAAAATATAGTCGAATGACCGAATCACGCTGGGATCTGGGATGCAGATCTGGGGCTTGCTGGTGGCACCACAACGATGAAGGGCGGTGGCTGATTGATGGAGTAATTGGAAAGGGCTCGGTGGTGGATGGGTGGGGTGGTCAGATATGGTGGGTAGGTGTGATTGTGGGTTACTAGGGTCAGCGGTTGGCGGTGGTGGGTTTTCAAGTCGTGATGGATGTGGGGATTCATAGGTTGGTGGCCGTGGGGGGTTTGGTTGCAGGTAAGTTGTGGCAACATGGCTTTGTAGGTTGGTGGTATAAATGAGTGGGTGGGGTGAGGGTGGGGAAGGAAGATAATGAAGTGGGTCCAATGGGATAGATTGAGTGAAGAATTGATCACGTGGAAATGACATGGACACCATGTCATTTGTAAAGGACAAAGAGACTTTTTTGCCCCTAAAAAATTAACGGACGTAACGGTCAAAGGCCATTTTGACCGTTATTTGGTGTTGGAAACCAAGATTTTAAACATTTTGGTGCTGGGTGCCAAAATTAAAATCCTAGGGTGCTGGGTGCAACTGACCCCTAAGTACAGGGTGCTGGGTAAAATTAACCCGGTTATAAGACCCATTCCACTATTTCTTTTCTCTCTCCCCGTTTTCTCCCTATTTCTCTCTCTTTTCTCTCTGTTTGCCCACGCTAATAATTTGTACATTTTAACCCTAATAACATGTTACAATTTATAGTGTAATTACATATTATGTTGAATTTTTTTAATGTATAGTGTAATTATATGTATAGTGTAAGATGTTTTAGTGTAATTTGTTACATGTTATAAGTTTAATTAACCCTATTTAGACTCGAACTAACCCTAACTAACATTAATTAACCAATTAACTCTTAATTAAATCCTAGTTAACCTAATTAAACATAATTAACTCTAATTAGCCCTTACTAGCCCTTATTACCCTTGATAAATCCTAATTAAACCCTAATGAGTCATAAATAACCCTGATTAACCCCAATGAACTTAAGTAACACTAATTAGCCTAATTAAATCATAATACATCCCTTATCAGGCCTAATAAGCCTAAATACAACCCTAACCGAAACTAAACCGTAAACCCTATCACAAATCACAGGTGAGACAATATTAATTTCGTGAATGAACTCCATATTCCATTGAGAAACGTGAGTCGACTTTCCACATTAGGAGTATTTATTAACAACTCGTTGTCAACAAATTTTAAAGTGAATCATTTTGGTTATGACATGTTCTTGCAAATTAACCTAATGATTCTATCTTTTTTAAATTTGATATTTCGAAAAGATTGTTGCCTAGGTTACCAATCTTTAAACACATGCATGCATAAAAATCTTTAGTTCCTGTTCAAAGGTAGTCATTACAAAATAATACTTTGTAATGAGCCTTTGGATGTCCAGTTTGGACAATTTGTAAAAGCTAAGTGTTTATAAAATAGTACATCAATTGATGCTCTGTGTTTTATGTCTTGGATATTTGGTATATTTTCTCTAATATATCTCCATGTGCATATAGATATGGTGTCCAACATTCGTTGACCAGACGAAAGTTAGAACACCTAATTGATGTCGTGTACTTGGAAAAATACGGGAAGGTGCTGCTGAATTTTTCGTAGACATAGGACAAAGCATGAGTTAGTAACTATTTTATAAACATGTACTTTTCTGAATGGGATAAAATCACTACCTATTAAAGAATGTAGGTGGTATAGACATGTTGTCACATGCATCCATTCATTTTCATTTCAACCATACCTAATAATTGGTTTTAATTTAAGGTGGTATATACTAATCTCAGTCGTCATGTCGATTGAAGTTGAATGAAACAAAAAATGATAATGATTTTGAGGATCGCGTCGATAAATTTCGAGACTTCGCTTACCCACATCCTGCATGTGTTGGCTTTGAGAAGATAAGGTGTCCGTACAATAAATGTGAGTTGCTATATTTGAGAAAAAGAATGGTGGTAAAATGGCATCATCTTCGGTACGGTTTTATGGGCCACACAAGGTGGACGTAGCACGGGAAAATAATAGTATTGTCATCTAACTTGGCTAGTCAGGTTGAAGTAGGGGTTGAGTCACAATATGATTGTCGAGATATGATTATAGAGGATGGACATGCTAATGTTAAGGGGGTGACTACCGCGGCGATGACAGCCCCCAACAGCCGAATGAGGGCGCTCGTTAATTTTATGATTTGTTAAGAGACGCTGAAAGCCGTTATGGGATAGAATTAGGAAGTACACACAGTTATCTGTGGTTATTAGGTTATTGTAGTTGAAATCGGACCACGGGCTAAGTGAGAAAGGATTTAACGAATTCGTTACTTTTATCAAGAAATTTTTTTTGGAGACTGAGAAGCTGCCAATGTCAGACTATGATGCGAAGAAGATGATGATGATGAAACTTGAATTGGGTTATGAGCCGATATATGCGTGCAGTAACGACTGTCTACTGTTTTGGAAAAAAGAATAAGAACTTGACAAAATGTCCAGTATGTGATCATTCGAGCTATAAACCGAACAAAAAAAAAATTGCATGGAAGGTATTGCGATATTTTTCGGCTATGGCAAGGCTTCAGAAGATGTACTACTCCTTCAATACGACTGAACATATGAGGGCTCAATGTAAGACTCGTACCAACAATGCTGATGTGATGACACACCCCACTGATGGAGAGGTGTCGAAAGAGTTTGATCGCAGGCATCCAACCTTTTCTCAGGAGTTTGGAATGTTAGACTTGGTTTGGCACCCGATGGGTTTAACCCTTTCAAACAATCTAGCATGTCTTACTCTACATGGCATGTTATTATTGTCCCGTATAACCTTCCACCTAGCATGTGCATGAAGAAGTCGTACATGTTTTGTCATTGTTCATTTCAGGGTCGAAGAGTCCTGGTAAGGACATAGATGTGTATTTAAGGCTATTGATTGATGAGCTCAAATGGCTATGGGATCATGGAGTCGAAACTTATGATGTATCTCTTAAATAGAACTTCCAGATGAAGATTGCTTTGATGTGGATTATACATATTTTTTCCGCATTGGGAATGACATGCTACTGGAGCACATTTGGAAAGTTAACATGCCCTGCTTGTATAGGTGTGAAACCTGGTCATACGTTAAAGCACGACAAGAAGCCCTCGTGGTTCAGATGTCACCGTAAGCTGTTGCACTAGGCCATCAGTTCTATAAGCAAAAGGATGAATTCGACGGAACAATAGAGCATGAGGTTGTCACACTGGACTATGCATCTGATGATGAAGTGCTTTCACCTCTAGAAGCACTTGATACTGGCATACCATACATCAAGGATGTGCCAAATCAGAAGATTCCAGGATATGGGAAAGAGTACAACTTAAGGAAATAGTGTATTTTCTAGGAGTTAGACTATTGGAGGACACTCATTTTTCGAAACAACATGGATGTGATGCACATTGAGAAGAATGTTTTCGATAATTTGTTCAACACATTGATGAATGTCAGGGAGAAATTGAAAAAATCACCTTAAAGCGAGAAATGATCTACAACAGTTAGGTATACGCCGTAAATTGCATCCTTGGACAGTCAGCGTAAGGACAATACTTCCGAAAACACCGTACTCTCTAAACAAGAAACAGGTAGAGAAGGTCTGTTGGTAGGTTAAACATTTGAAACTTTCGGATAGGTATGTGTTATGTATAGGTTCAAAAGATGTGTAAGTCGTGTAAGTCTGAAACCGAACTATACAATATGGTTCAAAAGACGTGTAAGTCTCAAACTAAACTATACTATGGGTTATGTATAGTTATGTGATTTATTAGTATTTTGGTTTGTCCTTAATTTTTATAGTCTTTTATAATAGGTTCAATCGGTCGACAAACCAGTAGACTGCTGCTTGAAAATACTAGCTCAAGGCTCTAGTAAACAAGCATTCTGTCATGGAGGCTCTATCGTCAACGGGTTTAAGTTTAACAAAAAGATGATGATTGTACTGAACAAACCCCAAAATAGTGGAGTCTTAGTCAATGGCAGCTGTTATGATAAAAATTGTATGAGATTTTATGGAGAGTTTGTTGAGATTGTTAAGCTAACATATATGGGCAGCTAAAATCGATTAGTAATGTTCAAGTATATATGATTTGATATTAAGTGCAATTGAGGAATGTGTATTAGCTCGCAAGGGATTGTAAACGTCAATATTAAGTCAAGACTTACATCAGGTGAACCGTTTGTGTTTTCCAGTCAAAATGCACAAGTGTTCTACGAGAAAGATGTCACAAAGCTTAAATCTCATTGGTTTATTCTTATTAAGTCCAAGAAATTTCCAGTCATATATGAGAATGAGGTAGACACCTACCAAGCCGACCAAGCACCTGTCTTGATACCTGCTGAGGTGAACAACGAGGAGGACGACCTTCCTCTTCAACCAACACTTCATCTAGGAGAAGAAGTCGTAGATGATAAAGAGGAAGATATAAAAAGTGTTGAAGATGATGAAGATGAGTCTACTGACGAAGAGGATGAATTACAAGGTAAAGAGTACGACGAGTCTTAAGATGTAGAGGATGATGAGTCTGAAAATGAAGAAGATAATGATTCTCAAAATGTAGATAATTGACTTGTAGTTTTGTAACATGCATGTTCTTGTAATAAGTAACTTGTATATTTTACTTAATGTTACGACATAACAAAATCATGTTTCCAACGTGACGTGTACTTTATTACTCCGTAATAATATGTCGACCTACTCGTTCATCCTGTTCATATAGTCTTTCTACAGTTTTAGTGTACTCGAAAGCATGTGGTAGCAGCTTCGTGTTGTCATTTTAATGTGTTAATTTCTTTGGACTTCCTCTATACAAAGTCAGTTTCGTGTTATCAATGATGGATAGATTACGGGCCACTCATAGTCACGATTGGCACCGTGATGTGTCCACACTAGCGATTCTCGCCTCGACATTGCCTCTTGATGAGGAGGCACATAGCATGGGCATCTAGCAGGCCCAACCACAGCCACAACCCAATCATCAGGCCGAGCCCTCCCAGCCGTACGCTAATTCTTCTTCTGTGAGTTCAATGACCTCAGGTATATTTGATATTAGCATTTAGTGGTAATGTTAGACTTATATTTAAATTATATTTGAATTACATTAATGTTGGTATTTTCTAGGATCTTGTCAAGGTCATGGACCCACACGCGGGGTGCATATCAATCCCTAGTGAAAATAGCGAGTTACTTTTACTGAGAATGGCCAGTAAGTAAAAAATCACACAATCCAGTAATTGACACTTTAATGATTCTGAGTTATTAATGTTCACTTATTTAATGTTATTAGAATTCTGGAGTGTCCGGCGAAAACAAAGATCGGTGTCCTTGTGAAGGGTCATTACTATAAGCCATGGCTATACTAAAAGGACTGGGATGCTGGGATGATAAGGGAGGCCATGTAAGAGGAGTGGCTGGTATGGTTTGATAAATTATAAGCTAATATTTGTTTAATTAGTACCTCATATTTAAATTAATCATATTGATTGTGTAATTGGATGCCTTGTAAGAGGGGTTCGAGTTTGAGTCGCCTAAGCAGCAAGAGTAAGGGCGAATGGCTTTTTTTGCATACACCGCCAAAATTTACTGGCAATGGTTACACAATGCACAGGAGCGGGCGAGGAAGTTGCTGACAGAGGTTACCTCGATGGAGGAGTAGAAGGGGTATCCCCTTCATTGGATCACACCATCTGTGTGGGTGAAGATGGGTGATAGGTGGATTACTTATTCATCTTGAAAGGTGAAGAGTAAGAGCAGGAGTGATAACATAAAGGATCAGGATCTTATGCACACAATAGGGTCGGTGCCTCACAACGTCGTCTAACATAGGAACGCTGCTGAGCACCAGAACCTGGAGAAGGATAAGGTGTGTGCTTTGACGTACACGATGTCGCACGTGAGGAAGAAGGATAAAGATAATGCACATCGGGCGGGGACTTTTTTTTATAGATTGCCTGACAGATCGATGTAAGTTACAAATTAATCTCTTTATAGTAAAAATTTCGGCTATGAATTCAATGTCTATTGCCTTAATGCCCTCCGAATCAAATCACTGTTTTGCAGGCCTCATATGAACAAATTACAAGGTCTGGCCAGTAGTTTGGATAGCCACCAGCGTCCACGAGTACAAGTATCGGGGGATTGAAGCGGTGGCTGGACATTGGGGTCCGTTGATAGGCAGAAAAAGTGTGTACACGGCCTATCCAACGCGACTGCACGTGTCGTGATGGGAGCGTCCTCACCCCCTGCTGCCCCTCCACCGACACAAACACGGATTGCGAAGAGACAGTTACCCTTGGAGGATGTTCGTCGCTTTGTTGTAAAGGTGTTCTAGATGAGCAGGGCTCAGGATCACGTACAAAACAATTATTTTACGAAGTCAATCTATACATGAATAAATATAACACACAATTACTATCGAGATAAATGCGTCCATACCTTCACCTGCAGGAAACTAATGTTGGACATACCGAGCTAGATCTGGATGACAGTACCCCCGTGGACAATGACAATCAGCAGGATTCAGATCCCGGTCTCAACGAGCCCTGAGCCCTTCCCCTCTTCCCCTCCCCTATTTGTATCACATGTTATATTTGGCTCACAATTCTGAACAATATAATATCTACATTTTATTCTATTGTTGAAAGTTTGTGTATTTTAAAAATTTTAGCGATGGGAATTTTTATCGCTAAAAGTTTTACCGACGGATCTTTATCGACTAAAATCCGTTGATTAATGTCTTTTTCGGTGGGCTTTTAGCGACAGAAGATCTGTTGCTAAAAGGCTATCGGTAAACTTTTAGCGACGAAAATTCTGCCGTTAAATAGTTTTCAAAAAAAGAAATTAAACTAAAATACGAAAATTTCTTAAGCGACAAACGTTATGTCGCTAAATTAATTTATTGTATGTCGCTAAAAGTTGATTTTTCGGCTACGGATTTTCAAATTCCGTTGCCAAACTTTTAGCGGCGAGACTATTCATACAGACTTTTTGTGACGGGGTGTTCGTCGCTAAAAGTATTTTGCGACGGAATTAGGACTTTTAACGATGTAATTGTCCATCGCTAAAAGTCATTTTTCTTGTAATCTTCATCGTCAAAACAGCCACCTAACTACCGCTTGCTGCCAAAGCTGTCATTGGCCTCATCCAACCTTGAGACCACGCTTGACCAGCTTCAAAATCTTTAAACTAGTTTCTCGGACGTTCTGGAGAACAAGTTAAGTGAAAAATATATATTTTTTTTTTTGTAATCAAGACATAGCATTAAACGAAAAGGAATAACCTTCAGATACAAAACACATCCAGTTCCTTTTTCATCCATCAACAAAAAGAGGAGGAAAGGATGTTAAGGGAACTGAACCAAAGAAATGATTTACATCTGCCCATACAGCAAGGTCATGAGCAGGCTTGTTTACACTACGACTGACTTTACAAAAGTCCCAACAGGTGAAGATTTTTAGCTTGAGTCTGGCTTCCTCCACAATTGCAAAACTCCTCCAGTTAGGTGAGGTCTCATGGTTATTCATCCATTCCACAATAGCTTGAGCATCTCCTTCAAACAGGATATGAGAGCATTTCTTCTTAATAGCCATGTCAATGGCTAATGAAGCAGCCAAGGCTTCTGCCATTTCGGGGTCTGTTTCATGATCAACTCTGGTTTGGAACTTAATATATTTATTTCTTTTATTAACTGAAAAACAAAATAAAACACTTTGAAGAGAGTGAATACATTGGAGGAAGCTTACATCTTTTTCAAAAAGAGTGATTTAATGGTTCTCAATGCGGCACCTCTTGGGAAGGGGGGACTTCTGCGATTTCTTCTACTTGATCTGATTCGTTTATTGGAATTTCCCCATCACCTGGGATAAAAACTGGTTGAGGGTGCTCTTGATTGTCAACATTTAGCAAATCTTCACTAACATTAGTCATCTCAAGTGTTGCACTGTGTCTCTGCCAAAGGGCATATTCTGAGGCAAGTACAGCTCCAATGGTACCAACCCCCGCGAGTATGAAGAGGCCAATAAACCTACGGGAGTCGCTTCTCTTCCATCATCTCTTCACGTGACGTATTTTTTAAATGTCCAAGCTTGATGAGGGCTTCTATAGTGTGCTTGAGCGACTCATAATTATTGGTGGTATGACCGTGATCATTATGATATCGGCACCATAAATTCCTATCTCGTTGACTTGGTGATGACCTCATTTTGTCTGGTCGTTCTAGGATCTCCTTATCTTTTATCTCATGGAGAATCTATGACGGTTAGGTTTTCAACGGCGTCAGGTTTTTCATGTCGAACAGCTTCTTGGGGCACCGATCGTTTCACATCGAGCGCTTAGAGTTTTTCCCACCACTGGAACTATAATCCCGAGCATGTTTTCCTTATTGTTGCCCGTTATCATTTCGATGTCCCTTGTGCCTTTCCAAATACTCCTCAGCTTGGATGTATTTGTTAGCCTTATCCAACAGCGCGCTTATGCTTTTGGGGGGACTTTTGTTGACTGCAAATACGAATTTGGATGTAGGTCGGAGATCACGTAGAAAGGCAGTGCATTTTACCAATTCATCCAAATTGTCAATATCTAGCATCACTGCGTTGAACCGTCCCAAATAATGTGACAAAGAATCATTCTTTTCCTGCACCATGTTGAGAAAACTCGTAGAGTTTTTTCTTCTGGTGCGACTGCTCACCAAATGCTTCTGAAAAATATCAGGGAATTGAGCAAAGGAGTGAATAGACCTTGGTCGTAGGGGATTTGAATCGTGCATGCGCAGCCTTCCTCGAGGTGGTCGAAAAAGCGCGGCACATGACAGCATCGGAGACATGGAAGGGCAACATGTTCGTCTAGAACTGGTAGACGTGTTCTTCGGGGTCACTACTTCCATCATACAAGTCACACTGTGGCATCCTAAAGTTAGGAGGTAATTTTGCCTTCTCGATGGCTTCAGATAAGGGATATCCAAAATCCTCATTTGAAGGAGAGAATCACTATGGGCGAGGCTCTGAGATGGTTCTGCGATAAGTTTATCCTTGGGGGCTTACTTCCTATATTTCGTGATGAGTCCATCCTCTGGGACATCCTCCTTGCAAATGGTGTCGACCTCGAGATTCGCTGCCTGGAATAGGGAAAAAATATGTGATGTCCTCCATCGAGGCCTTTCGTAGGTAATAAGAACCGCTTCTCGTAACATTCCCTCGATCTCTTTTCTCGGCTGATAGCTTGGATCAACCTCTTATCTATACTTACGACCATAACTCGACCTTGAGGTCAGTTTGAGACGGTGGTCGCTTGGATCTAAGTAAGTCTGGTTGGTAGAAGTCGTGGGAGCAACGACATCGAGTGTTCTCTACAGACTGTTAACCAAATCTTTAAGTTCATGAATCTCCTTCGTCAAATCCGCGTTTGGCATCTTGAAAAGCTTTCGGCTGAGACGGTGATGAAGGTCCCACATTTTTAGCGTAGGGGTTGGGAATGACTTCCCCGAGAATCGTCACTTCTCTGCGGTGTCATAGAGGTTACATTGACGTGGTCGCCTTCGGGGTATTGGTGAGATGGGGTCAAACATTTATCATGAGAATGACCCTCTCGTTGAGTGCCAGTGATCGTGTTCACTGACTCCGAGTTGAGCAACTGATTGAAGATATGTTGGAAGACGATTGTTAGGCCATGTTCCCTGTCGGTCCCACAGATAGTGCCTTGATATTACTGCTTGAAACTTGATAGGAAATCATGACCGGGAATGAACCTGTAAAATATAACACGGAGTGACCGCCGGGTAGTGTTCCAGGTGAAGAGGCTCGGATGCTAAAGTCAGAGTGCAACTACAAGGGTAGAGCTCTGAATATCAATTATGTACTGGGTGCTTGTGTGTGTACTTGTCCCACGTACCTGAGGACATCTTCTTGATATAGGCCTAGCTTATAGAGTTCCAATTGTCTTACAATTCTTAGTAGATAGATCTTGGGGTCAATCAACTAAGATCATGTTAGGATCCTTGTGGATCACGTCGTCACCCCTTCTTGATAACATCAGTATTCTTCTAAGACTCTGACTTCACTGTAAAGCATCCCTCAGATCTGGAGTCCACTGGTAACCGTAAGATAATCCCGCCACGTGTCATTACCCGGCTGGACAAGTATTTTCAGCCATATCAGTTGAGAATTTGAATTATTGTAGAAGCTCTGACATAATTTGAATTATTGTAGAAGCTCTGACATACACACACACACACACACACACACACATACATAGAGGAATTTTCTTAGCGAGATTAAGATGGTAAGATGATTAAGAATCAATTGATTGTTTGGTTAACGCTCCGGAAATTCCGGAGTGTTACAGAGATAATTTATTAGGACTTAATTTTAACTATTGTAACCTTAAAAGCACTTTCTAATATGAATATAAAAATTCATATATATAGAAAAGACAAAAATAATATATTAGATTTAAAAGAGGAAAAAAATGATGTTACAATTGAGATTGAAGCAGTAAAAACAATGTAATAATTTATTCATATTTATTTTATTTGAATATATGCTTACTATATCGATGCAAATATTTATCAAATATAATATATAACTTTTCAAATCCTTTTGGTAAAACAAAAAAATTAACCATTTTTTTTGTCTTACCACAACCAACAAATAACGGTCTAATTATTATTAATTAAAATTATAATAATGATAAAGCTTATTCATAAATCTGATAGTTGAAAAGGATTTAAGGTTATATACTGAACATGTTAGTGTATCAAAAAGTATTCAAATATTATTTTGGATGTGATCCATATTTTTAAGTTTATGTCATTTTGCAGGAACTATTTGAGGGTTATATTAGAAAATCTTATATAATTAGAAAACTAATTCTAAAAAAATATATTCTAATTTATTAGGTTTTAATTTTGACTATCTTGTTTTTAAAACTAACTCTCTCAAACGATGATAAAAAAAATAATGTATCTAGAAAACAAAAATCACATATGAGATTTAGAAGGAAAAAAAATCATGTTTCAGTTAATTTAAGTTTATTATAATGTAATAAATGTGTGTGTATATATATATATATATATATATATATATATATATATATATATATTTACAGATAACGTAATCATTACAAAAAATTACCAATGTAATGTATAAGATCAATTGTTCAATTATAGGAAATTTTTTTTTGCTTTAGTAAGACTACAAAATACTCAAAGTGGTTACATCGTTTGTTTGGGATTTTGAAAACATATCACGTATATATTAGAAAAAAAGGTACAATTATATCTAATAATTCTTAAGTACTATATTTGAGAACATTTAGAATGTAAAAATATATCTATTTCATTATAAAAGACAAACGATTAACCAGTTTGTTTTTGCATAGGGCCTTACGATCAATGAAAAGACTTTTGTATTTATATTTAATTAAGTTTTCATGATAAAACATTATGAGTGTACATAGGAGATATAAAAATTATAACTTGGTGAAAAGTCATTGAAGATGTAAAAAATAATTCCAACACTTCAAAACAAGGACACATCATCTTCATCAATTTAATTTCATCATTACTAGTATCTTACAAGGATAAAAGAAACACACACGCACGCGCCACACACACACACACACACACACACACACACACACACATATATATATATATATGTATATGTATAAGATATTATTTGGTCGTTCCGTCAAATTTATTTTTTAAGAAAATATATAATTTATTTGAAAGTAATAAGATATATACAAAAGTCCTGTTAAATTTGAAATGCAAGTTTATTCCATCTAGATTTCTACCTAATCATTATAATAACCATCGAAAAATATGTAACACCTCAAAAACTTTTGAAGTTAAAGAACTATACTCATATATAACATCAACAACTCAAAAGGGATACACTATGACCTCATCACTTTTAATTTCAACCACAATCCTATTCGTTATGTAGCTCTATGAGACTAGCATGATTATGCTACTACTATAAGTGCTAATATTCATTTGAAATATTCATTGACAACTTAAAGTAAAAGCTTAAAGAAGACAAGTACATAGCGGCTCCACTGTGTTCCTATCTATTCTTTATAACCAAATACGAATTTTTTAATAATGTTATTACCTTTTTTGTTTTATGATATGTGGTACATATTAATACACTCTTTAAGACCTTATGGCATATTGTATTTTATAAACTGATCCGAGCTAAGCTCGGGTTATTGGGCTAGTCATGATATAAGAAACGTGTGATAATAGATGCACACAATTTTTACAAGATGCTAAAACGAAAAAAAGACTTTGACTAAAGTGATGAAAGGACTTGAAATCAGTAAGTAGGTGCATATACCCACGAAGATTTGTTCCTTCATATTAGTTTTTGATGTTAGGTTAACGTAATTATTAAACTATTGATGTTCTACCAGTTTAGCCAAAAGGAGTTCTCGACTTGAATTTCACCTTTAAGTATGACCGTCATGTATTTCCCCCCCTATTTGTGACCGAATGTCAAAGCTTTGCTTACAAGCAACCATGCAAAGCTTTTAGTGACAATTGTTTTCCAGAATAACGGCATCATTTATAATTAAAAGCAAATGATGAACATTGTGTGATCTCTTGGTCACTGACAGTAAACTGAGCATAGACTGCAAGAGATTTCATTTAAATAGCAGTGCTCTAATTAAGTTGGAAATTGCTTCTTGGTTCAATTTGTGGAAGCGAATAGACCAACTCCATGTAGTGACACAAGCACCACCACGGCGACAGATGCAGCTAATTATAATCATGGGCAAGTTTTACAAAGGTAGTATTACAACCGGAGAGCTCTTCCCCTACAAGTGTATAATTCTTCAAAAATAGAGAGCTCAAGAGTACTTCCTCATAGCAGGCTTCATCTTGCTTTATGAGTTGTTGATTCAGTAAACTGTAAGAAAAGCCTTCACATAATTTTGTAGAATGTAGCCCTTGTGAGACAAGCCACTGTAGATACTTCAAGAAAGTTGCTGTTGGATAACTACACGTGTTTTGATTTAAAAATGACATAAACCTGTTTTAAACAAAGTTAGCTGGTTTATGTTCAAAAAGAGTTTTCGAAGGTCAACTATATGCACAACGTCATATAATAATGCCACTTCAAAGTCTATATTAAAACCTAACTAAAAAAACCCTAAAAAAGTCTTCATTAGCTTCAAATTCTTAATTTCCTCTCAATGTGGAGCAGTCTTCTTCCATGAGTTCCATTTCTGTTCCATGAGGTGTGGGTTTTGCAGGTTTCCTTGAGTTCTATTTCTATCTTATAGGTCATCGTTTTCTGTCTTGCAGCTCTATCTTCCGAAATGACTACGTTATATGGGAAAAAAAGGAAAGAAGGAAAAAGCTAGTCTTACTCTCAAAAAACATGGATCCATTGGGTTAATTATCCCGATGCTATTTTTACGTAGTTAGGTCAAACTGACTGGCTAACGGACATTAAGTGCAAAATATGATCACCCTTAAGGACTCACTTCTTGGAATTTAATATATTTATTTTTCTGCTATTAATTGAAAAAAATATATATATATTTCATACGGCGAAAACACTTTGAAAAATGTGAATACATTGGAGAAATGCTTAAATCCTTTTCTAAGCGAGTACATACTTCTATTCTTCGAACCCAAGGAAAACGCAAAATGATTTAATGGTTCTCAATGCGGCACCACTTGGGAAGGGAAGACTTCTGCGTTTTCTTCTCCTTCATCTGATTCTTTTATTGAAATTTCCCCATCACTTGGGATAGAAACTGGTGGAGGGTGCTCTTGATTGTCAACATTTAGCAAATCTTCACTATCATTAGTCATCTCAGCTGTTGCACTGCGTCTTTGCCAAAGGGCATATTCTGAGGCAAGTACAGCTCCAATAGTACCAACCCCTGTGAGGATAAAGAGGCCAATAAAACTATGGGCACGAAGAGGAGGAGTTTGTAGGGGCACTTGGGAAGCTTGATCATCGGAGGAATACTCATGCACGTGATATTTCTTCATAAGTTCTTGCATCTTTTTACTTTCACTCACACTCACAACTGTCCTAGAAAACTCAGGGACATAAGGATAGCCAAAAGGGAATGCCTGCCATGTTATATTATGTGAATTACATGAGACTACAAACGACTTTAAGCACATAAGCAGGAGTACTACTTAGAATTCAAAATGACGGATATAAATTACACTCTCTAGTGTTTAAGATGAGGTACTACATTATAAAAAGTTCAGATGCCTTCGTAAACCGTAATTACATCGGTACATTTTACTATACATATACGGAAAATTGCTATTTCCACCCCTTTATATGTTTTCATAACATATTTTTGTTGCTAAAAGTGTTCTAGTGACACGTGTTGATGATCTTTTGAGGACAGATAAGGAGGCTCGATTATCATATTAGGGTGTGGAAAGCCTCCCCCTATAATAAGTATACAATAAAAAATTTCCTAGGAGGGCCCATGGCAACCCTGATATATATCCACACACAGAGTGTTTCCCCACCTTAGTTTTTTTTTTTTTTTGCAGATTTTCACTAAGGTGTATTTTCGCCCACCTTTATATAATTCATGACTCCTTTGCTGGGGTGCGCCATATAAGACTGTTACGCTTAACACGTAAAATGATAAAGAGAATGAAAAAGAAGAGGAGAAAAACTCACAAAGCCAAATCCCGTGCTCTTATATATGGGCCCAACTTTCATATAGTCAGATCCGTGCTTATTGAGGAAGAGGTTTATGTATGGTAGCTCATCATAGATCACATCAACGCTCTTGTTCTTCAAGGCGTCGTGATATTGGTTAATGGTCGTGTATGGCTTGAGGGATACATTGGAATCATACTTCTTTACTAGTAAATCCCGCACGAAAGAGCCTTCTTGGTACCCAATTGACTGGATTACTCTGCGTTCAATAGGTTGCAACTGATCTACAGTTAAAATCGAGGATAAGTTGGCTGTGTAAGCCTGCATTACTACGGATGCCATGCAGAACCATATCAACATCACAACCTTCGACCACGGATTAGCCATACTCCCTGTCACTGTTAGGGAAGATGTAGCAGGGTTTTTCATTAGCTTAGAAGAAAAGTATTCTCGTTGCGATGCATTTCTGTTGCCAAAAATTCACCAACTAGGGAAAATAAAATGCTTGCTTGATGTTTTGTCTAAGCATGGATGTTGTTTCTACGCCACCATTTAATAAATCAACTTTAAAGTACGTTAAGTTACTAGTTACTCTAAAAGTTCAATATTTCAAAGACTAAATCCAAAAAAATAAATAAAAAAATACCATACTTTAACAATTTTCCTCACATGGAACCTCCCGATTGCACGTGCAGAAACAAATCAAAGTGCACCACAACCAAGTGGACGATCAGTCGGAGTGCAAATTGCACTATCCTAAAAAAGGACCAAATATGCAAGCAAAATGAATCAACCCAAAACCTTCCTTAATCAGAGCTTTGATACCACGTTAAGTTACTAGTTACTAGAAAGGCAATAAATGCAAGTGAAAGAATTACCTTCAGGAAATATGAGGGCAGAAAATGGGAACCAAAAGAGCATGAAGAGTTGCTGATGCCATGGAGCATTAAGTTCGCTGTTGACACGATGCTCTAAGAATTGAAATGCTGCTCCAGCCAGCATGCAAGTTACACCCATTGTCAGCCAAAGCTCCCAACTCAAGGGTTTTACAAAGGTCCAGATGCTTTTGTGCGTGCCTCCTCGTTTGGCTAGGAGCAGCATATAGACTTCAGAGCTCATGTATGGCAGCGCAAATTCAACATAGGATGTTCGACTACTCAAAATTGTTGTATCTCCTACCACTGCATCACAAGACTATTTTGGCGTCGATTAGGACAAGTGGGATAATGTGTGGGAAGACATATATCAATCAAGAATATGAAGTTAGAGATAAAGATAAGTTAAATTCATATTTTGTGTTATCTTGTACTCCAAATTATTTCTATGTAAACTTTTAGTGGTGGCAAGTTGTATTCAAGAAATGAAATCTTACTTTAATTTATGGTTCTATATTTTATCAAGAGCAAGACGATCCCTATTTTGAGAGTTCTCTCAGTACTTTTGCATTTCTGCGATCTGCCCATTCACCTAGCCAACATACTTTTTTTTTTCTTCGAGGCAAATTAGTGCCTCTAGTGGCAAAATCCACCAATGCAGCCTCTTGTAAGGACGAGAGTATTGTGGTTCCATTTCAAGTCAAGAGGACTAATGGCAATATTTGGGACAAAGCAATCTTAGTCACTAGTTTTTCACTAGCCAAAACAATTAGGGAAACTTTCTTGTTGCATCAAGAGGGTAGTTGTTAATGGCAGCTTTTGGCTTGTGTACCAAAAAGGCCTCACCGTGTATGACTTTGTAAGAGTAAAATGAGAGGACTTTCAGCTAACCTGGTCAACATGCTTAAGGATGTCGCTGTAGTTCTGAGTAACTTCACAATTGTGGTCCGTTAGAGGGACAAATTTAGGTTCAACCTTGTAAGGAAATATCTGTAACGCGGCACAGAACACCTCTGTAGAAAAGCCGCTGATCAATTTACATTTTTTTCTATCCACGTTAACAAATTCAGTAAATCCGTCTTTTACGGGAACGCAAGCCTTCCATTTCACGGGGGTGTCCCCGGAGGTAGCCTTTTCCGACTTTATCCAGCTGGAAAGTTTTTCACACTCACTCTTGAAGTGTGTACGACCATTTGAGCGAGGAGGTACGTCTCTCCTGGGCAATACAACTTCCCCAGAATCTAGATTGTTAAACTGAAAAGACTTGGAAGTATTGGATACACCGTCCATGATTAGCCACGTATACCCTTCATTCATTATTCCTGCGGTTTTTGCAAGAATAAGTACTCGAGACCTTAGCAAAGGAACCATGTACACCAAGAATACTCAAGTTTGCATGGCTTTTAGCTTGTCAAGTTTTTCTGCGATTTCAAGGTCTTTGGCGGACACAGAAAGAGAAACCGTAGAAATGATCTTGATTTTAGCCCCTAAGAATGCATCCTCTAGAGAAAGGGCAAATCGTTTATAAAACACGGTGTCTTGGCGGAGAACAACTACTTCATGCCACCCAAATCCTTGGATAATCTTAATCATGACCTGAACTCGTGAGGAGTCATCAGAAGCCATCTGAATGAAATAAGGGCTTACTGGAAGAGTTGACCCTGCAATGTCAAATCAAATAGAAGAAATCAATACTATTTAGTTTGGAATGTATATAATAAAGCAAAGACAGCAGCGTTGCCTAATTATTAATGGTACAATGACATTTGCTCGTCATAAAATCATCAATACATAAACCTGACGTATGAAACTGTTACAACTTTTTTTTATTCGGACGCACAAACTTGTGTTCACCTATTACTAAAAACAGTTACGTACCTCCACCGGTGGTAGGATTATGCAAGTCTGAATCAACCTTTGTGTTTGATACGGTGGTTTTATTCATCTCTCTTGCAGCACTCGTGAGAAACGTAACCTTGATGTGTAGCTCAAAAACGATGGCAAAAATAACGATCTTACTGCAAGTTTTGTCATCCATTTCATTTGCTGCTTCTTGTTGGGACAAGTTTGGTTGTATCTTATACTAGAACCTCGGGGTCTAAAGTTCCAGGTAATTTCGTTGATTGAGTCTACAAATCCAGTATAATAGATAGATTATTGACAGCGTAAATAGACCATTTGAAAATCGTAGTTAAATTTAGAGGAACCTTCATAGAATATGGTCACCCATGCAGGCCCTCAGCTTCTTTCTATGATCAACTTACTTAGAAGTTAACTACAAGAGAGGGGAAGCTATTTATATACACCCTCGAATTTTTTTCCTGGAAGCTATTTATCGAATATTGATAAGGATTTTTCGCTTTACAATGTCTTTAGTTGTAATAGCTTTAGCGACAAAAGAATACTACTAAAAATATTTTGCTGTAGTTCTTAAAATTTAAAGTCACAATCCGTTATCGCTAAAATGTACGAACAACATTGTTTTATTATTTGAAGATCCTCGTCGAGGACACATATATATTTGCATAAATAGTAAAAGAAAAGTTTAGAAATAACCTTATCTTATAAAATGACATCGATTTCATTATTCATCCTTGATTAATTGAAAAAGTCTCAACGAAAGGTAAAGGTAACGTAGTAAATTAGATTCCTGTCAATCGAACGCCCTTGCTTGTTTAACTTCAAAAGAAAACATGCATACGCACGTGGCATCATTGGGATTATCCTCCATTTCTTGTCTGAGCCAAAAACAAATGAAAAGACAGAATTTTTGACAATTCTCATTACCTTGAAATTGACCTGTCGAACATAATTATGCAGTAGTTTGGTAGTCACGATATATGGATAGTCTTTCTATTATTATTTTTCCCTGTTCTTTAATAAATATTAAAAAAACATAAACAAATATGTATGGATACGATTTATGAGAATTTGGAAATAACGAAATTAGTTATTTTAAAAGAATTGAAACACAAACATTTGCGTACCTTTTTCAACATATTTACAACGTTAAAATGGTTGATATGACTCTCAAGAAGAGTTGACCGTACATGTATGAAAGATTGTTAATAGTTGTATAAAAAAAAAAGTATATTTGATGGTTTTGAAATCGCGTCTAAAATTAAAAACACGCAAATTAAAAGAACGATAATTGGGTTACTGAAATTGTATCGTTGTGAAAAAAAAAAAAACAAACAAACAACGGGCGGGGGCGGGCTATAGAACATACGGTGCTTGTAGCCGGCATTGAGCGAATCATTGGGAAATGATGTTTGAGCTTACATCATAGAGCCATTAATAATTCCATCTTATATGCGATGATTCTTAAGCATACCAGAGAAGCCCATAAGTAGATCCGTCAGTTTCCCTTTGAGGAAAAATCTTAATAAGAAAAAGGGTATCAATATACTGTTGAAAAACTTGGGTTTGCCATAGATTTAAGCACCTAGTTACAATACACAAATTTTTAGGAGAAAGTGTTTTGTTTTTTTTTTTTTTTGTCTCCACGATTTTAGCTAAGTTTTTTCATTATAAAAAAATAAAAATAAAAAGGAGACTTTTGCTTATTAGTTTTTACTCGTACACTATCAAACTATCAGGATTTGATTTTTCAGATGTAAATCCCTTATAAAATACTCGTTTCTACAAAATCGTCCAAAAACTAAATTCACAATTTCATAAATTTATATATTAGCGAATTTTAAAATGAATGAATTTTGAAATTCAAGGTACTTTGAAATTCTTTATCTAAACACACTATAACGAATTCTAATACTTCACCAACAGAAATTAGAATTTAGGATCTTTTTTCTTCTAATAATATCCAAAATATAACGAAATACAAATACATCCTTAATCATAGTTGACTATTACGTGTGATTCGTGGCAGCCACTAACTACTAGGCGACTTCCTTTTTCCGATTTTTTTTGCCCCAACTTCCTTATTGTAGAACTAGTAACTCTTGAAGTTCAACCTACGATTATTTTACCTCAATGATTGAGATGAGAAAAATGAGAAAAATGAGGCACGCAACGATTGTTATGAAGTTGCGTTCGTTTGGCCGGGCAAGCGAAAGGTCAACTCATAAAGTTTGTCTGTAGAAAAAAATAAAGGCATGAACCTTGTCGCTGCAGACAAAAACTCAAGGCATGTAGTTCATCTGTTCGGCTGCCGAGCAGACGAAGAGTCAAGCTTAAGGAGCAAATCTGCTAGGCTAATCTGTTGTCTGCAAGTATCCTTTCCAATGAGTAGTTGCACGAGAGTGGGCATCATTGTGAGTCATAAAACCCATGGTGCAGAGGAAAGGAGCTTCGCTGTGAATTGAACCACGTGATTTTCGTTTAAACTTATTATGGTGTTAAATGCAGATTCAATCGCAACCATACTCGAGACCTCTGCTCAGCCCTACTTGGAGGGTGTGCCCTGAATAAACAAATGTTTGATGCAATGGCGGTTTGGACTTCTGCAATGAGCATTTCTGCTGCCAATCCTGCTATGATCGCTCAATTTGACATAGACTTGGCAACACCTGCCCGTGAAGATTCCACCACCTTCGTCTTACGAAAACAAGCCAACGAAAAGATTTGGTCCTTGAACTGCAAGTTGGATAGGCTAGGCAGAGAAGGAAAAAAACAAGAGGTATAGTAGATCTATATAACTTAGTTGAATTTTAAACTGGAAATTAACAAACTCTCTTTAAGGCAATTGTTGCGGTATAAGTTGGGGCCGATACGGTGATTCAAGCCGATCAGACTTTGGAAGAAAACTTTGAAAAAATCATTGTTGCTAATAATTATCATTGGAGGTGGAGAAAAAGGCTAAGGATGCAATCACTTAGTTAATCGCTCAGGAGGTGGAGATGACGTAGCTGAGGGTGAAGGTGCAAAAGCAGAGAGCTACATTCCTCTATTATATTTCTGCAAAGTTTGCCGAGCAACGAAAGAAGTATTACTGTAAAGGAATATACTAGATTCCGCACCAAACAATAAAAAAGAAAATCAAAAATAATAACAGAAAATAGAGACGCAAGATTTACGTGGTTCCGCGAAAGCCTACTCCACGGTGGTAGCAGCGATTTCACTATGTTTATTACTGGAGATTACAAACATTTGTCTCTCTCAACAAACTCTCTCAAAGAATGGCTCCTCTACAACAAAGAAAGACACTTCCTACTCAAAGAAAGACTCTTCTCTCTTTGCCTACCCAAAGAAGGACTCTCCTCTCTTCTCTCTTTTCTCTTGTACCTTAAAACACAATACAAGACAACATATATATACTTATAGATAAGTAGTGACTTTCTATAAATAACCAATCTGGGACAAGACTTATTTTCTTAGGTCCAAGTCACAATCTTCTTTGAATAACCGATGTGGGACACCCACACATTCTGGGTTTTTTTTTATCCAAGACACATTATCACAAATCTCCACCTTGGCTTGGATAAACAAGCCACAAACAATCTGAAAATATCATCTGCTGCTACCACACCTGCCCCCTAGGGCTGCACCTCAAATATTACTGATACTGATCAAATCTAAGCAATGCTTAAACTTTGTCTCTGGAATATGCTTTGCCATCATGTCCGCTGGATTTTCATTTGTGGAAATCTCCTCTAACATAACAGTACCCTCAGAAACCACATCCCGAATAAAATGAAACCTGACATCAATGTGCTTGGTCCTCTCATGGAACATCTGATTTTTGGTCAGATGTATGGTACTTTGGCTATCGCATTAAACAGTGCTAAACTCATGCTTCAACCCCAAATCACCAACCCAGCCCTTCAACCAAATGGCTTCCTTCACTACTTCGGTCGCCTCTACGTACTCAACTTTTGTAGTAGACAAAGCAGCAACAGTCTGAAGAGTAGCCTTCCAACTGATCACACAGCTCAAAAAAGTAAAGATATATCATGTCAAAGATCTCCTCTTATCCAAATCTCCAGCGTAGTCTGAATTCACGTATCCAATAACACTATTGTTAGCCCTATGGTTGGATAACCTAGGCTTACATCTTGTTTTGATGATAACTACACATTGATTATGTTCTAATGTGTGCTTTGAGTGTATTCTTAGTAGGTATATACATGCACACTCATGAAGAAACATTTGAGAAGTTGGATAGATGGATTAAAGCCAAAGAAGCTTAAAGTTATAGTGGACATGCTATAGAAGCTTCATCAAGTCCAATGTCGAAGAGCAACAAAGAATGCATAGGCTAAGTTACTATCGATTATAATTGATCTTTCCTATTATGTAACTAGTCTTGGTTTGATGCTTGGATTGATGACTATGACCTAAAAAGACCTTAGGACACCTTGTGCATTGCATGTGAGTTCATAACCATTCACACAAGCGTGGTTCTTGAAAATGAGTGAACTTTGGAGCTTACTCAGATTTTCTCAAAAATGTTTTTGGTGCTAAACTTTTCATATATTTATATAACTTTTCATTAGCTTTCCAACACAAAAAACGGCACCTCAATCCGATTTTTCTAGAGAAAGTTATGTCCAAAATAGGAAAAGGGGTTCTATGAGGCAGCCGATAGGCAGTAGGGTAATACAGTCGACTGCATTCTAATGCAGTCGACTGCATTGGTCAAAATTCAGTTCCAACGGCTATTTTCGAGGACAAAACTCCAACGGCTATTTTAGAGGGATTACAGTCGACTGCAATGGCAGTTTTGCCCACTTTATGCCTATAACGGCTATATTTGATCTCTTCTCTATATAAATGATTTGGGGCTTCATCATACACCATGAAAATCACATTCTAAGCGTCCATTCATTAGAGAAACATCAAGGCTCATAGATTAAACTTATCTCTCTTCATCTTCATGATTTTACATCATTAAAGAGAGCATCTTTGTGAGCAATTCTTTGATTGAGAGTGAGTATCCTTCAAGTCATCAATTCTCTCATCTCTCTATTGTACTAGAGCTTCATTTGTACTCATTTCCTTTCAAGAGGGTTTCTTTGTACACATTTGATCTTTGTAAAAGGATTGTGATCAAGGCTTGGGTTTGTCAAGTCTTGGGTGAGCTTTATGGATCCAAGGCTTGTGTTTGGTATGGAGATATCACCAAGTGTTGTAAGGGTTTTGATCTTGACCCGGAAGAAGATTGTTGCTAGTGGATTCTAGTGCTCTTGCAAGGGACTTCCTTGAAGAGGTGGATGTAGGCTTGAGGGTATATCAAGCCAAACCATTTAAAACTCCTTGTCAAGTATCTCTAAACCCTTCTCTCTTTTCATTATCGTTTTACATTTGTGTTGAGATTGAGGTTAGTTGTTTGTTAATTTTTAAAGTAGTCTTAAAACCCTATTCACCCCCCCCCCCCCTCTAGGGTTATTTTATTGGTTTCAAGTAGTATCAGAGCAAGAAGAAGAACGAGGCAAGAAAGAAGCACTCCATAAAGACATCAATTAAAGCCATTATTTGGAGCGATAATGACTCAAGTGGAGATGAATGTGGTGATTTCGATGATAGAGATTCAAATCTATGCTTCATGGCTCAAAAAGAAGATGAGGTAAATTCTTCATATCGTGATAGTGATAGTAATTTTTCCAATGATGATATTTATGATGCTTACACTCTTTTATATGAAGAATCCATAAAATTAGCCAAGAAAATTTGTGCTTTGAAAAAACAAGTGCGTGCGATTTCAAAAGAGCTAGATGACTTAAAAAGTGAAAATAATGAGTTGCATGCCAAGAATGAATGCATATCTAGCCATTTATATGTAGAGCGTGTGAATAATGATTTAGTTGAATTGTTTGTTAACACTCCTAGCTCAAAACAAATCTCTTCCAAAACTTTGGCTTTAGAAAAACAAAATGAAGATTTAAAAGTTGAGATTTGTGATTTGAAAAGATGCCTTGAAAAATTTGTTGATGGTAAAAACAACTTGGATGTCATGCTTGGACACCAAAGAGTTGGCCTAAACAAAGGTGGTGTTGGATTAGATCCCCTCACCTTGCCTCCTAAAGTTTTTAAACATCGGTTAAATGTTCCTCCAAGACAACCAAAGAACTATTGCACACCATTTACACATTGTGGTTGGTGCAACAAGAAAGGACATAGGACTAGTTATTGTCCTTGTAGAATTGTTTATGTTGGATGTGTAAAGAAAATGTGGGTTGTTAAAGAGTTTCTTAATGTTGCTAAGACTAACACTCATGGACCCAAGAAAATGTGAGTACCAAAAGGTAGACCTATATTATGGTTGTAGGTTTTTCAAAGCAAAGGGTAAACAGCAACAAGGAGTATGCTCCAAGAAAATTTTAAGAAGGAGGAGCAACAAGCTAAATCTTAAGGGGGAGTAAACATTTCGAGATTGGACATGTTACTTCAAATGAGGAGAGCCTCAAAGCTTGTCAAGAAAATGGACTTCAATAATTATCACACATGAGATCAATTCCTTGGTAATTCATCAAGAGGGTAAAACTTGGCTCTATTTAGAATTGTGCTATACACTAAACTTATATGTCATGAAGCATGCATAAATGGTCATACTTATTTCTCATGATATAAATAGCTTGCTTGTTGAGAATTAATGTGAACCTTGCCGATGAATGGTCCTCTTGCACTTATATTGGAAATATTGATTGTTGATGACCATTATTCGCTTTGTGAAAATTCCATGTTGAAATTATGCCATCTTAATGCTTCACAATGCCATTCATACACACACCCCTTTTGGTAATGCCAAAAAGGGAATATGACTCGGTTAGACATTCAGTTGTGTTTGTTGGATATTGTTGGCATGCATTGATTGAGGGGGAGCATACATTATGATGGAATATGCATAAGATAACTTGATAGGGGGAGCTTACATGCTTGAATCATATACTATCTTGTTACTCTTGAAATATGCATAAAGTAGAAGAGATTATTGAGCTACATTGCATATCTTTCATTGGATCATGAAGGAACTCTTGATGTCATCCGTATGAGTTCATGAGTGACATGCACTTGACGTCATTATCTTGTGCATAACTATCTATTCACACATGCATACCTTTGTCTTTTTGTTGATGACAAAGGGGGAGAAATAATCTTGATTCTATATGCTATGTGATTGTGTGTTTTAAGAGAACATTAGAGGAAGAGCATATCTTGTTTTAGCTAGGGAAGCTAGCTACAAGCTTAATTGTTATATGAGATAAATTGACATATCTTGAGTATACAAGCAATGATTGAGTGTTCTATGTGAGATTGTTGTGCTTAATTGACTATCATATGATACATCTTACCCTATATAGAATCAATATTTTTCATCATAAAAAAGGGGCCTATGGTTGGATAACCTAGGCTTACATCTTGTTTTGATGATAACTACACATTGATTATGTTCTAATGTGTGCTTTGAGTGTATTCTTAGTAGGTATATACATGCACACTCATGAAGACACATTTGAGAAGTTGGATAGATGGATTAAAGCCAAATAAGCTTAAAGTTATAGTGGACATGCTATAAAAGCTTCATCAAGTCCAATGTCGAAGAGCAACAAAGAATGCATCGGCTAAGTTACTATCGATTATAATTGATCTTTCCTATTATGTAACTAGTCTTGGTTTGATGCTTGGATTGATGACTATGACCTAAAAAGACCTTAGGACACCTTGTGCATTGCATGTGAGTTCATAACCATTCACACAAGCGTGGTTCTTGAAAATGAGTGAACTTTGGAGCTTACTCAGATTTTCTCAAAAATGTTTTTGGTGCTAAACTTTTCATATCTTGATAGAAATTTTCATTATCTTTCCAACGCAAAAAACGGCACCTCAATCCGATTTTTTTAGAGAAAGTTATGTCCAAAATAGGAAAGGGGGTTCCGTGAGGTAGCCGATAGGCAGTAGGGTAATACAGTCGACTGTAATTGAATACAGTCGACTGTAATTGAATACAGTCGACTGCATCCCAATGCAGTCGACTGCATTGGTCAAAATTTAGTTCCAACAGCTATTTTTGAGGATAAAACTCCAACGGCTATTTTAGAAGGATTACAGTCGACTGCATTGGGTTACAGTCAACTGCAATAGCAGTTTTGACCACTTTATGCCTATAATGGCTATATTTGATCTCTTCTCCATATAAATGATTTGGGGCTTCATCATACACCATATAAACCACATTCTAGGCCTCCATTCAGTAGAGAAACATCATGGCTCAGAGATTAAACTTATCTCTCTTCATCTTCATGATTTTACATCATTAAAGAGAGCATCTTTGTGAGCAATTCTTTGATTGAGAGTGAGCATCCTTCAAGTCATCAATTCTCTCATCTCTCTATTGTACTAGAGCTTCATTTGTACTCATTTCCTTTCAAGAGGGTTTCTTTGTACACATTTGATCTTTGTAAAAGGATTGTGATCAAGGCTTGGGTTTGTCAAGTCTTGGGTGAGCTTTGTGGATTCAAGGCTTATGCTTGGTGTGGGGATATCACCAAGTGTTGTAAGAGTTTTGATCTTGACCCGGAAGAAGATTGTTGCTAGTGGATTCTAGTGCTCTTGCAAGGGACTTCCTTGAAGATGTGGATGTAGGCTTGAGGGTATATCAAGCCGAACCATTTAAATCTCATCGTCAAGTATCTCTAAACCCTTCTCTCTTTTCATTATCGTTTTACATTTGTGTTGAGATTGAGGTTAGTTGTTTGTTAATTTTTAAAGTAGTCTTAAAACCCTATTCACCCCCCTATAGGGTTATTTTATTGTTTCAACTACCATTCGCATCACTGCCCCGATGGTAGACTAAACCAGTATCCGCAATACCTTTCAGATTTCGAGGTATCCATTTCACTACCTGCCAATGAGCTTTCCCAGAATTACCCATGTACCTGCTAACCACATTGACTGCATGAGAAATATCCGGTTTCGTACAAACCATAGCATACACGAGACTGCCCACTGCACTAGCATATGGAACACACGCCACGTGCTCCACCTTCTCCTAGGTCTGTGGGGAATCAGCTACTGAAAGCTTGAAGTGTACCACCAAAGGAGTAGTCATAGGTTTAGAGTTTTTCGTACCAAAGTGCTGTAATACTCGTTCAATGTACTTTTTCTGGGACAAGTACAAAATTCTTGCAGGTTTATCCCTCTGAATTTCCATCCCTAATATCCTCTTTGCTGCACCCAAGTTTTTCATTTCAAATTCCATTTTCAACTGCTCTTTCAAACCGTTGACATCTAACATCGCTTTTGCAGAAATCAACATACAACAACAAATATATATGATAACCATCCGCGAGCCTCTGGAGATACATACAAGTGTCATAGGCCCTCCTGGTGTAACCTCTCTGCGCCATGAAAGTGTCGAACCGCTTACACCACTGTCTTGGAGATTGCTTTAATCCATACAAGGATTTTTTCAACAAGCAAACATGATCTTCCTTATCTTGGATCACGAACCCCTCTAGTTGATGCATGAATATCTGCTCTTCCAACTCACCATGTAGAAAAATTACCTTGACATCGAGCTATTCTAGCTCGAAGTCATAAAGAGCAGCCATAACAAGTAATAGTCTTATCGAAGTATGTTTTACTATAGGAGAAAATATTTCATTATAATCAATACATTCTCTCTGAGTAAAACCTTTAGCTACCCAGCGTGCTTTATATCTTGCATCTTCCGTTCCAGGAATTCCCTCCCTCTTCTTGTAGACTCATTTGCAACCAACAATCTTCTGGCCCACATGCAGTTTCACCAATTCCCATGTTTGATTTTTGTAAAGCGATTACATCTCCTCACTCATAGCAACTGTCCACTGCATTGATTCCGTGCTCTTGATGGCTTCTTTGTATGTAACAGGCTCTTCAACCTCAATACTCTCTGCCACACTAAGAGCATAAGCAACCATATCCGCATATCCATACTTCTGAGGAGGTCAAATTTCTCTTCTCGGTCTGTTTCTAGGAATGTTATACTGTTGTTCCTGAGGTTCTTCGTTCTCTTCGGTAGAATGAGAACCATCATCCTCATCTCCCTGACACCGTGGTCTTTTCCTGCATTAATCAACTCCTTCTTCGAAAGCATCGAAGACTCATCAAAGGTCACATCTATGCTAATTAGGAACCTGGATGACTTTGAATCAGGACACCACAACCGGTACCCTTCTACCCCATTTGCATAGCCTAAGAAAATGCACTTCTTTGCTCTCGACTCAAGTTTACCATCATTAACATGAGCATAAGCAGGACAACCAAATATCCTCAAATTTTCATAATTAGCATGCTTACCAGACCAAACTTCTTCAGGAGTCTTGCAATCAATTGCAGTCGATGGAGACCTATTTACCAAATATGCAGCTGTGTTAACAGCTTCTGCCCAAAATTCCTTTGATAACCCTGCATTTGAAAGCATACACCGAGCCCTCTCAAGTAGAGTCCTATGCATCCGTTCTACAACCCTATTCTGCCGTGGCATTTTTCTAATAGTGCGATGCTTCACTATGCCTTCATTCTTGCAAAACTCAGTGAACTTACCCAAACAGAATTCCATGCCATTGTCAGTCCTCAAGCATTTAATTTCTTTGCCGGTTTGTTTTTCAATCATCATCTTAAACTGCTTCCACTGAACAAAGACATCACTCTTCTTTTTCAAGATTTACACCCAGACCTTTCTTGAGAAGTCAACATATGTCTGCCACCACCCTTAGAAGGAATATTGGAAGGACCCCAAAGATCGGAATGGATATAATCCACTGTACCTTTGGTGGTATCAATAGCCCGACTTAATTTCACTGCACAGCTTCCGAAGACACAATGCTCACAAAAATCCAGTTTTCCAGTTTTTTTTGTTTCCCAGCAAACCTTGTTTGCTCAGCACATCCATACCCCTCTCACTCATATGCCCAAGACGCATATGCCAAACCTTGGTAGTGTCAGAATCTATATCAGAAGATGAAGCTGCTACTGCTGCTCTTGTAACTGTGCTACCCTGTAACAAATAGAGACTATTTTGTTTCAACCCCTTCATCACAACAAGAGCACCCTTCATTATCCTCATAACTCCACCTGCAGCCCGATAGCTACAACCATTGGAGTCAAGAGTACCCAAAGAAATCAAAATTTTCCTTAGCTCTGGAACGTGCCTGACGTCAGTCAAAGTTCTCACAATACCATCATGCATCCTAATCTGAATTGAACCTATCCCAACCACCTTACAGGCGACATCGTTTCCCATAAGGACTTTACCACCATCAAATGAGCGATAAGTGGCAAATCAATCCCTATTGGGACACATATGATAAGAGCAACCCGTATTAAGAATCCACCCTCCATCTGAGGAACTGATAGTAACTGAGAGAACATATGTACCATCAGAATTATCTTCTTCTACTCCAGCATCAGCCGTCTTGTTATTATCTTTTTTCTTCCCTTTACGCTCATGATAATCCTTTCTGTAATGCCCTTCCTTGTGACAATGATAGCACTTCAATTTTCTAGTCTTTGACTGAGACCTTATTCCTGAGAATTTATCACAACCTCAACCTCCTCCATGGAGATAATGTCCTTCCCATATAATAAAAGGTAGTAACAAGATGTTCATATGACGGAGGTAAAGAACACAACAATAATAAAGCTTTATCTTCATCTTCTATCTTGATATCAATATTTTATAGGTCTAATATTACCTTGTTATATTCATCAAGATGATCATTGATCGATGTACATTCTTTCATCCGAAGAGTATACAGCCGTTGCTTTAAATACAGGTGATTTGTCAGAGACTTCGTCATGTAAATGCTCTCCAATTTCAACCACAATCCAGCCGAAGTCGTTTCCTAAGAAACCTTTCACAACACGTTGTCGGCTAAACACAGCAACAGGGCACTATAGGCTCTCTCCAACATGTCTTTTTTTATCAACAAACATCGTATCACGAAGCCTTTGTTTCTCCTTTAACGCTTTCAACAACCCTTGTTGAATTAGAACAACACGCATCTTCATCCTTCATAAACTAAAATCGTTCGCTCCATCCAACTTCTCCAAATAATACAACGTCGAAGTATTTGGCGCCATTGCAAGGTGCTTTCAATCTACCACTGAACATCAACTCTGTTACCACTTGTAAAGAAATATACTAGATTCTGCACCAAACAATAAAGAAGAGAATCGAAAACAATAATAGAAAATAGACACACAAGATTTACGTGATTCGGCAATATTCTACTCCACGGTGGTAGCACCGATTTCACTATGTTTATCACTGAAGATTACAGACCTTTGTGTCTCTCAACAAACCCTCTCAAAGAATGGCTCCTCTCCAACAAAGAAAGACTCTCCATACTCAAAGAAGGACTCTTCTCTCTTTGCCTACTCAAAGAAAGACTCTTATTTCTTTTCTCTTGTACCTTAAAACACAATACAAGACAACAAATATATTCTTAGAGATAAGTAGTGACTTTTTCTAAATAACCAATGTGGGACAAGACTTATATACTTAAGTCCAAGTCACAATCTTCTTTGAATAACTGATGTGGGACACCCACACATTCTGAGTTTTTTTATCCAAGACATATTATCACAATTACATACTTGCTTTAGTCCAAGGGTGGTCTCAAATTCTCCTAGAGGAATACAACACTATTTTCAAGATTCTATAACGGGGATGTCCTTGCATTTCTCGAATTTGGGTCACTGATAATGATCGCTAGTCTGATAGCTCTACCTTTAGGACCTTTTGCTCTAGTTTTTCTATTGAGCATCGATTTACTTTGTGGTGCATCTATACTCAAGGCGTTAAAGAGAATCTTCATGTAAGTAGATGAACTCCCCATGCTTATAGTATAATGAATACAAATCCAAAAGGAAAGACTCCATTTAACTTGTCTTGTGGAATGAAGGCTAATGCGTATTCTATTGAAGATGGATTACCGTTTTCGCGTGTCGCATCATTTGATTGGTGGCAATAAGGTGGACCTCAAAGCTAATTTGGACTTGTTAGACAAAACACGCAAGCAAGCCTTGATTCCCTCTTCTTTTACAAGCAGAAGGTTCAACGTTCTTAAATTGGTAGAGAATTTCACTCCTTCAGTGGCCTCAAGGTTATGCTCACAAACGTTTCGTCCTGGTTTTTTTCCATAAAATTGAGGCATCTTCCTCTAAGGATGCCGTGGTAAGCTTTCACCTGACTGGGAAGGACCATATATGGTGATCAAGCTATGAGGACCTGAGGCTCACCATTTGGAGACATTCAATAGGAAGCCTTTCACCTTGCACTTGGAATGCTACCAATCTTTGACAATATTATTTTTGATCACTTAGAGATTAAGAAAGACACTTGTTTAGTGTGGGGCATGCACATCTTCCTTCGTATGCCTAGTGTTTGTCTATCTTTAAAGTTAACACCTTTCGTTAGACCACGTTATGTTTCTTTTTTTCATGCTAGTGTCTCTTATGAGAATTTTAGAGCTACAGACCCTTTTTGGTTGACTTTATCTTTTCCTTTTTTCTAAAACTACATATTGCCGCCAAAGGCTTTAGGTGTTTAAATAAAGTTACAGTTTAACACAAAGGATGCCGAATGTTTATTTCATCTTGAAACACAATTTAAACAATGGGGCTTCATGGTTAAATTCAAGTCTATGCCTAAGCTACTGCTTGTTGACCCCCAGAACTAGCCCGTGCAGGCTCCTTAACTTCCTTTCATGCCTTGAGTGGCAGACGACTCCATAACCCCACATGGCAAGTAGAAAGATCTTTTCTAGACTTTGGCTCCGTTGAACCTTCTTTTGCAGCTTATTGCCTCCTCTTTATCCACCATAGTAGCTACTAATGAGTGCTGGAACGTCTCTAGTTCCAGAACAAAGTGCGCCTTGGCAATTTCACCCTTGCACCTGTTGTATCCTTACAACAAAGATCACTTGCAATCCCTGAATCGTATATCTTTGTACTCCTCTAACTAGTTGAATCTCAAAACAGCCTCAGCAGCTCTTGCTACTTGCTCCTTGTCTTAGCCCTTCTGGGTAGCTTCAACTTTGCTCTCGAATTGGGTCATGCTAGATTTAAGTCTCTTAGCCTTCGTCATGAGGTTGGCCACTTTCTGGGCCTTCTGCTGGTGATTCTCTTCCATGATGACCTTTTCCTGCTCTCTATCAAGCAACTGCATAATAGTGAGAAGCTTCTTGGCCCCAATCTAGATATGTACCATGCCTAACGCTCAGAAGAAATTCTAAACAAAAGACAAAGCAAATATGTCGTATCATGATAGTGATGTGAACCATGGCTTGGTAGCTGAGAGATGCTTCATATGTCCTCTGATGATTGCTCGACTCGACCTTTTACAACTCGTCTTGGTGTGCTTGAAGATGGACTCATCCATCTTTACACTCCAATATGGGCAATGAGGATTTTCTGAGTTGCCTGCAATGGTGGTAGTGCTTGGTGAGCAGACGCCTTCCTTTTTTTCATCTCTTGCCACTTCTCAGCCCTCGGCTTCTTTGGCACTGGTTAGCGATGCTCGCTCTCTTGCGTATTGGATTAACTTAGGATTAACTACTTGTTATTGGATTTGAAACTTTTTCTAGTGTTGAAATTTGTTAAATTGCCTATGTTCTGGATTATTTTACGTGGTTTTATTGGTTTAATGCACCAGTATCTATTTATTTTAATTTGAGCCTTATTTTGAAAGGCGCGACTTTTGCCTAGGCTCGAGGGACCCTTTGCGCCTTAGGTGCGCATGTGCCTTTAATAACTATGGTAACACCCCACTCTTTTAGCTAGTCATTTGACAAAGGGTATTCAGAGCTAATGGGCTCTGCATGCTTCACTAGAGCAATGTGTTGAAGATTGATTAGTCTCCCTGAGGTCGTTGCCCTTCAGACAGTTGCAATTCCCGTTTTGATAATACGCATTCCCATCCTAAGGACATTCCACTTCATGCCATTTAGAAGTTTGAGAAAAAAAAGGAATTTTTCCTTCCAATTATGGTTGGACGACAAGGGGGTTTGAGAACAGTTTTGCTTTTGAACTAATCTATAACTAGGGAAATACGAACCTACCTGCTTAGTGATCAAGCATATGATATAAATGTACCTTAAAACTCTCATCCTTGGCTCTAAATTAAGATGATGAAACTGATGGAAACAGAAAAATGAATCTTCAAGCATAAGGAGAAAGCTAAGCAGAGACTAAGACATAACATGTAAGCGGATGACCGAAGAGAGGGTGGATAGGCATCCTAAGTTGTTATAGAACATGTGTCCGTACACGGCTATCTAGTCTAACGTGCTAAGTTTTGATGATTCAATCTCACAGGGCAACCTAATATCTATGTACTTAAAGATGTCATAACGTTCCCTAAAAAGCTTGAGGTCATAACTACTCATATGGCTCATATCCACTCCAGTCTAATTGTCAAGTCCATCAGTCAAGTCCAAGTCCAGTTTATTCAAGTTGCGTTAGTTCAGTCCAAGTGTTTAGATTTTATTTTATTATTATTATTTTGTCTAGATAATTTTGGGAAGTGTTCTATGAATTATCCGTGATACGAAGATTAAATCAATGATTAGAGAGGATAAATCCCGAATCTGGTACATCTCATCTACACAATCAGAGTATTACCAAAATTAGGGTCAAGTAATGCCCCTAAATTCAGAAAAAAAATTATTCTAAAATTATGGAATGAACGGCCTATTAGTTGACTTTTAGCAATCTGCAATTTTCATCAAATATTCTAGCTTATCTCCATCTCACATATTGGCATGGCCAATCTTATCATTCTGGCCCCAGAGCTCTATAAATACGCCATTTCACCTTCATTTTCAAGGGGCGGATACTCTTTTTAGAGCTTTTATACCATTTGTTTGTGAAGTGGTTCATCATCTCTCGAGAGAATCTAGCACCTCGTACTGACTTAAAAGTTTTTTAATCTTTTGCATCTTGGATCCTTCAAAGAGCATTCCTGAATTATCCAGCTAAGCAATTTCTTGAGATAAATTTAGTACATTTCTAGTTTAGCTTATTCACATAGAATTGTCTCTCATTCCTGTGATCGCATTTCTAATATAAATATCAAAAGAGTCGTTTTCATTTCTCTATCTAAGTTTAGGATCGAAATGTAGATTACTTCCTATAGGACTACAGTCGGACTACGGTGGTTTTGATTCCAGTTAGTCCGACTGGATACATGGGCAATTCGACTCCTAATGTCAAATTCAAGCCAAAAATAAAAATAAACTTAGGGTTAGTGTTATAGCACATTTTACATGTTATACGTATTAAAAGCCAAAAATCAATAGAAAAAAATAGAGACTGAAAAAGTGTGGTAGGAGCGTAATACCTTCTCGTTGCATAACTTAGTCTCCGAACCCTTTTCTCTGTTTTTGATAAAATAATCGTCCTTTTGGACATTTTAAGAGTCATTTCTTGAATTTTTTTTTCTCTTTATTTAATAAAATAAGATGTCGATTTCAGAAATCCCCATAAATCTTTTCGGGGATTTCTGGAGTCGCCATCTTAGTTTGTTTCATTTCGTTTCTTGCATAATCCCTTCACACCCCTCATCCACCTTATATATGTTGGTTATAATCAAATTAAATATATTTCCAAAACAAAAAATACAAATAGAGGCAATTAAATAATGCGGGAAAATAGGGAAGGTGCAGCGCATGCAACGATGCCATCCTCTGTCCAATTTAATTTTTCGTCCTTTCTCCAGTCTTCATCCCACGGCACCCACTTCTTTGTGCTTGATCTTGACCTCAAGGGGTTTTGGGGGACCTTTGGGCCAACAATGATGTGTGATGGTGGCGGTGGTGGCTTCGATTGACCTGACGGTAGTGACAATGGTGGCTGCAATGACGAGGTTGTTGATTCAATTCCAGATCTGAGTTTGTTGGTTTTTTGCAGGTATGCTGACCTTGTTTGGTGATAACGGTGGTTAGGAGATTTACGTCATGAAGACAGTTGTTAGTTGTGATAGCAAATCAGGGGGGGGGGGGGGGGCGCAGTGTCAGTTGGAATGTGGGTGGTGGTGGGCCATGAGATTATGTGATGGTGTGGTGTTGTATCCGGTTGTAGTGGTTGCATTATGCTGGTTCCGGAGTCTTGATTAGTGTGGTGGTGATGGATCTTGAATGATGTCGTGGTGACGGGCTCAGTCGTGATTTGCGGCGGTGAGGCCTTGGTGATTTTGTACCGGTGGCAAGTAGTGTGGTTGGTTGTTAGTGGCAGGATGTTGGCTTTCAGATGGTGATGAGGCTGTGGTGGCAATGGGCAACGATATATCATGAGCAATTAGTGAGGGTTAGGACTTTCAGGAGTGGCTCTGATACCATATTACGAACATGACTATATTGATCAAACGTATAGTCAAGTGTATTACATCAATAGATACAAGAGTCTTTATGTAGGACAACAAGAGTGGTGCCCATGTTTTGTTGGAATAGTTAGTGACAAGGTGTGGGTTTGTTGTCCCATATTAAAAAAGTAAGAAGGATGCAAAGCGTTTACAAGGCTATACTTGCCAAGTCATTTAACTTTGGATGGTGGGAAGAGTTTGAGAGAAATTCAAAAAAATTCTTGGTTTGACCTTGGTTTGGGCTTGAAATAAAATAATATTTAATGATCAAAAGATGGGCACTTGGGCACTTTGGCACACTTGGGTCTTAGTTGAAATTAATTAATGCATTTTAATTAAATTTATTTTTATTTATAGTAGTTAACTGTAGTTAGTAGTTAATTATAGTTATTGCCCAACAGTTATGTCCCTTAATGCCAAGTTTGTGTTCATTCAGATATTGTAAATATCTATATATCCTTCAATTTTCTATAATCATAAATGTATTCTTCTAAAAACGTGTTCTTGAAGAAATTCTGATTTTGCTGGTCAGAATTTCGTTTGGCTTTATTATCCTGGAGGAATCTGCTGCTAACCCAGCAGCAATCATAGTGGGGGCATATTTCTTTAAGAACAGCGACTATTCACGATGAAAGCCTTATTACGTTTTGCCAACATGTTTGTATGGGAAGCTCTGTTGTTGGAAGTATGGCAGAGGAGAAACACAAAATGTGGAGTGGTGGACGAATGGCAGGAAAGCTACTTATAGACCGATGTATCAACGATAACGTAGAAAAATGCGTACTTAAATATAAACTAATTGTTGAAGTAATACATCGTTGGCATGAGGAGCGAAATTATTACATGTAAAAGGGGGCGTAGACAAGAAAATGGAAAAATCTTTCAAAATATCACGCCCATCCAGCCTCGCGATGGCTGAAGTTGGATCGACTGGAATTTTTTCATCAACCACCTGCAATCGTATTTAGAAGGCCAAAGCATGAGATTATGACGGTTACACTTATGCATAATGTACACAATGGCCAACACATCTGTTAATAATCAAATACGCCTAGCACGTAACATTTAGTGGGTTCGGAAACATACCATATGAAATATCCGAAACTTCTGACGGATGATCCTTATTATTACAAGCCTCCAATACGCTTGATCTTTTTTTACAAGTACGAAAACGGCTACTAGAGTCGAGTTCTTTCATCCACGAACCAAATCCTAGAACTTGGTGATGCTCTAGAGAGAGTGCAACAGGAGGGTGGGATTTTTATTTGCATGGAAGACTTATGTCTTATGACTTATTTTTTGTCTTGGAATATCTCTAACATTTATTTAAAGATAGTACTCCCTCCGTCCCTTAAAAAGTGATCCATTTTACTTTGCACGTATATTAAGGATTTAAGTTATATATTATGTGTCGTTCCTATTTTACCTTTTAGAGAGAGGGGGAAGAGAGTGGGGGAAGAGAATGGGCTATGAGAGAGAAAATTGGTTGCTAGAGTGTTAAATTTGGTGAGAGAAATAGAATAAAAAAATATAAAGTGGTGGGCCAGGAGAGAGAAAATGAGTTGGTAGAGAATTAAATGTGGTGAGAGAAATAAACTAAAAAGGTATAAAAAGGTAAGTATGTAAAAATACTTATATAATCTTTCCTAATTTGGAAGTGATCACTTTTTGTGGGACGGCCCAAAAAAGAAATATGAAGTATTAGAAACTGACTTTATCTCAAGCACTTAAAAGATAAAGTCCGTATTTATCCTAAACACTTATGAGATAAATATTCTTTAATTAATTATAATAATTATGACTAACAAATAAACATTTTCTGTTAGTGGGTGAATAATAGGTCAACTGACCCAATTGATTAACAACATCCATCTTGGCAATGAGACGAATACTTCGCCATTCACATGCCAATCTAGGGCCATCCGACAAGGCCCAGAATTCTGCAGCGACAGATGAGGTGATGGCCGATGCCAAGACACTGTGAGAATCCGCAACCGGATCGCTCCATGGAATCTCCGAGTAAACCCCCTGCTCAAACAGAGGAACTAGGAATTCTAATGATGTTCACAATATATGGGTTGATCAAAGTGTGCTACAATGAACACTGTTTCAGGTGAAAGGATTTTCTTCTCCATTGCTACTGCAATGGAGATCCCATGTGCCTGGAATATTGGTGTGATCACACCATAATAGACCACACAAGTAAGGAATTTTGATTTGACATAACTAAATGATGATCAAACCAATTTCTTATGAAGTCAACAGTGATGAAAGTAGCAAAACCAGGTCTCTCCACAAAGTCGGACTTAATGACAGTTCTTATCAACTGCTCTTTCATGAGCCCTTGTCTTTCGCCGAGTATCATTCTTTCACTCTCTCCCTGTGCTCTACTCTGCTCACTCCAATGATTCTTCTTTGAGTGCTCTCTCCATGCTCTCTTACTTCCGAAGCATAAGTTGAGTGCACTCGAGCACATTCATGCTGAGGTACATGATATGATTCTCTGATTGAGATACGTGAGAAGCCTTTTGGCAAAGGATCCGTCCCGGCATGCTTCTTTTATAATCAAAAGAATTGCTCAAGTAAGGGCTAATGAAAATTTTGAAACCCGATCTTTCGCGTTATCTAATATATGAGATACCATAATTTCTCCTTATACCTTAGCACTCTTACTAATACCTAATCCAAAAGTCATTCACATACAACCAAGAATCTTCCTCTTTAGACACTTTTGGATATGTAGATCAAAGTACAGGAGAAAGCAAAATCGGAAGCGTACCTTTGATCCTTATCAAACCCGACTTGTTTTACAATCTTCTTATATAATCGTCTCTCTGTTGAATCCCACAACTATACTGACGTTACCCACCGAAAAGATTCAACAAATCGGTTAACTAGGGCACTAGTCTTATCTTGCACAGACTCGTGTTTAGGGTGGGAGAGATATACAAGATGGATTGGTTAGTTAACTTAGCCCTGAAGAAGGATGTATGTATATGTGAAAAAGGACGTGTGCGATTGGAACCATCGCAATGGTTCCTTCGTGGCCATCAGAAGTAGTCACGCATTTGACTTGGTTCTCCAAATCAATTAGAGCCCCTATGGCTGCTCATGGGTCAGCTCCAATGGGATCAGACCCGGTTCTCCTACAAGATAGTGAACACAATAAGATAGATTGAGCCTGTCTTTGTGCCCCAACCTCCAAACACCCCACTGGAAAGACCCTATCCCAGCTTTCTTTCGAAAGTGGTACCGCCTTTTAATGACCTAAGCCCGCAGCTCCACCACATGGCAATGTCTCGCTTTGTAAGTACGGATGAGTTTCTAAGTGTGATCGTATGAAAATTTTATTTTGCCAAGAAATTTTTTTCTTTTTAATCAACTTTAAGAACTTAATAATTAGAAAACAAAATTGCGGTACAATCCTACAGAGGCGTCCGGTATACCTTCACATGTCAAGAAACTCGAAACAAAATAGGTGAAAGGCAAACACTTAACGAGGTGGTATTCAATTTTAGTTAAAAAAAAATAGTCAAAAATTGTGTAAAAACTAATTTTCTGCCTTTCAAAACTACCTTTTGATCCAGTAAAAGAAATGTCAAGAAAATGACACGAAAGTTCACCCCATGTTTTTCGTTTAATAGATGTACAACAAAAAAGAACCAATGTTATGTTTCTTATGCACTTTGTAATCAAATCTCATATCCCAGTTTGGTGGCTCATGAATAGGAAAATTGTACTCAATTTTTGTTGCAGCGTAACACTATCGTTGAAGATATTAGCTTGCATCCGATCTCCTTCATGGAGCTAACTACATCGACAACGGGCCTCCCGCTCGCTGCATTGCAGCATCGAAGAGATATGGCAGAACGTGGAAGAAATGTAGGACTTTCTACAGTTTTGGTGCTCACTGGTGTGCATCGATCGTGTATAACTTCTGGCGTTCAAGTTTTTAGGTAAGAGAACGTATTGATTAGCCTTTTCTCATTCGCCTAATCGGAGAAGTCAGTCGGATATGGCCAGCTAACAGTTCCCTAAGATGATTTCCCCACAGAAGTACATGAAGAACCAGATATGGCTGCCCTCATCAGAAAGAGTGCAATCCTCCCAACCAAAGCAGTCCTCCAAATTCAACATTCAACCAAAAGGTAAAATTTCATGCAGCGAAACTACTTGTTCAGCTGTTTACATCTGATTTTTTGAACTTCAATGCGAAAAAGAAAATTGAACACGAGACGAGTGTCAACGTAGCGACGGCGAGTCGTGCAGTTTACCAAGTATAAGCCACACAATAAGCGATCTTTACGGAAAAAAGAACGCTAGCATTCATTATGTAACAACCAGAGCTCCACAAGAAGCTCCACCAGCTCAGGAAATGGAAGTACCACAGGAAGGAGCTCCAGCTCAACCTCCAGCTCCAGCTCAGCAGGCCAGCAACCGAATTCCAGTCAAAATTACAATCAAGAAGAAGACGCTGAAAACGACGCCGCCTGGAAGTGACTTTCGCGCCAATGAAGACGACGCCGCATCAGTCACTTAAGTAACTAGTTGAACGACACCGTTTAGCTACTTAAGTTCCCTAAATGAGACGGCATCGTATTGGGCTCTTATCACTTTCAAACTTACCGCTGTTTTTCTGTTTTGGTTTCTGTTTCACTTTCTGTTTCATTTTCTGTTTCATTTTCTGTTGCAACTCTCTTAAATCAGAGAAGGGGGGGAAAGGGCGCAGGCATGTATGATCACATTTTGAGCATTACTCTCTCTCTCTAGTTCTATCTCTCTCTCTGGTTCTAATAGACTTCTTCTTCCTCCACGATCTTCTGTTTCTTCATCTTCTCACCAATTAACTCTCAATAAGCTGTATCAGAATTCCATTTCTGAAATGATGAAGGTTGCGTCTCCATGGGGATACGCTACAACTGGTATCAGAGCCTCCTAATTGGGGGCCTGGACTAGTCCGTCACCTGCACAAGATCTACACCTACTACGTTTGCTGCGAATCAATTGTCATCTCGAATCATGCCTAGATCAGTCAGGAGTGCTCAAACGGCTGAAGCAGAACTACAGGAGTTCCAAGGTACCATGGATACGAAGCTTGTGGCAAACGACATACGAATGGATTCAATGGAAGCCTCCATCGGAGACCTTCAAAAAGGTCAGACTATTATGCAACAAGGTTTTACTGAGCTTAAGTTGGAATTAGCTAGTTTCATGGCACACATCAATGCTAAGCTTGAGCCACCTCCACGAGGTAACCTTGAAAAAGGAGAGTCTAGTCACAGGAATCATCACATTGAATTCCATAATAATCATAACCTTCCTCCCCCAGAGTATCCACCTAGGGACAATAATTTGCCCAGGTTTCCCAGACTAGACTTCCCTAAGTTTGATGGGATAAATCCTAGAGGCTGGGTGCGAAAATGTGAACAATACTTCGAATTCTGCCCAATTCACGAAGACTATAAGGTCTCGTATGCCTCAGTTCACTTCGATGCACAAGCCGAATGCTGGTATGCAGCATACATCAAGCCCCTAGGCAGGGTAAGATGGGAGCAGTTTACCAAGGACCTGTATGCAAGGTTCTCATTAACTAATGGGGTTAGTGTAATGGGAAGTTTTAACAGACTTGTTCAAACTGGTTCAATTGAAGAGTACTTCAATCAATTTGAAGAAATGCGAGCACAAGTGGTGCAGGAGTTTGCTTACTTGGATGAGACCTATTTTTGCATGAGTTTCATTGGTGGACTCAAGCCTGAAATTAGGAGTAGGGTGGAGCAATTTGAGGTAGACACCCTATCCAAGGCTATACACATAGCCAGACGAGAAGAGGTGGCCATACAAAGCTTATTCAAACCCCCCAGAGCCATGCAACCCTCCTTCCAATCATCTAACCCATACCACACCCTCTCTAAGCCTACTTCCACAGTTTTTCCTTCTAAACCCCCAATGTTGAAGCCTACACCCTTACAAACCCTCCCTTTCCAGCCCAACCTGAATCCACATCAAAGCCTACCACAAAAGGGGCTATTACCTACCCCACCTAGACCCCCCCAAGAACCAACCAATTAACCACAGAAGAACACCAGAGAAGAATGGCCCAAGGGTTGTGTTTCAAATGTGGAGCTAAATTTGAGAATGGGCATAGGAATGTGTGTCCTATGAGAACAATTGCTATGATTATAGCAGATGAGGAAGATGTCACAGAGCTGCCTGAAGAACAGACTGTGACAAGAGCTGAGGAAAAACTCACTGGCCCAGCACCTGAACCAGACTTGGAACCTGAGATCAGTGTCCATGCCTTGGCTGGCAACATAACACACCACACTATAAGGATCCCTGGCATGGTTAAGGGCAAGGAGTTCAGTATATTGGTTGACACAGGGTCAACTGACAATTTTCTGGATCCTCAATCAGCTAAACGATTGGGATGCACACTGGAAGGCACAAAACCATTAACAGTCGCAGTAGCTAATGGAGCCAGATTAAAGACTGACACCATGTGTAAGGATTTCACATGGGAAATGGGAGCTCACAAGTTCACTTCCAACCTCAGGATCCTACCTCTGGGTGGATGCGACTGTGTTCTGGGAATACAGTGGTTGAAACAACTTGGAAATGTAAACTTCAACTTTGACTGCAACCAAATCTCATTCCAATACCATGGCAAGCTAATCATCCTGAAAGGGGGAGAGTTCAAGGGCATTACTCTTAAGATGATCACAGCAACAGCTATGAACAAGCTGATCACAAGCAATGTGGGGACACTCTATGGCCAAGTATATGCAGTGACCATTCCCTCATCAGAAGATACACACCCCATTGAGATACAAGAGCTCCTGACAGAATACCAAGATGTATTTGAAGAACCCAAAGGGTTGCCACCTCACAGGAGTCATGACCATCCAATCCAGCTCATTGAAGGTGCCAAGCCTGTCAACCTGAGACCATACAGAGTCTCCTATGTTCAGAAAAATGAAATTGAGAAGATCATAGCAGAGTTGCTACAATCAGGTATTATCAAACCTAGCAACTCCCCATTTGCTTCACCTATTCTCTTAGTCAAGAAAAAAGATGGAAGCTGGAGAATGTGTATAGACTATAGAGAGTTAAATAAACTCACAATCAAGGATAGGTACCCAATTCCTGTTATTGATGACCTGTTGGATGAACTGCAAGGGTCCACCATTTTCTCTAAACTGGACCTAAGGAGTGGCTACCACCAAATAAGGGTGGTAGACAGTGACACTCATAAGACTGCCTTCAAGACTCACACAGGGCTCTATGAATTTCTAGTTATGCCATTTGGGTTAACTAATGCCCCAGCTACCTTTCAAAGCCTAATGAACACTATCTTCCAGCCCTATCTGAGGAAGTTTGTCTTAGTTTTCTTTGATGATATACTGGTGTATAGTAAAAGTGTGCAGGCTCATACTCATCACATCAGGCAAGTTCTGCAGCTGTTGAGACACCATAGTCTATATGCAAAGCTAAGCAAGTGCACATTTGCCCAGAAACAAGTTGAATATTTGGGACATGTGGTGACAGAACAAGGTGTGGCAGCTGACCTAAGTAAGGTTGAGGCCATGCTCAATTGGCCAACCCCCAGGAATCTTAAAGATTTGAGAGGTTTCCTAGGCCTCACAGGTTACTATAGGAAATTTGTTAAGGGCTATGGAGTGATTAGTAAGCCCCTGACCAGCTTACTCAAGAAGGATGCATACCACTGGGATGATTCTTCAGAGCAGGCATTCAGTGCATTAAAACAGGCCATGGCAACCACCCCTGTCTTGGCCTTACCAAATTTCACCTTGCCTTTTGAAGTAGAGACTGATGCGTGTGATACTGGCATTGGAGCTGTGCTCATGCAACAGGGAAGGCCTCTTGCTTACATCAGCAAGGGACTGGGTACTAAATGCTTGGGATTCTCAACTTATGAGAAAGAGCTTCTAGCCCTAGTACATGCTGTCACTAAGTGGAGTCCTTACTTGGGTCACAGCCATTTCCTAGTCAGGACAGACCATAACAGCTTGAAGTTCCTTTTGGGACAAAGAGTAACTTCTATGTTACAACAGAAGCTACTGTCCAAACTTCTTGGCTTTGATTTTGAAGTGCACTATAAGAGGGGAACAGATAATGTGGTTGCAGATGCCTTGTCTAGGCTTCCACAGTAGAGCCCTGAAGAATGTAAGGCCATGACCATAGTGACTCCAATGTGGCAACAAGAGTTACAAGGCAGCCTGGAAAATGATGAGCTGGCCCAGAAGGCAGTACAGGAGATAGTAATGGATCCCATGGCAACCTCTTATTACTCCTATCAGGGAGGGATACTCAGATTCAAGGGAAGGATATATGTGGGGGAAGGACACCAGCTCAGGGAACAGATCTTGCAAGAGTTACATAGCTCTGGTTGTGGGGGACACTCTGGTATCCAAAACACATATAGGAGAGCCTCCATGTTTTTCTATTGGCCTAACATGAAGCAACAGATAACCAAGATGGTGAGTGAGTGCCCTCCTTGTCAACAGAATAAGCATGAGAATGTACCCTATCCTGGACTACTCCAACCCTTGGAAATTCCCAGTCAATTATGGACACACTTGACTATGGACTTTGTGGAAGGACTCCCAAAATCTCAAGGGAAGGATGTCATATTTGTGGTGGTAGACAGGCTCAGCAAATATGCTCACTTTGTCAGCCTCACACACCCTTTCACAGCAGAAGTAGTAGCACAGAGTTTCCTGGACAATGTCTTCAAGCTCCATGGAATGCCCACATCCATCACGAGTGACAGGGATAAGGTTTTCTTATCTAACTTTTGGGTTAAACTATTTAAGCTGCTGGGAACTCAGCTAGCCTACAGTTCATCCTACCACCCAGAGACAGATGGGCAGACTGAAAGGGTGAACAAATGTTTGGAAAATTACCTCAGATGCATGTGCAGTGATAGGCCACACTCATGGGCTAAATGGCTGACTCTGGCAGAACATTGGTACAACACCAGCTACCATGCTTCTATCCAGATGACCCCTTTTGCAGCTGTCTATGGTTATAAACCTAGGGTCCTTAGTCTAGCCACACCAGAGTCTACCAACATTGCAGAACTGGATAACTATTTGAAGGACAGAAGCAGGATCTTGGGCCTTCTTAAGGACAACCTGACACAAGCACAAGCCAGGATGCAGCAGTACGCGAATCTCCATCGTACTGAGAGGGAATTCATGGAAGGAGATTGGGTCTACTTGAGGCTACAACCCTACAGACAGACCTCCCTAGGTCTCCGAAGAAACATGAAACTCTCACCAAAATTCTTTGGTCCATATCAGGTTATTCAAAAGATCAGCAAGGTTGCCTATAAGCTGAAGCTCCCTGAGACTGCTAAAATACATCCAGTTTTTCATGTTTCCCTGCTAAAGAAGAAGCTGGGTAATCAGGTTACCCCTTCAACCCAGCTACCATATCTCGGCAGGGAAGGCCAAATTTTAATGGAACCAGTTGCTGTAATCGATAGGAGGCTGACTAAACGCAACAATCAAGCTATCGTCCAGGTTCTGATCAGATGGTCCAACGCCAACCAAGGGGACGAGACGTGGGAAGACTGGGACACCATCAAGTCCAGATTCCCAAATTTTGACCCTTGGGGACAAGGGTCAATCGAAGGAGGTGGGGATGTAACAACCAGAGCTCCACAAGAAGCTCCACCAGCTCAGGAAATGGAAGTACCACAGGAAGGAGCTCCAGCTCAACCTCCAGCTCCAGCTCAACAGGCCAGCAACCGAATTCCAGTCAAAATTACAATCAAGAAGAAGACGCTGAAAACGACGCCGCCTGGAAGTGACTTTCGCGCCAATGAAGACGACGCCGCATCAGTCACTTAAGTAACTAGTTGAACGACACCGTTTAGCTACTTAAGTTCCCTAAATGAGACGGCATCGTATTGGGCTCTTATCACTTTCAAACTTACCGCTGTTTTTCTGTTTTGGTTTCTGTTTCACTTTCTGTTTCATTTTCTGTTTCATTTTCTGTTGCAACTCTCTTAAATCAGAGAAGGGGGGGAAAGGGCGCAGGCATGTATGATCACATTTTGAGCATTACTCTCTCTCTCTAGTTCTATCTCTCTCTCTGGTTCTAATAGACTTCTTCTTCCTCCACGATCTTCTGTTTCTTCATCTTCTCACCAATTAACTCTCAATAAGCTGTATCAGAATTCCATTTCTAAAATGATGAAGGTTGCGTCTCCATGGGGATACGCTACACATTAGTTCGTCTATTCTAAAACCAGATTTGCTTGACAATCCTCTCCAATATGCCAATACAGAAGAGTGGGAGTATAAACGGTAACAGTAAGACGTAAACAAAAAGAGAACAATCGAGAAAAATCGTTAAGGCCCAGGGACCTGTATAGAGAAGGTTAAGACGAGGGGTAAGAAAAACTTGAACCTTTGACCCAAGCCAGAGAACTTCAAAAAGGAGCAACTGTAGTCTTTCCAATTCACCATGCGATCATTTTTATGCTTCCGCAGATATAAAGCAAACGGTTTTGCATCACTTAGTCTATCTTCACTGATGAGTAGATGAGCCTTGTGAACCAGAAACATGCGTAAAAGCCAATTGTACCGGTGAGCACAAAGAAGGAGTACGAGGCAATTAGCATATAGCCAAAATACAATATGCCAGATACTGGCTTTGTGATCTCAAGCTTCGTGAAGAAGTAAAATGCTGCGTAGAGAAAGAGATAGAGTGCTGAGGACCCTGATGTCAAGTATGACCTCCACCACCATTGGTAATCCTCACTGCATAGCTGGAAATAGCAGAGCACGATTGTGATCTCGGCACAAGTGACAATTAGGATGACGAAGACAATGAAAAGGAAACCAAAGATGTAATAGAACTGATGCAACCAAATCGAGGTGAGGATGAAAAAGAGCTCGATAAATACAGCTCCAAAGGGGAGTATGCCCCCAATCAGGATAGAGAAGATCGGGTTCATGTACCAGGCCTGCTCTGGTATCTGCCTTGGAATCTTGTTAGTTTTGACAGGATCCTCAATTGCTGGCTTCTTAAACCCAACATAACCACCCACGAAAACAAGTGGAACAGAGATGCCAAACCACAAGAATACCAAAGCAAACATGGTCCCAAAGGGCACTGCCCCTGAGGACTTCTCTCCCCATATTAGAGCATTCAGTATGAAGAAAATGGCAAAGGCAGCCCCGGGGAACATGAATGCTGTTCTGAGCGTGATTTTCTTCCATTCACTTCCCTTAAACATCTTGTAGAGGCGGGCTGAAGCATACCCAGCAAAAAGGCCCATAAAGACCCAGAGTAGAAGCAGGGCTGTCATGAGCCCGCCTCTGTTTGAGGGGGAGAGGAAACCAAGGACTGCAAAGATCATGGTGACAAGTATCATGCCAAAAAACTGGACACCTGTCCCCACATAAACACACAGCAGATCAGAGTTTGTTGGAGGCCTGAAAACATCTCCATGAAGCAGCTTCCATCCGGTCTCTTCTTGGGCTTCTTCCTGGGTCTCTAACTGGTTGTACTTGGAGATATCACGGTAAAGCGTCCGTAACATGATCATAGCAACCATTCCCGAGAGGAAAAGAACAATCATCAAAGAATTGACAATTGAGAACCAGTGAATTTGATCATCAGCCATCAGAAGATAGGTATCCCATCTAGATGCCCACTTAACATCGCTCTCCTGTGGGGTGGAAGAAGGTAAAACAGAGAGAAAATTAGCATAATCATAACCCAACTTGCAAGAATAACAGATACAATTATCTTATTGAAGTAAACGCGTTACCTGGAACTCAACGTCATATGTAAAGATAATCTCCTTCTTATCTTCAACCTCTTGAGGAGACTCAGAGCTGGTAACCGTCCTTTTTGCATGGGGATCACAGGTTGTTATACGGGTCGTTTCACTCCAGTTCCCTTCATATTCATGTTTAACACTGAAACACCAAAAACAATCCAACATTATAGGCATGAACAACCATCCTTCAATATAAATGAATAAGCATAACTGGTATATCACCTGTACGGTTTGACTTCAAATCCTACAATCCTCGCCGAGTCCGTTTGCATATCCTTGTTGTTGCAGTTAAAAACTGGATCGGGAACAGTACCAGAAATCAGGCCTGCAAAAGAGAACACGGAGTAACCGCCGGGTGGGGTTCCGGCGGGGGAACGCTGCAAAAGAGAACACGGAGTTACCGCCGGGTGGGGTTCCGGCGGGGGAACGCTCCGATGCTTAAGTCAGAGAAGGCTAACGATGTAGAACTCTGAGGAAGCAGTAAAGACACAATGTGTATATGTGTGAGCTTAACTTTACCTGAGGGGCATGACCCCTTTATATAGTGGTAGAAGGAGGAGTCCTAATAGGACTGAGCTTTGACCAACTCTAATTAGAATCCGGTTAGGATCTTAGAGGATCTTATGTCAATCTGAGCTGATAGACTCAGAGCCTTTTTAGGATACTGCCCGATGATTGATATGGTAAGTGCCATATCAGTAGTGAGTCAGTACGAGTTACGTGTCATAACCGCCACGTGTCGTCCGTAGATTGGAGGGATATTTTTAGCTATATCATATGCCCCCTGCTTTTACCAGCGTTAATGAAGCGGGTGGAAGCACACTTTTTCCACTGGTGATAGCGAAATATGCCAAAAACAGAATTGAATCTGTTTGTCAACATTTCAAAATTTCAAAGAGTATTCTGCTCGGACGAGATTCTGTTCGGACATGAATCTGTTCGGGCAAATTTCTGTTCGGATATGATTCTGTTCGGACCATGTTCTGCTCGGATCTTTCTGCTCGGACCATGTTCTGCTCGGGATATGATTCTGTTCGGACCATGTTCTGTTCGGATCATTCTGCTCGGACCATGTTCTGCTCGGACTATGGGCCTGTTGGGATCATTCTGCTCGGACCATGTTCTGCTCGGACTATGGGCCTGTTCGGATCTTTCTGCTCGGACCATGTTCTGCTCGGACTATGGGCCTGTTCGGATCATTCTGTTCGGACCATGTTCTGCTCGGACTCTGGGCCGGTTCTGAGCTGAGAAGCCCCAACATTTTTCCCTGCTCGGTCGTTGGGCTCGGACCAAGATCTGCTCGGACCTGCTGTGCGGGCTTGCTGCGCGGACGCGGGCCTGATGGTGGAGAGGCCCAATCTAATGAGCTCTTTATGGAGACAGTACAGAACTATTTATTCCTCATGGTGGAGAGGCCCAATCTAATGAGCTCTTTATGGAAAAAGTAAAGAACTCTTTATTCCTCATGTGTCCGAGCAGATTCGAACCCTTGACCTCGCGCGCGGAATGAGAACGAAACGCCACTGGGCTGCTTGGTCTCGTTTGTTAAATCTGAGCAGAAAATACACTTGTACTATTACTCAAGAACTTGAAAAGTCCATAACTTTTTGATCAGATATCCGTTTGAGGTGAATTTTTTTTTGATTTCGGATAGTTTTCTGAGCTCTATCCATAGAAAACCTCTTTTCCTCCAAAATACTTCAGTTGGAAGCTCTACTTAAAAAATTCCTTTGACCTCCACTCGAGAACTTTCTTTATTCAAACTTTGTAGAGTTTTACCCATGGGCTCTTGAGAGCACAAAGGAAATGAAGTTAGGATGTCTGCATGGGCGAAGAGTTCGGTGATCATTCTGCTCGGACATGGCTTGTCCGAGCTCAACGGGTTTATTCCCAATCTGTTCGGGCATGATGCTTCGGTTCCTTTATGCTTCATCCGAGCATAAAAGGTATGAAGTTGGTTCTCTGCTTGGGCGGAGTGCTCGGCCAACATTCTGTTCGGCCAACATTCTGCTCGGACAGAATGTTGGTTTCAATTTCCACGTATGAACTCATCCTCCAAAGGACGGTCCTTCAGGCGTTGCCTCCAAGCCTTAGATCTAGTCTTCATCTTGTAGGCTCTTTATTTCTTTTTAGACTGAGTATTTTGATGCCCTTTTAAGGGCATTGTATGTACTCTATCTTTTGTTCTATTGATGGTACTTTGTTCACTATGTATTTTTTATGGTTTATTCTACCATTCACACAGCGTTATTTGTTTTTACTTTGACTCTAACTCTTTATTCGTCACTTAAAGAGTTGGCAAAGAAGTCGAGCACCCTCGCTCGGCCTAAATTTCGAAGAAGCAAAAGCTTTTGTGGAGTGACGGTGCCCCCATTAACTTTTGTTTCTTCACGGACTTAGATCTTTAGCTAATCCGTTTGGCCTACTCTTGTATTTTTATAAAACCCAAGAGTGTTCGGCCATCACTCTGTTTGGACAGAGTGTTCGGCCATCACTCTGTTCGGACAGAATGTTTTGGCTAAGTTTATCACTCTGTTCGGGCGGAGTGTTCGGCCATCACTCTGTTCGGACAGATTGTTTTGGCAACGTTTATCACTCTGTTCGGGTAGAGTGTTCGGCCATCACTTTGTTTGGACAGAATGTTTTGGCTATGTTGATCACTCTGTTCGGACAGAATGTTTTGTCTTAGTTTATCTCTCTGTTCGGGCAGAGTGTTCGGCCATCACTCTGTTCGGACAGAATGTTTTGACTAAGTTTATCACTCTGTTCGGGCAGAGTGTTCGGCCATCACTCTGTTCGGACAGAATGTTTTGGCTACGTTGATCACTCTGTTCGGGCAGAGTGTTCGGCCATCACTCTGTTCGGACAGAATGTTTTGACTAAGTTTATCACTCTGTTCGGGCAGAGTGTTCGGCCATCACTCTGTTCGGACAGATTTTTTTGGCTACGTTGATCACTCTGTTCGGGTAGAGTGTTCGGCCATCACTTTGTTTGGACAGAATGTTTTGGCTATGTTGATCACTCTGTTCGGACAGAATGTTTTGGCTATGTTGATCACTCTGTTCGGGCAGAGTGTTCGGCCATCACTCTGTTCGGACAGAATGTTTTGACTAAGTTTATCACTCTGTTCGGGCAGAGTGTTCGGCCATCACTCTGTTCGGACAGAATGTTTTGGCTACGTTGATCACTCTGTTCGGGCAGAGTGTTCGGCCATCACTCTGTTCGGACAGAATGTTTTGGCTAAGTTTATCACTCTGTTCGGGCAGAGTGTTCGGCCATCACTCTGTTCGGACAGAATGTTTTGGCTAAGTTTATCACTCTGTTCGGGCAGAGTGTTCGGCCATCACTCTGTTCGGACAGAGTGTTTTGGCTAAGCTTACATTACAACAATGCTGAGAAAAATAACTTTATTGCTCGAGCAAAAAATAAAGTTTTCATTGGATTGCTTGACAACCCATTTATTCGAAAAAATCTTATAACCCCAACTTCTAAGAGATTGGGGTTTTGATAAGGTTTGAGCCCCTTATGCCCCCAAAAGAGAAGTGTCTTGCCTCGGGGCAAGATGCTACTGCGCAGCGCGTTGTTTTTAGAACAACGGATCGTTCATGGGCTTGACTTCGAACCTTTTCTATAAGATCAAGATTTCCTCGGAGTCCAATTTCTTTGCCTTCTTTGGTCGGCACGAAGTGACATAGCACTGACGAGCTGTAGTCTGGTCTCCTTTCACCTCTCCAATCCCGTGTTCCGTGGGGAACTTCATCTTGAGGTGATAGGTTGACACTACAGCCTGTAGTTGATTGAGTGCTGGTCGTCCCAATATGGCGTTGTATGCTGAGGGGACCTTTACCACCACAAAATCAAGCATGAAGTTGGCTTGTGTCGGAGGTGTGCCAATCGTAACTGGGAGTGCGATAATACCTTCAACCTCAACCGGATGATTGGAGAATCCATACAATGGTGTATCCATCTTTCGAAGACGGTTCGTTGGAATGTTCATCTTCTTGAATGCATCGTAAAATAAGACTTCTGCGGAACTTCCATTGTTGACCAGAACCCGCTTCATATCGAAGTTCCCAGCTTTGATCGTGATGACTAACGGGTCATCATGAGGAGTCTTGACATCTTTTAGATCATCTTCTGAGAAAGAGATAGTAGGTAAAGGCACAGTCTTCGATTTCTTACTTGAGGGTTGGCTCGTTATGTACACTTCCCTAGCATATGCTTTTCGAGCTTGTCCTGATGAGCCTCCTGCGGCTAATCCCCCAAAAATAGTGTTGATTGTACCCGTATTCTCTTCTCGTTCTCTTTCTTCAGCGGCTGAGGGTGTTTCTTGTCGTCCTTCTTTGCGCGCCACCCACTTTCTCAACTGGCCACGTTTAATGAGAGTTTCGATTGTTCGTTTAAGTGATCCACAATCATCAGTTGTGTGGCCATGATCGTTGTGAAAGTGGCACCATAAGTTTCTATTCCTTTCGTTCGGGCGAGATGTCATCTTTTCTGGCCATTTGAGAGCTTTATTGTCTTTGATCTCGTGCAGTATCTCTGAAGGTCTGGCATTGAGCGGCGTCAGATTTTCAGAAGCAAACGGGTCTTTCGGACGCCTTTCATCACGCTTAGATTGTTTTGCTGACTTCCCTCCTTGAGGAGTTATTTCTCGAGATCGTTTCTTTTGTTCTTGTTTGCCTTCTCTGCGTTTTCCTCTGTGGGTCTCCAGGTATTCTTCAGCTTGAATATACTTGTTAGCCTTCTCGAGAAGGGCTTTCATATTACCCGGAGGACTTTTGTTTACAGAGAACGCAAACTTGGATGTCGGACGGAGGCCTCGGAGGAAGGCAGTATACTTCACGGATTCGTCCAAGTTATCAATTTCCAAAGTAGCTGCATTGAATCGTCCGACGAAGCATGCCAAAGATTCGTTTTTCTCTTGCACGATGTTTAGCAGACTCGCCGAATTTTTTCTTCGGGAGCAACTGCTTACAAAGTGTTTTTGAAAGAGATCCGATAATTGGCTGAAGGAGTGGATGGATCTTGGTTGTAGAGACTTGAACCATGCATGTGCAGCTTTTCTGAGAGTGGTGGGAAAGGCTCTGCACATGACAGCATCTGAAACTTGGAGGAGTAACATGTTTGTTTGAAATTGATAAACATGTTCTCCTGGATCTCCAGTCCCGTCGTAATGGTCACATTGAGGCATTCGGAAGTTGGGAGATAGCTTTGCTTTCTCAATGGTTTCGGATAACGGATATCCAGATTCTTCCCTTGGGAAAGATCGTTCTGGAGAGCGATATCTAGGTACCATATTCCAGGAGTCTCGTTCTTGGGAACGAAACTCAGGCGTCCTCTTTCTGTGAACAGATCTTCGAGGGGTTTCAGCTCTGGCAACTCGTCTGGGAGAAGAGTTGGTACTGCCTTCGACTGATGGATCTCGTCGATAGCATGATCCACTCCTAGTCATGTGATCTCCGCTCTTTTCTCTGGGATCATAAGTTGGATCTACCGTTGATCTGTATTTGCGGCCGTAACTTGATCTGGAGGTGAGATGAAGACGAAGGTCGTTAGGGTCAAGATGAGAATGGTGAGTGGACTGCGGAGCCACTGCCATGTCAAGCTTTCGTTGAAGAGTGTTTACAACATCCTTCAGTTCATGGATTTCCTTTGTAAGGTTGTCATGTGGTGTTTTGAATAGCTGATGGTTCAGTCGATGGCGAAGGTCACCGTTTTTCAGAGTAGACGTTGGAGATCGGTTTCTCCGAGGTCTAGTTTCTGATTCGGGAGTAGTAGATGTTACGTTGACGTAAACATCTTCAGAAGAACTGGCGCGATGGCGGCGTAAAGGGGTCGAGTGTCGATCACGAGAACGACCTGGTCGACGAGAGCTGTCAGTTCGCACATGATGATTCTGGGAATGATTCTGTGAAGAGTCATTGGAAGAAGAGTGGTTGGCCATGTTCCCTGTAGGGGTCCCACGGATGGCGCCAATCTGTTGCAGCTAAAAACTGGATCGGGAACAGCACCAGAAATCAGGCCTGCAAAAGAGAACACGGAGTGACCGCCGGGTGGGGTTCCGGCGGGGGAACGCTCCGATGCTTAAGTCAGAGAAGGCTAACGATGTAGAACTCTGAGGAAGCAGTAAAGACACAATGTGTATATGTGTGAGCCTAGGTTTACCTGAGGGGCATGACCCCTTTATATAGTGGTAGAAGGAGGAGTCCTAATAGGACTGAGCTTTGACCAACTCTAATTAGAATCCAGTTAGGATCTTAGAGGATCTTATGTCAATCTGAGCTGATAGACTCAGAGCCTTTTTAGGATACTGCCCGATGATTGATATGGTAAGTGCCATATCAGTAGTGAGTCAGTACGGGTTACGTGTCATAACCGCCACGTGTCGTCCGTAGATTGGAGGGATATTTTTAGCTATATCACTTGTGAAACTTAACCGTGAATGTTAGGTGGTTGTGGACAAAATACTTTTCATCCTTGCTCTGCATACCACTAAGTCACATAAGATAACTATAATTTCTTGGTCACCAGCACTCTCGCAAAGTTCAACAATTTACAATAACTAGGAGCAACTAGTACTTACTCCAGCATACTGTCCTTTGAGACCAACATGAAATCCGTGTTGATAGACAACGGGTGATCCCTGATCTAGTCTTTGTATGGGAACAACTAGAGGTAAATTATCCAAGATCCTGTCAAATGCACCATAGAACGTTTACGACAAAATTGTATAACAAGCACAAATGCATATGCATTGAGAAAAAAGACAATAACGAATACAAATATCTCCCAAAGAAGTCAACAACTCAAATTAGAACATGGAGCATTCTGTACGTCTAAGCATCCACCACAGCCCTAATGTGGTGACTCAGGACAGAGATGTAACAGTCAACTAGGTCACAATCCTAATTTGCCGGATTCTCCAATTCTAGTGACGCTCGTGCCCCAGAATCTGACAGTCATGCCCACTACTACCCTAAAAAACCCCATGTTCGTGCAAATAAGGCTCAGACAGTGAATGGACGGAGGGAGGCAAGTTCAGCGGACCGCTCCATTTTAAGCTTGTGAACAACAAACAAGACTTATTGCCACCAGCACTATCCAGTTAGTCCCCCATTGCAATGTTTCAAACCCTTTCAGTTTACAGCAATATCGAGGAAGAGATAGCTCCATAACATCCCTACAAAATTTCTCAAATAGTCATAAAATCAAATAGATGAAAGGTATGGTGAGTAAAGTCCTCCAATGCCTTAGACTAAACTTGGATAGCTAATTCTTTGCTTTGGTTTTAAATTCTCAAAAACGATGAAAAAATACTGCTGTCACTCTAATTCGTTCGAATAACCATTTTCCATCGCTTAACTAATCCAAATCGAGAGTATCCGGACAATGGACCGGACTGGCAAAAAAGTACATTCGCCCCACATAAAATGTTAGAAACTGCATATACACAATAAAATGATTCATTAGATTTCGAGAGTCCAAATCAATCACACATCACATATATGCCAGTTTTTATGACTTTTCTATGTCAAGAAAAGACTTGCTGAAATGCACGTGACATTAATGCGTTGACTCAAATTCTGAGACTTTTATCCTTGTCAGAACCATTCAAATTTCTTTGCATTTGCTAAATGTGGACACACGTAAAACGTTATAAAACTGTTCATACACAAGAGAATGATCCCTTAGATTCCGAGAGTCCAGATCGATCCCAAATCACATTTCGCAATTATTAGACTATTTTATGTGGTATCACTAGCATCAACGCAGCTCTACTATTTCGTTGAAATTACATAGGCATGTCATGAGAGAAAATGCTTGGAAAATGCTCCTACCAAGTCTCTCTCTACGTCAAGTTTGTTAAGAAGTTATCGCATTAATGCAACAGTTTTGTAATAGCTAGAATTTTTTATTTCAAACCGTTCAAGATTCTTTGCGTTTGTCAAAGATGGGCTTAAAATGTTTAAAAATTGTTCATACACAAAAAAAAAAAAAATTATCCATTAGATTCCCAGAGTCCAAATCAATCCCAGGTCACATTTATGCCAATTCCTAGACTTTTTATGCGGTACCATTGGCATCAATGCACCTCTACTACTCTGTAAAAGTTACGTCGACATGTCATGAGAGAAAATGCTCCTACCAAGGCTCTCTTTGCGGCAAAGTTGGCAAGAAGTTATTACAATAATGTTGCAGGGATACACGTAAAATGTTATAAAATTGTTCATACACAACAAAATGATCCATTAGATTCCAAAAGTCCAAATCAATCCAATATCACATTTATGCCAATTCTCATACCTTTTTATGTGGTATCCTTGATTTCGAACCATTCAAATTTCTTCGTGCTTGCTAAATAAGGACATGTAAATTGTTCATACACAAGAGAATGATCCATTAAATTTCGAGAGTCCAAATCCATCCCAGATCACATTTATGCCTGTCATTAATGCACCTAGACTATTCCGTAGAAGTTGCATAGGCATGTCAGGAGAGAAAATACTGGGATAGTGCTCCTACCAAGTCTCTCTATACGTCGAGTTTGTAAAGAAGTTATCACATTAATGCAAGAATTTTGAAATAGCTAGAATCATTGATTATAAACCATTCAAGATTCTTTGCGTTCGCTAAACATGGGCCCACATAAAATGTTATCAACTGCAAATACACAAGAAAATGATCCATCACATTTATGCCAGTTTTTTTGACTTTTCTATGTCAAGAAAAGACTTGTTGAAATGCACGTGACATTAATGCGTTGACTCAAATTCTTAGAGTTTTATCCTTGTCAGAACCATTCAATTTTTTTTTGTGTTTGCTAAACGTGGACACATGTAAAATGTTAAAAAGTGTTCATACACAAGAGAATGATCTATTAGATTCCGAGAGTCCACATCGATCCCGAATCACATTTGGCAATTATTAGACTTTAATGTCGTATCACTGGCATCAACGCAGTTCTACTATTTCGTTGAAATTACATAGGCATGTCATGAGAGAAAATGCTCATCCAAATCATCCGACATTTTGACAACTCGATTAAAGACATGTAGCCAAATCATCCAACATATTAACAAAAGTAACGTACTTACTCCGTTTTATTTACAAGCCATAAAGTTATCAAAGCCATGCACTGAAATGTCATTGCATAAGACATTGCATAGTTACAAACAAAAAAGAAGGTCAAGTTGCTGTACAGTTTACAATAAACAATTTCACTAGAAGCACCTTCTAGGGGGGCAAAAGGCCTACATATATATATATATATATGTTCAAAAGATGAAACGCAGCGCAATTTGCAACATCAATCACTCATATATCAGTCACTCCCATTACTTGATCCATTTGCATTTGCCTCCACATTAGCCTGTGACATAATCAGGCAACCATTAGTGTACAATTCAGTTACTCCCATGAAGTTCGTCTAACTTCCTTAAGCTAATAAAAATGTAAACACTAAGTTTCTCAAAGTGAATGATCATAAAATTAAAAAAATCCAGCAGAAAAGATACCAGAACAAGTCTTGTTAGAGATTATTGGTAAGAGTGTGAACAATATCATAAAAGATACCAAGAGAAAAAGCATAACAGAACCATGCATGCAAGTCACAGAATTGGTGAGTGTGTGGACATTAGCAAAAAAGATATCAAGAGAAGAAGCATAACAGACAACATGCATGTAAGTCACAAAAAATATATCAAGAGACGAAGCACAACAGACAGCATTTGCCTCCTTTTTCTCTTTATCCTTTTGTCTCTCCCTGCAAATTCCTCACCCTTACCACAATTCCAAAACACCGCCGCGCACATCCACCGTCATTGCCTACCTCACTGGCTACTTGCACGTGCTTATTATACATGGTTTACAATAAAAGGATGCAGTTGGAAATCGGATTTTGTCAACAACATCTAAAACTGGGGCAAGTTTGATCAACGGAAAATCACACAACTCATCTCCAATTCTTTCAGAGGCATGAAAGAAGAAAGATTTTTAGGAAGAACAAGAGATGGCCAAAATGGTGAAGCATAACCATGTAGTTCAACTGTTGAGGAATGTTTCTAAGACTACACCACCACTGGAAGACACCTACGACCAGAGCATTTCGTAAAAGAAGTACACAGCTTATAATACCTCGATCTCCTCCCAAGCCTTTTCTTTGTCCTCATCTGGAACATTAGCCCACTTGGTGTAATTAATTGGTAACAACTTGCTCGAACGTGCCACACAACCAATAAAAGTACCAAGCTCATGAAGTGCACCAGTTTTAGAATTACCCCAATTGTCATATTCAACATATTTTTGCTTCTCCCTCAACCATATTTCAGCCCCTCTAGTGGGGCCTCGCTTTTTTTATGAACTAGAACCTGCAAGAAAAGACAGTTAGTTCACTCTTGTCAAAACAGAGAAGGTTGCAAGTTTAAGTGCTAGACGGCCGTTATTAATTTGCATCTCTTGGAAGTCACTACATCACTGAGACAAAAATCTTTGTATTGCATATGCATTCAGATCAGGCTATAAAGAAGATGCTTGGTACTCTGGATGTCCCTTTCACTAGGTTTTTGGAGCCTGAGAAATTCAAGAGTCACAGCGTATATATATGTACATGTTCTTGTTTTAACCTAGGCAAATCAACATCCCTGCAAAGAAAAACTTGTAGGGCTACACCAACGGCCGAATATCACCTAATCTCTCTATATGTATGAGCTTTCTTCGAAAAGAAAAAAGAAAAAAAAACAAACGTAACAGTAGACACCTAATTAACCGAAATCACATTCAGTAGTACTCTAAAGTCTTCTCCTCACTCTAAAAGGACTTTGAAGTCCACATTTCTTCCAAGTCCAACAGTGTTGCCAGGTTCCACATAACACCTCAAATGCAGAAATATCTCACCCCAATGAAGCACCTGATACTTTGGCAACCATCTCAGGAAAAGAGCCAACTGAACAAATAGGTAGAAACCCTACATTGATTACATAAAAAAGGTGAACTCCCATGTTTGATTAATGATGCCATTCAACGTGCTACAATGAAGAGATTAGGCTTGTATATATATACTCAGGATGAGGTCCAAACAAGCCTATCAAAAAGCTATGGAACTAAAGTAAGCTTCAAATGCCATATTTTGCAGCCATTTTAGAGACACCAAAAAACTCAAAATTCTTGTTTCCTCTGCAATTTCTGCTTTCCATGCAGATTTGTTACAAACGAATTATGTTCTAATTTCTACCTTCTTATGACAATATAGATAGCAATCCAATCACCCCAAACATGGACTATGATTATAACAATATAGATAGCATAAAATCAATTTTTTCCTTCTTAAACTCTACTTTACCTATGGATGTTGGGTAACTTTGTGACCCCTCAAGATGACTGGTCATCTCAGCATCAAGCGCCTCATCCTCGATGTTGGGTGTATCGGTAATCGCAGCGACATTGGCATCAGTTTGTACCTCGACATTGTGTTGCTCGTTGATTTGGGGAGAATGTCGTGATGGATCTTGTGTGCTGCAACCTCCTCGTGCTCGAAGCTACCATCTATTAGCCATGAAAACACTATAAATACAAATATCCGTATAAGCATAACCAAAACTGGAATAGATAAGGACTGAAAGCAAAATCGAAGTTAACCTTTAATGCAGTGACTACAAGAAACAAAATACACGAACAAACAAAGACATGATTCATTTAGAAGTTTTATTCAGAAATAGATATTACACAGAAATAAATAGCACACAGGAAATAAATGAATCACTACTCGTAGAATCACTACGCGTGAGATTTGTATTTTAGACCTTCAGCTGTTTCTTCCCTTGCATTTTCTAAATTTCTTTTTCCTGTATTTCAATCTTTCTTTTGTTTCTTTTTCTTTGGGTGGGGGGACATGGAGGTTGGGGAGACATAAGAATTGAGACCTTCCCACACTCTCAATGTCAATGCCAATGCCAGTAAAAACCTATACATAGTGCTTTGGCTTTCTTAATATGGCTTGGAAACTCAGTGACTGCCCCACAACTTCTTTCATAATTTCTATAGGAGGTTTTGAAAAACGTGTCTAGCCAAGATCACAAACACAGAATACAAATGATGCTAGATAATTAAACAAAAAAACAGAAAAGTAACTGGAAATAGAACAGGGAAAGAAAAAAAGATGGGGACAAAAGGACTCTAATATCCACTACTTGGAGAAAATTTACTAACTGTGTCTGCCTATGTCTCAAAAATTAACTCAAGAGAGACTTGTCTAAACAACTTCAGGTCGTGCTACACAACTATTGTCTTTCTTGTCCGATTTATTCCTACTATCAACTTTATATTATGCAATGCTCTGCTTAAAAAAACTGTATGTAAGACACTCTACTTAAAAAACCTTCATATTATGCAACGCTCTCATCCTTATGACACTCAACAACCCTGATGCAACTGATGTTTGTCTGCCATGAAGGAACACCACGTTATTAGATCTTGTACTCAACGCAATCTCTACTTCTGTTAAATTGGAATACGTCCATAATCTTCCTAAGAATCTCTATATTTATAAGAAGTACACTTGATAATGACTTTCCCCGTTAAATTGGAAGGGAAGTGATGGAACTCGTTAATCCAATAGTAAGAAACATCAGACCATATTAATGAGTGATGGCGAAAACAAACCCCAAAATATTCAGTCGAACGGGAATGAATTCAATTCCGCCAAATCAAAATTTATGAGAACTTATGTCTCTTTCAATTGAAGAGAAGGCACCGGGTGCCCTCCTAATTTATACAAGCAAATAAGCTGTCACAGAGAGGGAGATCGAGAGATATAACTGAAATAGGGAGATCGATAAACAAGTTTGGGAAGTAACCTGATAGCTTTCCTTCTGATTGTGTTTGCATCCGGTGATTCCACGAGCTGCTAGCGTTTGCGTATGACGTGCGAGTGTTTGTGTGTGTTTGAGAGAGAAGGAGAATTGAGCCGAGAGTCGAATTGGGGAAGGTAGCTAGTTGATTACGTGAGATCGTGGGACATCGGAAAAAAAGAGGGGTCTACGGCAGCGGTATACATGCTGCCTAAAACTTACTTAGCCGCTTGTATTGGGTTTTATTTGGCGCTGACAATTTCGCGGGGTTTTGGAGCGTAAAGTTTTCAGCCACGCTCAAGCCGTGAGAAATTTTTTCATGACTTATGGCAGCGGTTAAGTGTAACCGCTGCAGTATAGCCTCTATACCAGCGGCTCCTATGCCCGCTGCTATAACCGCTGCTATTTAGAGTACATGCCAGCGGTTTTTCTGGCCGCTGCTATAGGGCTTTTTTCTTGTAGTATGAGGGTGAACCAGCTAAACTTAGCACCTTAGACCAGATAACAATCTATGCATACATGTTTTATAATAGTTTTATAGTGGTCATCCACCATCTCTTCGATCAATTGCTTACATGGTATGACTTAGCTGTTGGAAATATGCAAGGCAGTATGGAGAAACTGGACCAAAAATACCTGAGTCGAATGCGTTGCACTCTTTCCTTAAGACAGTATTTGCTCCCTTATAATCTGCTTAGGCTAGCAGCAAATCTGCCTCCCAAGATAAAACAGGCGAAACTCTATTGATCACAGCAGCATGCAATCAACAGACATAAATTTGAGAGAGAGCAAGAGAGAATTCGAAGTAGTGCATAAATGATCTGACCATCAGCCCTATTTATAGACACCAAAGGGTGCCTAGAACAGGTGCAAACAGTTGTGACAGTTAAGTGATTCTACAGATGTCACTTAACAGTCACAATCTGTAGACACAATGAACAGCTACAATATTTGAACTAAAAGGCACCTTAAACAGGTGCCATTTCGAATTTAAACAAATCTGAAATCTGTTTAATTTTGTGAACAGTCACACTGTTTCAGTCCAAATTGTAACTCACAGACTGAATTTGTTGCAAAAAGTTAAGCTGGGCTCGAAGCGAGGGCTCTTAGCGACGATGCCAATAGCACCTTTACGCCGCCACCGCCCGCGCGCGCGTGCGGTGCGGTGCACCGCACATGTACGAGTGCATGGCCATGCATACCATGTGTTTCTAGAACAATATGGTATGTCACATGGCCATTTAAATATACTTAACTTTTTCATTTCCCAAGCCATGTGGTAACCCACATCATGATTATTTTCAACCTTATTAAATGTCAATGTTTGAGAGTTAATACTCACTCCGTCCCTTATTAAGTGACTCATTTTATTTTGCACGTATATTAAGAATTTAGGTTATATATTATGTCTTTCCCATTTTACCCTTTAGAGAAATGGAGGAAGAGAGTGGGCCATAGGAGAGAAAATTGGTTGATAGAGTGTTAAATGTAGAGAGAGAAATAGAATAAAAAAGTGTAAAGTGGTGGGTCATGAGAGAGAAAATGAGTTGGTAGAGAATTAAATGTGGTGAGAGAAATCGAATAAAAAAAGTATAAAAAGGGTAAATATGTAAAAATACTTACAGAATCTTTCCTAATTTGGAAGTGATCACTTTTTGTGGGCCCAAAAAAGAAAATATGATCACTTAAAAAGGGACGGAGAGTATCTCTCAAACCAATCAATCAATTTGATTGATTATTTTTGCAAATTATTCCTTGTAGTACAAACTTTAATAAGGTAAGAATCAATATTGAAAAATTTCCAACATTAGCCTCTATCCAGTTTTCTTCATATGCTTGAAGATTCATTTTTCTCTTCGTTTATCAGTTTCATCATCTTAATTTGGAGCTAAGGATTAAAATTTTAAGGTACCTTTGTAGCGTATACTCGATCATTAAGCAGTTAGTTTGTATTTTCTTAGTAGTGCAATAGCCAACACGTTCTCAAACTCCCTCGTCATCCAACCAAAACTGTATGGACAAATTCATTTACTCTCAAACTTGTAGAGGACGTGATGTGGAATGTCACTAAGGACTGGAATCCGTATTACCAAACCAAGGATCGTAATTTTCTAAAAGACAACGGCCTCAGAGAGACTAGCGTTCAATACATTGCCCTGGTGAAGGAGGCCGAACCTGTTAGCTCCAAATACCCCTTGCCAAATAACCAGCTAAAAGAGCGTGGCCTTACTATTGACCTTGAAGGATCGGAAAGATGAAGAGCATGACCCTGGTAGACAATTGAACGGTTTTCTAAATAAGACATTCACTTGCTTGATGTAACTGTTAAACTTGTATTTGAAGATCAAATAGTCTCGATTGGACCTAATATAAGCAATGCTCCCATAAATGAGGATATCATATCCTCTCAGGGAACTTTTGTCTCAGAGATATCATCCCATCCCCAACCAGAAATGTCATTAATTCATTTATCCACATTGGTGACTACTAAGTCAAAGAGATTAAATTGGACGCACAGAAGAGAGAGCATCATTAACAAATACCGGAGAAGCCAAGGGTTGAGATTAGCAGAAATGGTAAGGGACGAAAAAAGGAAGGCATCTGCTCACGTAAGCCCTGCCACCAGTGCAAGCAAGTGAGAAACTACTCACTACCCAGGTCGAAGTGTTAAGATGGATGAGTCCATCTTCAAGAGCGTCAAGACGAGGTAGGAATGGCCGAGTCGAGCTATCTTTGTTAATGGACATAAAGAACCTCTTAACTACCAAGCCATGGTTCAAAACACTATCATTATAAGAACTATTTTCCTTGCCTTATATTTTTTTCTAGAATACTTTTGATCATTGGGCGTGTCACAAATCCAGAATAGGGCCAAGAAGCTTGTCACAACCATGAGTTGCTTGACAAAGAGTGAGAGAAGGTCATCATGGCAGAGAACCACCAGGAGGAGGCCGAGAAGAAAGTGGCCACCCTCACGATGAAGCTGAGAGTCTTAAAGCCAGCAAGGCCCAGCTCGAGAGCAATGTTGAATCTACCCAGAAGGGCTAAGACAAGGAGAAAGCAGCAAAAGCTGTTGAGGCTGTTTTGAGATTCAACTAGTTAGAGGAGTACAAAGATATTGAATTCAGGATTTCAAGTGATCCTTGGTGCAAGGATACAAAAGATATAAGGGTAAAATTACCAAGGAGCGCCCTGGTCTGGAACTAGAAACATTCCAGCATTCCTTAGTAGCTAATATGGTGGCTGGGGAAGAGGCATATAAGTTGCACAAGGAAGTTCAATAGAGCCTAAGTTAAGGAAAAAGGTCCATTTTTCCTCGCCGTGTAGGGTTTTAAAGTCATCTCCCACTCAAGGCAAGCAGAGGAAGTCGATGAGCCTACTCGGGCTAGTTCCGGTGGTCAGCAAGGAGTAGCTTAGGAATAGACCTGAATTTGACCATGAAGCCTCGTATGTAAATTGTGATTCAAAATGAAATGAACATTTTGCATCCTTGTGTTAAACTGTAACTTTTTTTGCTTGGTTGGTTTTTAGGTACTTGTTCTCCCTCTCTCTCTCTCTCTCTCTACTAGTTAATATCGTTTATTTTTGTTCTTGTCAGCTACTAACGTTGTGCTCTTCTCATACACGTTTACTTACTTTAGGGTTACCATCTTACAAATTTCAATGTTTTCTTGCGTTGCATTACTAATTTTAAACTGTTTGCGTACTTTAAAATCGTATTATTTTTGTGTTCGTCACAAGAAGGTACTTTATGGAGTTAATACAGAGAAAGAATAGTGTGTGTGTGACAAGAAGAGCAGAGCAGCGGCTCTGCTCCTCTCTTCTATGAAGTACGCCTACATAGACAATGAAACAATCTTTTAGAATTGGAATTTATGAAGCGCAATTTTATTGGCGAAATCAAATCTGATCAAGTTTGTCAGAAGAACCAAGCACAACCACCAGTTAAGGAGAATATTGATGTTGTTGATGAGGACATCGACCATCTTGTACCATCAACTATAAGGTTGGTACCAACATTGTTTACTGTGGCCGTGGCAGTCGGGCTGACTAGACTCGTAATGGCAGACTGGCAGTGGCGCATAAGGGCTTACCTTTGGTAATAAAGGAACGCGTGCAAGACCTTCATGAAGGTCGGCACTATAGGAGCCTTAACTAAGGGAAAAAGTACATAGTTTTAAAAAGCAAAAAATGAAGTTTACTAAGTATGGTTTGTAGCTCTAAAATTCTCATAAGAGACACTGAATTGAAAAAAGGAATATAGCTTGGGTTAAAGAAAAATATTTACTTTGAAAAGAGATAAACACTAGGCAAACGAAGGAAGATGAGCATGCCCCACATTAAAAGAAGTGTCTTTATCAATCACTAAGTGATGAAGGATAATATCGTCGGAGATTGATAGCATTCCAAGTACGGGTGATAGGTTTCCATCGAATGTCTCCAAATGCTAAGCCTCTGGTCCTCCTAGCTTGATTGCCATATATGGTTGTTCCTCGTTAGGTGAAAGCTTCCCCACGACATCCATGAGGCAGATGCCTCCATTTTATGACCTAGAGGGGGCTGATCTCACTCCTTGCAAGAGGTTATGAAGGACCACAATGTATGCCAATTGGAAGACCACCAGGATGAAAGCTTGTAGGCATAACCTTGAGGCCACCCAAAGAGTGAAATTCACTACCAGCTTGATAACGTGCAACCTTCTGCTTGTAAGAGGCGAGGCGAATAAGGGCTCGATCGGGCATTTCCTTTAACAAGTTAAATTTATCTTTGAGGTCCTCCTTATTGTAATTGATCAAGTGATGAGAAGTGCAAAAAAGGTAATCCAATCTTCAATGGAATATAAATATTCCTTTGAAGTATTCCGTTGAAGATTGGATTATCATTTATATATATATAATAGCCTCTGTACAGAGGCTATTCCGTTGAAGATTTTCTTTAGTTACAGAGGCTATTATATATATAATAGTCTATGTACCTAAAGAAAGTCTTTCCTTTTGGATTCTTACGCTATCCAGCTCTTTTTAATGCCTTGAAGAAAAGTGCAATTTGTAACTTCAATCTGTCTGTTTGACTATAGATATGCCACGAAGTAAATCGATGCTCAATGGACGAATAGGGGAAAAGGTCCTAAAGGTAGAGTTATCAGACTAGCGATCATTATCAGTGACCCAAATTCGAGAAATGCAAGGACATCCCCGTTATAGAATCTTGAAAATAGTGTTGTATTCCTCTAGGAGCATCTCTGACCACCCTTGGACTAAAGCAAGTCTGCACTATTTCTTTTGTTGATAGCCAAACTCTGGAGAATTCCAATAAAGGAATGTAGCTCTCTGCTTCTGCGCCTTCACCTTCAGCTACGTCATCTCCACCTCCTCAGCGGTTAACTTAGCGGTTGCATCCTTAGCCTTTTTCTTCACCTCCAATGATAATTATCAACAACGGTGATCTTTTAACTCACACCGCAACCATTGCCTTCAAGGAAGTTTGTTGATTTCAACTTTTGAAATTCAACCAAGTTATATAGACCTACTATCCGTACTTGTGTAACTTCTTGGGACATGGTCTAAGCACAAACCATGGCAGGCATGGGCTTCAAGGCCTTCCCAGGGCTAGCTCACTTCCGCTCTGTCTTCTTCTTGTGAAAAACAGACTACTCAAGGGTGATCCTCCATGTTGGGGAGTGAAGAGTGAAGTTCTTTGTCTTTCCCAAGCTACTACTCCCATTTGGCTTTCTTTTTTCTTCTGCCTAGTCTATCTGGCTTGCACTTCAAGGGCCAACTCTTTTGGTTGGCTTGTTTTCTTAGAACGTGGTGGTATAATCTCATGTGTAGGTTGTGCCAAGTCTATGTCAAATTTGTGGGTTATAGCATGAGTGGCAGCGGAGGTGCCTACAGCAGTAAGTCCTAATTGCCACTGCATCAAATAGCTGGTTTATTGAGGCACACCCTCCAAGTAGAGCTGAGCAGAGCTCTCGAGTACGTTTGCGATTGAATCTGTACCTAATTTTAAGAAGTGAAAATAGGCAAGCAGATTTTCTCTTTAAAATTGACTCTTTGCTCGGCCGAGCAGATGTAACTATAGGCCTTGGGTTTATGTCTGCAGCTACGAGCTTCATGCCTTCACTTTTTGTCTGCAACTTTATGAATTGACCTTTTGTTTGCCTGGCCGGACGAGAAAGCGCACTTCATATACAATTGTAAAAGGAAAATGTGGGCCTCATTTTATCTTATCTCAACCCATTAAGATAGAATAAGTCCTAGGTTGAGCTTCAAGAGTTATTTAAACGTTAATGATTCTGCAATAAGGAAGTGGAGCAAAATAATCGGGACAAAACAAGTCGCCGATTAGCTAGCGGCTGCCACGCGTCACACGTAATAGTCAAATATGACTAAGATCCCAAATCCTAATTTGTGTTGACCAAGTATCAGAATCCCTGATTGTAAGAACATGTTGGTCCTCAACTCCTAACCTCCTTAAGCTCTCCATAACTATCCTCACAAATCTATGGCAAACCCAAGTTTTTCAACAGTATGTTGATACCCTCTTGCTTGTTAAGATTTCTTCCTCGCACAGAAAGTGACTAATCTACTTGTGAGCTTGTCTGGTCCCTCTAGATTTTCTTATGCAACAAACACTATGCAATTGCTCCTTGAATGAAATCCTTAGGAATCATCGCATATGAGATAAAATTATTGCATGTTGTAGGTGCAATATCATTTCGCAGTGAGTGTTTTGGTTGTAAGTTACCTATAGGTCAACGCCTACAAGCATTAACCCAACGCATGTTCGATAGCCTTTTTTTTTTCCTTTTTTTCACAATGATACAATTGCATTAACCCAGTTACATATCCTTGTTTTTCAGGTTCTTTGTGTGTTTTTAATTTTTAAAGGCAATTTCAAAACCACCAAATCTACTTCACACACACACACACAACTATTAGCGATTCTTCAAACTTGTACTTGTACTGTCAACTCTTTTTGAGATTCACATCAACCATTTTGACGTTGTAAATATGTTGAAAAATGTATCCAAACATTTGTATATCAAATCTTTCAAAGTAACTAATTTCGTTATTTCCAAATTTTCATAAGTGGTATCCAAACAAATTTGTTTATGTTTTTTAATGTTTTATAAAGAACACACAAACAAAGACAATAGAAGTAAAAGAACCAGGTCATTCGTTTGTTATGAATCTAATTTACTACGTTACCTTTACCTTTCGTTGAGACTTTTTCAATTAATCAAGGATGAATAATGAAATCGATGTCATTTTATAAGATAAGGTTATTTCTAAACTTTTCTTTTACTATTTATGCAAATGTATACACAATCAGGATCTTCATATAATAAAAAAATGTTACTAAATCATTTTAGTGACAACAGACTGTCACTATAAACTTTAGAAACAACGACAAAATATTTTTAGTAGTATTCTTTTGTCGCTAAAGCTATTACAGTAAAGACATTGTAAAACAAATAATCCTTATCAACATTCGATCTTAAAAAACATGGATACGGGAAAATTTTCAAGGGTGTATACATAGATACGCCTTCCTTGCGTCTACCTTCAAAGTAAGTTCATCATATAAAAGAAGCTGATGGCGTGAATGGAAGACCATCTTCTCGGCAGGTTCCTCTGAATTTAACTTCGATTTTCAAATGGTCTGTCTACCCTATCATAATATACTATTAGTGCACTCAATCAACGAAATTACCTGGAACTTTAGACCCCGAGGTTCTAGTATAAGATACAATGCCAAAATCACCAACTTGTCCTCTAGTATAAGATTCAACCAAGCTTGTCACAACAAGAAGCAACAAATGAGATGGATGGCAAAATTTGCTCTATGTTCTTTCTTTTTGCCATCCTTTTTCAGCTACACTTCAAGCCTACATTTTCCACGAGTGCTGCAAGAGAGATGGATGAAATAATTGTATCAAATTCAAAGGTTGATTTAAACTTGCATAGCCCTACCGCCGGTGGAGGTACGTAACTGTTTTTAGTAATAGGTGCACACAAGTTTGTGTCTCGGAATAGAAGATAGTTGTAACAGTTTCATTTATCAAGTTCATGTGTTTATGATATTTGTCATGAACAAATTAAAGGTGATTGTATCATTAATTAGAATAATTACGCAGCGCAATTGTTTCTAGTCATGCTTCACCTATCTTTGCTTTATTATATACATTCCAAACTAAATAGTATTGATTTCTTCTATTTGATTTGACATTGCAGGGCAGCAAGATATTGTTGGGTCAACTCTTCCAGTAAGCCCTTATTTCATTCAGATGGCTTCTGATGACTCCTCACGAGTTCAGGTCATGATTAAGATTATCCAAGGATTTGGGTGGCATGAAGTAGTTGTTCTCCGCCAAGACACCAAGTATCATAAACGGTTTGCTCTTTCTCTAGAGGATGCATTCTTAGGGGCGAAAATTAAGATCGTTTCTAATGTTTCTCTTTCTGTGTCCGCCAAAGACCTTGAAATCGCAGAAAAACTTGACAAGCTAAAAGCCATGCAAACTCGAGTATTCTTGGTGTACATGGTTCCTTTGCTAAGGTCTCGAGTACTTATTCTTGCAAAAACCGCAGGAATAATGAATGAAGGGTATACGTGGCTAATCATGGACGGTGTATCTAATACTTCGAAGTCTTTTCAGTATAACAATCTAGATTCTGGAAAAGTTTTATTGCCCAGGAGAGACTCACCGCCTCGCTTAACCGGTCGTACACATTTTAAGAGTGAGTGTGATAAACTCTCTGGCCGGATAAAGTCGGGAAAGGCTACCGGTGAGGTTATTCCCGTGAAGGAAGGCTTGCGTTCCCATAAAAGATGACTTTACGGAATTTGTTCATCTAGATAAAAGAAAATGTAAATTGATTAGTGACTTTTCTACATAGGTGTTCTGTGCCGCGTTACAGATATTTCCTTATAAGGTTGAACCTGAATTTGTCCCTCTAGCATACCACAATTGTGAAGCTAGTCAGAACTACAGTGGCATCCTTAATCACGTTGGCCAGGTTAGCTGAAAGTCCTCTCATTTTTCTCTTACAAAATCATACACATATGATGCCATCGGTGAGGCCTTTTTGGCGCACAGGCCAAAGCTGCCATTAAAAATTACCCTCTTGATGCAACAAGAAAGTTTCCCTCATTGCTTTGGCTAGTGAAAAACTAGCGACTAAGATTGCTTTGTCCCAAATATTGCCACTAGTCCTCTCGACTTGAAATGGAACCACAATCCTCTGTTGTCCTTACAAGAGGCTGCATTGGTGGATTTTGCCATTAGAGGCACCAATTTGCCGAGAAAAACAAGGTACAGTTCTCAAACAAACTACCTTATTAACGAATAATGACAAACGTGTTCATCAGTGAAATTTATCAACGTGATTTTCCTTAAAATTCAGAGATTCCTAATCGGGTTGCAATGTTTGTTGCCTCTAATGTTCAGTTATGATCATGTACTTCTTCTTAATTAGAATTATTCACTTAAGTAGGTTAAAAGATATTTTATTTTTTGTAGCTAAAAATCATATAACACCAGCGCTATAATTTTCTAAACCATATTATGATAACTAGAATTATTTTACATGCTAAATAGGAGTTTTAAGCCACATGCTCTAATACTCCCCCTCAAACTTATGGAGGTTCATTCAAAACTTCATGAGTTTGACATTGATGCGAAATAATGATAATTTTTGTCGTTGTGAGCTACCATCAGAGAAACCACCAGAGAAGACTTGAGTCTTTAATGGGGCTCGTGAACTAAAAAAAGGTCGTTCAAGACCATTGAATAACTCTTCACGGGCTAACATTGTGCTCTCCGTGTGATGAAACTAATTCTACTATTAGTTATAGTCATGGAACTAATCCTCTCGTCCTTACAAGAGGCTGCATTGGTGGATTTTGCCACTAGAGGCACCAAATTGCCTCAAATGGGTTCACCAGTGAAATTTATCAATGTGATTTACCTTTAAATTCAGAGATTCCAAGTCGGTTGTAATTTCTGTTGGCACCTAACGTCCAGTTATGATCATTATTTCTTTGTAATTAGAATTAATCACCTAAAATATGATTTCATTTCTAATTATTGGTTCAGTACAAGCACCTATACATAGCTTAAGGGGATATTTCAAATTTATCAATTATCTCAACTAACAATATTATGTCAAAAGATAACTAATCACTTCTTATCTAAAAGTTACTCTTGATCCATTATCTAAGATCCTCCCTCAAACACATGGTATTTCAAATAAATATTCCATGTGAACAAAAATTTAACGCAAAGAAAAAAAATATGAATCCCAAATGTCCAACAAGAATATTGATGATTGCTCCATAGAGCATTCAACTCCAGAATAAGAGATCTCTCCATTACAATACAACGCCAATGGAAGGCAAGCTAGTTATCCCTCTATAAGACTGAAAACGGAGTGTCAATATGTAGAAAAGAAGTGGGTAAGCACAAGAAAGTGTGAGCTGGAAGAGAAAGGCCCTTTGAGAACAACGAGATAATCAATAGAGTTTACGAAGTATGAGGATATGAAAAAAAGAAGGATATGAGAAACAATCCATAAGTATGAAAGGTTATAAACTCGTTAGTGGAATAATAGCAAAAGGTAGAAAAACATACTTGGCAAAGATATTTTTGGGCTTGGAATTTTTTTGGAGATCAAACGAGAGATGTCTTAATAGTTGTTTAGACGGAAAAAGAGTATTATGACTAGGCAAAGGCATGATCACAAAAATGCAAAAGCACTTGGAAAACTCTCAAAATAGGGATTGTCCTACTCTTGATACAATATAGAACCATAAAGTAAGATTTCATTTCTTGAATACAACTTACAGCCACAAAGGGTTTATATAGAAATAATTTGGAGTACAAGATAATGTAAAACATGAATTGAACTTATCTTTATCTCTAACTTCATAGTCTTGATTGATATGTCTTCCAAACATTATCCTACATGTTCTAATAAACACCAAAACAGCCTTGTGATGCAATGGTAGGAGATACAACAATTTTGAATAGTCGGACATCCTATGTTGAATTTACGCTACCATACATGCGCTCTGACGTCTATCAACTGTTCCGAGCAAAACGGGGAGGCACAGGCAAAAGCATATGGACCTTTGTAAAACCATTGAGTTGGGAGCTTTGGCTGACAATGGGCGTAACTTGCATATTGGCCGGAGCAGCATTTCAGTTCTTAGAGCATCGTGTCAACAACGAACTTCAAGCTACATGGCATCAGCAACTCTTCATGCTTTTCTGGTTCCCATTTTCTGCCCTCATCTTTCCTGAAGGTAATTCCTTCATTGCCATTCTTTTGCCTTTCGAGTGACTTGTAACTTAACGTGGTACCAAAGCTCTGATTTAGTAAGGTCTTGGGTTTGATTCATTTTGCTTGCATATTTAGTCCATTTTTATGATATGGCAATTTGCACTCTGAATAATCGTCCACTTGGTTATGGTGCACCTTCATTTGTTTCTGCATGTGCAATTAGGAGTAGGGGTGCAATTTGGGCTGGTTTCGGATGGGCTTTAACCAACCTAGCCCAAATATGGACAAGCTTTAACCATTTAAACCCAACTAATTTTAAAATGGGTTGGTCTGAGTTGGGTCAATAATTAAATGAGCTGAATTGGGTCAAACCCATTAAAACCATCCCAACCCATTCTAACCCAAAAGATAAAAAAGAACCAGGTTACAAAGACTCAAATCACGAGTGTTCCAAAATTCGGGACTCCTCACCAATTTTGCCCAAATCGATTTCTAGGGTTCCAAAATTCGGAGACACCGCCAACAACAGGAAAAAAAAAATGGAGGTGCCTCGTGAAAATGGAAATGGTCACGTTTTGGGCAATGGGTTCTGCGTGAAAGCAGATCCGTTGAACTGGGGTGCGGCGGCGGAGGCCCTGAAGGGGAGTCATCTGGATGAAGTGAAGCGCATGGTGGAGGAGTTTCGGAGGCCCGTGGTTCAGCTGCAGAGTCAGACACTGACTATATCGCAGGTGGCGGCGGTGGCCGAGACGGTCTTCTTGAGGTCGGCGGTCTCCGGTTCAACCGCGACTGCGGAGGCGACGACGACGGCGGAGAGCCTAGGGTTTGTGATCACGAGCGGAGGGAGCTTCTGTCGACTGAACGAGAGGGCTTGGGGCTTCTGAGTGATTTGCGAGGAGAAAGAGAGGGACGCAAACGATGATGTCAAGCTTGACATCGAGATCGCCATTTTTTTTTTGTTACTCTCGTTGAGGTCTTCTACCTTTGGTGTCGGGAAGTGGAGTTTGGAGAGGAGAGTGAGGATAAGATAGAGAACAGCTCACGGGGCACACTCCTAAGTCACTGGTTTGCCTCAGGCAGACAGTCTGTAGTCGAAATACGGTAGCTCATTTGGGTGGTTTGGTGGCGATGGCGGTACTGGTTGTAGCGTAACAATGGCGATAGCGGTGGTGTTGGCAACTGTGGGTTTTGGTGGGCGAAGGGCAGTGTGGGAATCTCGGAGAACATGGGGTGAGGAAGATGAGGTCAGGAACAGTGTGGAAAGTCGATCCGTGGTGTGGGAAATGGTGGTTTGCGGCGTTGGCGTTGGGTTGACGACGGCGTTGTTGCGTGGAAAGGTAGCGGTGTTGGAATGGTGGTTTGCGGCGAAATTGTGGAATGTGTTGGGCTTGCGACGGTGGTGTTGTGTGGAACGGTGGTGGTGTTCAGAATGATGCTGTTGTGTGTAGCTTAGTGTACCTCCGAAATGTCTCTGTTACCCCTTATCCCGAGTACACTGCTGTGTTCAGACTTCAGAATAAATTGACACACGACACAACTTTTTTTCTTTTGTAACTTTTGAAAATTTTGAAATGGCTCGCACTTTCTTGCCAGGCTCCATTCAATTTGAAGTGATGAATAAAAAGCAAAAACTAATATTATTAAAAATAAATAAATAAATTGCTACAAGCGATAAATCACTACATGGGCATTAATTCGATGTTAGTTGGGTTGGGTTGGGTTGAAACCCAAACCATAGTATTTTTACTCGGGTTGGGTTGGGTTGGGTTTTTTTTTTTAAAAGCCCAAGTTGGGTTAGGTTGAGATTGGCTTTTAAAAGGTTGAGTTTTCTTGGGTTGGGCTGAAAACCAACCCAACCCGTCCAAGTTGCACCCCTAATTAGGAGGTTCCATGCGAGAGGAAGTGTTAAAGTATGGTATACTTTTTTGGATTTAGTCTTTGAACTGTTGAGCTTTTAGAGTAAATGGTAACTTAACACACTTTAAAGTCAATATATTAAATAATGGAGTAGAAACAAGGATCCATGCTTAGACAAAACATCAATCAAGCATTTTTATCCTTAGTTGGTAATTTTTGGCAACAAAAACGCATCTTAACAAGAATATTTTTCCAAGCTAATGAAATATCCTGCTACATCTTCCCTAACAGTGACAGGGGGTATGGCTAACTCGTGGTCGAAGGTTGTGATGGTCATATGGTTATGCATGGCATTCGTTGTAATGCAGGCTTCCACAGCCAACTTATCCTCCATTTTCACTATAGATCAGTCGCAACCCATTGAACCTAGAGAAATCAAGTCAGTTGGGTACCAAGAAGGCTCTTTCGTGCGGGATTTACTTGCAGAGAAGTACGATTCCGGTGTATCCCTCAATTCATACACGACCATTGACCAATATAACGATGCCTTGATGAACAAGAGCGTTGATGTGATCTATGATGAGCTACCCTATATAAATCTCTTCCTCCATAAGCACGGATCCAACCACGTGAAAGTTGGGCCCATATATAAGAGAATCGGATTTGGGTTTGTGAGTTTTTCTCCTCCTCTTTTTCTTTCTCTGTATCATTATGCAAATGAAGCGTAACAAATTTATATCCCGTATCCGAGCAAAGGAGTCATGAATTATGTAAAGATGTGTGAAATACACGTTAGTGAAAAATTGCAAAGAAATTAAGGTGGGGCAACACCCTTTCGTTTTACACTAGAAACTCAAATTTGTTAAGGAAATTAACATTTTACTACCACTAACATTTTTGTAAAATAAGAAAAAAAGATCCAACTTAATTTTGGGCAATAGAGGCATATATGCCTTCACACCCGGTATATATCTCTTTCAAACGAATTTTACACTTCAATCCGACAAGTCGATACATAGTTACGTTTTTTTTTCTATCAAATGGCCAAAAACTTAACTCATAGCAGAGGGTTAATTCCTAATTTATGCCCCCATATATGACACATGAGCAGAACTACCTTCCAAACAAATTTAATAGCAAACTTTACTCTCCAAATATGGCAGGGATAGCACCCATTATCCAGCCCTAATGGCTATCGTTAAGTCAAGTATATCCCTAGTAGGAGGTGCATATTGCAACTTAGAACGTCGGGGGATATTTTTGAAATTTTTTTATAAGGACATATATAAACTCTACCACCCACACACCCCACCCCACCCCCCCCCCCACCCCCCAACCCAACCCCGGGCTCTCTCTCTCTCCACCCCTACCAACTGCCACATGTTTCCTGCAATATCTGTGTGGATCAATATTACAGTTACCATGGGGCCTAGGGAATTTTTTAGTGTATTCTTATAAGGGGAACTTTTCCACATCCTAATATCATAATTCACCCGCGTTATTTGTCCTAAAGATTATCAACACTTGTGACTTGAACAATATTTCTAGGGACAAAAATATGTCATAAAAGTATATAAAGGGGTGGAAATAGCAATTTTCTGTGTATGTAGCGTACAATGTACCGGCGTACTTATCCGTTATCAATGCATCTGAACCGTTTCTTATGTAGTACCTCATCTTAAACACTGCAGAGTATATATCCGTCATTTTGAATTCTATGTAGTATTCTTACTTATGTGCTTAAAATCGTTTGTAGTCTCAGGTAATTCACCCAATTTATCATTGCAGGCATTCCCTTTTGGCTCTCCTTATGTCCTTAAGTTTTCTAGGGCAGTTGTAAGTGAGTGAAAGTAAAAAGATGCAAGACCTTATGAAGTATCACGTGCATGACTATTCCTCCGATGATCAAGCTTCCCAAGTGCCCGCACAAACTCCTCATCTTCATGCCCATAGTTTTATTGGCCTCTTTATCCTTGTGGGGGTTGGTACTATTGGAGCTGTACATACTTGCCTCAGAATATGCCCTTTGGCAAAGACGCAGCGCAGCAGTTGAGATGACTAATGATAGTGAAGATTTGCCAAATGTTGACAATCAAGAGCACCCTCCACCAGTTTCTATCCGAAGTGATGAGGAAATTCCAATAGAAGAATCAGATGAAGGAGAAGAAAACGTTGAAGTCTTCCCTTCCTAAGAGGTGCCGCATTGAGAACCATTAATATATTTCTCGTTCTCCTTGGGTTCGAAGCATAGAAGTATGTAATCATTTAGAAAAGGATTTAAGCATTCCTCCAATGTATTCACCACGTAAAATAGCATCGGGATAATTAACTCAATGGATCCATGTTTTTTTAGAGTGTTTGCGCTGCTGGGCAAACTCACAATTGATTTGTGCACCCACACGCGGTACAATCGATTAAAAGCGTGTGATCTTTTTTGTCCCTAGAGCCTGGGATTTCTTTGAAAATAGAAAATGGAAATGATAACTGAAAGTAGAAGGATTGCACGCCCCATAAATGATAAAGAGAGCTTTCGATTGATTCTGAATGTTTATACAGTAATGTTCCCAAGTCTGGAAACTGAATTTCCGCCTGAGGATTTCTTTGAAAATAGAAAATGGAAATGATAACTGAAAGTAGAAGGATTGTGTTATGAAACGCAGCAACTACGAAGCAATATATTGAAGAAGAAAGGAACAAGAAATTTAAAAGAAAATAAACCAAACGCACAACACAAGAATTACGAGGTTCACCAATATGGCTACGTCCCCGGAGTATGACCAGATTTCGATTTCACTATTCAGCAGCGTTACAACCAAAATCTTAACCCCCACTTTATGTTGTGATTTTCTCTCTTGACCCAAAACAATACAAGACCATGTATATTTATTTAGAGCTAAGAGGTGATCTTTCTCTAAATAACCAATGTGGAACAAGACACTTATATACTTGGCCTAAGTTGTCACCTTCTTTCCATAAGCAATGTGGGACAACCTCACAAAAACTTGCTTTCGGGTCACTACCTCATTGTAACAATGTCTCTGGATTGAAATCAGGCTCCACATACAACAATCTCCCATTTGGAGACTGATACAACTCCAATGCTGAAACTCCACACAAATGCTGGTCATACTCATCCAAGAAACATCAACGAAGACTAATCAAAGTTGAGCATAAGCTCAACTTTTGCCTGTCAACCACCTTCGTTAACATGTCGGCGGGATTCTTGTTGCCTTCAATCTTCTCCAAGTTCAGTTATCCATCCTCTAACAGAGACAGTATAAAAGTGATACCTCAACTGAATATGCTTGGTCCTCGAATGAAATACTGAGTTCTTGTCAAGATGTATTGCACTCTTACTATCAGTCCATAGCTTACAATCTACTTGCCCATATCCCAACTCTGTCAACAACCTCTGAAGCCAAATTATTTCCTTGCTTGCTTCTGTCACAGCAATATATTCTGCTTCTGTTGTAGACAATGCAACAATCTTCTGTAACTTAGAGATCCAGCTTACCGCAGTCCCTCCTACAGAAAAAACATATCTCGTGGTGCTTCTCCCGTTGTCTCTATCACTGCCATGGTCTGCATCTACATAGCCTCGCACATCTATGTTATTACCCTCAAAACATAAGCAGAACCTGGATGTGCCTCTCAAATACCTGAGAATCCACTTCACTGCTTGCCAATGTTCCTTTCCTGGGGTTTTCATGAATCTGCTCACAACTCCAACTGCAAGTGCAATATCCGGCCTTGTACTGACCATGCATACATGAGACTTCCCACAGCAGAGGTGTACGGTACCTGTGCCATGTATTCTTCATCCTCCCCGTTCTTGGGACTCAACTCCTTTGAAAGCTTGAAGTGGGCTGCTAAAGGAGTTATCACAGGTTTAGAGGCATGCAAGTTAAATCTCCTTAAAATCTTCTCAATGTACTTTTCCTGTGACAACCATAACTTTTTCTATTTTCTGTCCCTAGTTATCCTCATGCCAAGAAGTTGTTTTGCCTCTCCCAAGTCCTTCATAGAGAAAGTACTTGCCAACTTCTTCTTGAGTTCATTAATCATTCCCATGCTTGAACCTGCTACAAGCATATCATCTACATACAAAGTTAAAATAATGAAGTCCTCGCTATAAAACTTCTGAAAATAAACACAGTGATCAGAGTTGCATTTAGTGAAGTTTGTCTGCTTCATGAAATTGTCAAAATTTAAATACCACTGTCTAGCAGCTTGCTTTAGGCCATACAAGCTCCTCTTCAACCTGCAAACCATTCCCTCCTTACCCTTGACTTCAAACCCCTCTGGCTGATGCATGTAGATTTCTTCCTCCAAATCCCTATGGAGAAATGATGTCTTAACCTCCAGTTGCTCCAGATGTAAGTCCTCTATAGCTACAATGCTCAATATCGTACGAATTGAAGTTATCTTCACAACATGAGAGAAGGTTTTTTTGGAAATCAATACATTTTTTCTACCGATACCCTTTCATAACTAGTCTAGCCTTGTATCTCTTTGTTCCTTCAGCTTTATTTATAATCCTGTAAACCCATGTATTGCACAGAACACTCTTAACTGCAGGAAGCTTTACCAAATCCCAAGTTTGGAGTTGCTCAAATGAAGTCATCTCATCTTTCATGGCTTGGTCCCACTGTAACCTGAATTCATCATGTATCGCTTCTTGATAACATTCTGGCTCTCCAGAATCAGTATACAAAATATAATCGAGTGGAAGAAAAAGTCTGTTAAGAGCTTTCCTTACCCGACTGCTTCTTCTGAGGTTAAGAGTTTCATGCACTTGTTGTTGATCACCAGCTCCAATTTCAGTATCAGTTGTCTCATCAAGGACTTCTGGACTTTCTATCCTGGGTATCTGTCCATCTTCTGGCTCATCAAGTTCCATGTATTCCTTGTCTTCTTTTTCAATTCCATGTTCTTGTAACCTATGCTTATACAACCGTGATTCATCGAATATGACATCCCTACTCCTGATGATTTTGTTATGTTCGTAGTCCCACAAACGATAACCATATTCCACCTCCATATCCAATAAATACACACTTTTGAGATTTAGAGTCAAGTTTCTTTCTCTCCTCTTTATCAATATGAGCATAAGCAATACATCCAAAAACTCTCAGAAAAGAATAATTTACTGGTTTACCTGACCATTCTTCTTCAGGAATACCACCATTGAGAGCACTGGCTGGACTTCTGTTAATTAAATATATGGTAGTATCCACAGCTGCTGCCCAGAACTGTAGAGGTAAATCAGCATGTATCCTCATACACCTTGCTCGTTCCATGATGGTTCGATTCATCCTCTTTGCCATGCCATTTTCTTGAGGTGTCCTCTTAACTGTTCTTATTAGCCTGATATTGTTATTGGAACAATATTCTTGGAACCCTTCCATCACGATACTCACCCCAATTATCAGATTTGAGGCCTTTTACCTAGTTCCCTGTTTCCATCTCAACAAGAGCTTTCCACTTCTTAAAAGTGTGATAAACATCATATTTCTATTTGATGGCATATATCTAGGTCTTTTTACTAGCATCATCTATAAAAGAAACAAAGTAAAAATTACCTCTAAGAGACTTTACTGTAGTAGGTCCGCAAACATTTGTATGAACTAACTCCAGTCTTTCAGTCTTCCTCTCTTTACCATCCTTTCGAAAACTGACCCGCTTTTGCTTTCCATAGACACAACCCTCGCAGAAATCCAACTGAATGTTCTTCATCCCTGGCAATGCATTCTTTGAGTGCAGAATTTTCATACCACTCTCACTCAAATGTCCCAACCTGTGATGCCATAATGTGGTTCTCTGATTTTCTGTAAAAGCCAAAGAGATAGAGTGGTTATGGGTACCTGAAAGAGTATATAGGGTTCCTACTCTTTCTCCTCTTGCTACCACCATCGACCCTTTGGTCACCTTCCACTGTTTTTCACCAAATGCCACAAAATAGCCTTCATGGTCCATCCCGCTGACAGATATAAGGTTCTTCTGCAGTTCTGGAATATGTCTAACATCATTCAAAATTAGGGTTCCTCCATTTGACAGTTTAATTTCTACTTTTCCCTTTCCAACAATATTACACTGATATCCATTCCCGACAATCACATGTCCATAATCACCATGAACATACATAAACAATCCATATGAGATGTATAATGAATCGAGGCTCCTGAGTCTACATACCACACTTTGGAATTATCATCCACTGTAGCAGAAAGACATAAATCGTCATATGTCCGTTCGTTTGAACTTACCATGTTTGCCCCTTCGTCATCACCTTCTCTTCCCCCTGCTCCATTTTTCTTCTTTGGTTCTGTACAATCATTCTTCTTATGACCTTCCTTATTACAATTCCAGCATACTATGGTTCTCCCTTTGGACTTCGACTTGCCTCTTGATTTTGATCTTCCTCTTGTAGGACTTCTTCCCCTGTTATTCTGCTTGTTATTCTGTCTACCTCTGGATTCCACGGACAAAGCAGTACTAGATGATATACCATCACCAATTGTCTTTCTCCGCATTTCATCATTCATCACAGAACTCACAACATCATTAAGTGTTAGCGTTCCAGAAATAGTAGAATTACTCACTGTCGTCACCAAGTTATTCCAACTATCAGGCAGTGAACACAGAAACAACAAAGCCCTAATTTCATCATCAAAATTAATGCCGACAGATTCCAATTGATTTGTAACACCGTTAAAATCATTTAAATGATCAACAACAGAACCATTTTCAGACATTCTCATATTAAACAGTTTCTTCATGAGAAATACCTTATTCGAAGCAGAAGGTTTTTCATACAATTTCTCCAATGCTTTCATCACAGCAGCAATAGTTTTTTCCTTGGAGATATTGAATGCTACTTGTGGGGTTAGGCTAAGTCTTACTGTAGCCAGCGCCTTTCTGTCCAAAATCGCCCACTCACTCGCATTCATCGCTTCAGGTTTCTCTCCCACCAGCGGTAGATACAGATCCTTCTGATACAAGTAGTCTTCAACTTGCATCTTCCACCACTGGAAATTCATACCATTAAACTTACAGACCTTTCCTTTACCTTCTTCGGCCATTGCTCGTAGAACTTACGTGAGTAAAACTCGAACCCAAGCTCTGATACCAGTGGTTATGAAACACATCAACTACGAAGCAATATATTGAAGAAAAAAAAGAAACAAGAAATTTAAAAGAAAATAAACCAAACGCACAAGACAAGAATTACGAGGTTCACCAATATGGCTACGTCCCCGGAGTATGACCAGATTTCGATTTCACTATTCAGCAGCGTTACAACCAAAATCTTAACCCCCACTTTATGTTGTGGTTTTCTCTCTTGACCCAAAACAATACAAGACCATGTATATTTATTTAGAGCTAAGAGGTGATCTTTCTCTAAATAACCAATGTGGGACAAAACACTTATATACTTGGGTTAAGTTGTGACCTTCTTTCCTTAAGCAATGTGGGACAACCTCACAAAAACTTGCTTTCGGGGCACTACCTCATTGTAATAACGTCTCTGGATTGAAATCAGGCTCCACATACAACAGATTGCGCGTCCCATAAATGACAAAGAGAGCTTTCGATTGATTCTGAATGTTTATACAGCAATGTTCCCAAGTCTGGAAACTGAATTTCCTATTGATGACAACAAAAGCCTCTAAACTGAATAAAGAAAAAGACTTCAAGCCTTGATTTGTCCGGGTGATTGATGATTCTTTCTGCTCCTTCTTGACCCAGCATTTATACTATAAACTTTATAGAAAAATAACTACCACTACAAGACAAACTATCCACTTAACGACAAACTACCCACTTACAAAATAACTCCTACCACTTATATAATAACTACCTACTAAACTTATCCCTTATCAATTGGATCATATTTTCAGAAGTTAGAAAGTAACTTCATGATACTTTTTTTATGAGTCTTTACCCATACACCATCAAACTATCTGGGTAAAAATTTTCAGAAGTAAATCCACTTATAAAATACTCGTTTCTACAAAATCACTCAAATCTTGAATTTACAATTTCATAAATTTATAAATCAACAAATTTTAGAATGAATGAATTTTAAAATTTAAAATTCTTCATTCAAACACACTCTAATGAATTCTAATACTTGGTCAACACAAATTAGGATTTAGGAACTTTGTTCTTATGATAAAATCCAAAACAAAAGGAGATACAAATATATATCCTTAGTCATATAATATTTGACTATTACGTGTGACATGTGGCAACCGCTAGCTACTAGGCAACTTCCTTTATCTCGATTATTATTATTTTGCCCCTACTTCCTTACTGTAGAACTAGTAACGAGAAAGTAACCCTTGCAGCTCCTCAACCTAGGATTATTTATCTTAATGATTGAGATAAGAAAAAATGAGGCACACATTTTCCTTTTACGATTGTTTATGAAGTTCGCCTTCGTCTGGCCGGGCAAGCAAAAGGTCAACTCATAAAGTTTGTCTGCAGAAAAAAAACATTTAAGGCATGAACACCCGTCGCCACAGGCAAAAACTCGAGGCATGTACTTCATCTGCTCGGCGGCCGAGCAGACAAAGAGTCAAGCTTAAGGAGCAAATCTGCTAGGCTAATCTGTTGTCTGCAAGTATCCTTTCTAATGAGTATTTGCAGGAGAGTGGGCATCATTGTGAGTCACAAAACTTATGGTGCAGAGGAAGGGAGCTCTGCTGTGAATTGTACCAGCGTTATCTCCGTTTAATTTATTATAGTGTGTTCACAACCTATACGGACCATACCTCGGGGCCCGCTAAGAGATCCCAGTGGCACGACACGTCACCCGTCTGGCGGTCAACATCGCTCAACATCATTGCTCTGTCAGAGCGCTCCGCCTCGAGCATCCGAACGGCGATCGAAGGTGTGCCTCCCCCCGAGGGGTCGGCCACCCCCCTAAGAAGGGGTCGGCCACCCCCCTAAGAAAGGGGTCGGCCACACCCTAAGGGGTCGGCCTCCATCCTTGCAAGGGGGGTCGGCCACCCCAAGGGGGTCGGCCACCAGCCTTGCAAAGGGGGTTGGCCACCCACTTGGTAAGGGGGTCGGCCTCCATTGCCCTGCGAGGGGGGGAACTTGCTGTAGGACTGGCTTCTCGCTCCAACAACACTCACCCGCTATCTTCAGTAGCGCGACGCTCATTGTCGCCGGCTCAATCAACTGACGGGGCTCCGGCCCTCGCGGCGGGACGGGCTCGCAACCATAATGCCCTCGCCGGCTCAATCAACTGACGGGGCTCCGGCCCTCGCGGCGGGACGGACGCGCAACCATAATGCCCTCGCCAGCTCAATCAACTGACAGGGCTCCAGCCCTGGCGGCGGGACGGGCTCACAATCCTAAAGCCCTTGCCGGCACAATCGATCGGGGGCTCCGGCCCTCGCTCGCTCAATCAACTGGGGGCTCCGGCCCTCGCCCGCACAATCAACCGACGGGCTTCACGGGGGCTCCGCTCATAGTGCTCCAACACAAGGACCCCCACCACAGACTCTAAGTACCGAGCTGTGAGCATGTGCGCTCATACCATTGATCATCGACATCGCCAGGGCAATGAACCAGGGGTCACTCCGGGACGGGAGTAGGTTCTCGGAGGGCATCGTGTCCGACGCACTTGGCAGTTGGCTACAGGGGCAACCCTCACTGCTGTCAGGATCTCTGCGCGTCTCATGACGCATCGCGTGGGATTCAGTAAGGGCTTGGACTGGAGGCTAGGGCAATGGGCTNCTCAGGCGATGGTACAGCGGTATGGTCAGTTTCCTCAGACAGGCAGAGGGACGCTGCAAGGGCAGGGTGGCATGAACTCGTGGACCGGTAATTCGACGGACAATAAATACCGTGGGACCCCCTCCGACGAGGTGTCACTCCTGGAGGACGACACGTGTCAGCTGATGACACGCGCGTATTTGTGTTTATATATAGTGGATTTTGGAGCTTATTCAAGGACTTCTCTCTCATTTGACATTTCCACTTTCTCTCTCTAAAACCCACTCTCTCTGGATTTCTAGTGAGAGAAAGACATTCGGACTCTCGACACCGGACCCATGACCCTGTACCCTTGACGCGGACTATCGGCTGTTGACTGTCGCCCCTGTTCGTCGTCTCCCTGCTGACGCGGCGCTGCCAGCCCTCGCGACCTGCCTGGGGAGCCTTGCTCTCAGCCCTTACTCCATCCTTGCTGTCTCCCACTTTGTCTACCTGGAGGCCAACTCAGGCTGCATCCTTTGTGGCACCTCAACGTGGCAGCGAACCATCTTTCCTTGGCAACACTAGTGTTAAAAGCATATTCAATCGCAACCATACTCGAGAGCTCTGCTCAGCTCTACTTGGAGGGTGTGCCCTCAATAAACCAGATGTTTGATGCAATGGCTGTTGGGACTTCTGCTATATGAGCATCTCTCCTGCCAATCCTGCTATGATTGCTCAATTTGACACAGACTTGGCAGCACCTGCCCATGAGATTCCACCGTCTCGTCCTAAGAAAACAAGCTAACGAAAAGAATTTGTCCTTGAACTGCAAACTGGATAGGCTACGCAGGAAAAAAAAATAAAGGAAGCCAAGTGGGAGCAGCAAGTTGGGAACGACCAAAGAACTTCACTCCCCAACATGGAGGATCACCCTTGAGTAGTCTGTTTTTCTGACTGGAAGAGGAGCGGAAGTGGGCTAGACTCGGGAAGGCCTTGAAGCCCATCCCTGCCTTGGTTTGTGCTCAGGCAATGGCCCAAGAAGTTGCACAAGTACGGATAGTAGGTCTATATAACTTAGTTGGTTTAAAACTGAAATTAACAAACTTTCTTTAAGGCAATTGTTGCAGGATAAGTTGGGGCCGATAAGGTAATTCAAGCCGACCGGACTTTGGAAGAGAACGTTGAAAAGATCACTCTTTCTAATAACTAGCTAAGGGACCGTGCAATGCACGGGACTTTCTAAAAAAAATTGTTTAGAAAGCATGTAATAGGCAAATTACAGGTGGTGTTGTTTAAATTGCCAGAGATAAATTAAGGCAGGCAAAATGCGTACCTAAATACATCCTTTTGAAAAGCAAAGGCATGCAAAATTCATATCTAAACACAACCTTTTGAAAAGCGTCGTTAAAAAGTGTATTATTATTAGCAACAAAAGTAGAAGCTACGATTTACTGCCTTGGTTTTTTTACTAACAAACGAAATGTGAATGCTACAGTTAAAAAAAAATTGGTAGGATGCTTTTTCAAAAGCAAAACATTTGACATTTCCTAATAAGATACGGTAATATTCCTGACAATTCCTGCTTTTGTTAATCAAATTTAGTTGAGAGTGTTACGATGTTTTTATTGGTGATGTCTACGTGCATGAGCAACTGTACTAAGAGTCTCATTAGCAAATTCATTGAAGAGAACAGGTAAATTCTAAAGGTATGTACATTACGTAAATACAATCTTCTCAATTTGACTATTACCAATGTTTTCATACCCGCCACTACTACCATGTTTTCTTTGTTACCACCACCACCGCCACCACCATTACTATCATGTTTTCGATGTTACCACCATCACCATCACGACCACCACTACACACATAACCATTGTGTTCCCCGCCATTGCATATCACACCTATCATTACCTCATATCAATCACCAACACGACTTTTATAAGTATCATTGCCATGTCAAATGCTATCCGGTAACACTTCCACATGTATAACAACCTTCTTGCAACCATTACCAAACTACCACCGGCATAATTAGCTTCACCATTGCTACTATCATCACTGTTGTCACACACTACTATCACTGCCCCAATTACCATTTTCATAAGTATCACTGGCCCTTGTACCATCACAACCACCCTCACGGCCAGAACGACACCCACTAACACGTTATTCTATGTGAGCACAAGAACATGATTGGAAAGACGAATTTTTGGAGAAGTATTTATGAGCTCCAAGTCCTAGGATTTGCATAGAATATCGATTTTAATCCCGGTTTATTACATCATTTTACCATTACTACACTACTACATCCTTTATCTCACTGCTATCACTGCCACTACTACTACAACAACCATCATTATTGCCATGAAAACTATCACCGCTATAGTAACCGTCACTATCACCACGTTACCTTTATCACGACCACCAGAACCACTATTGCCGCTGCCGTCATTGTTGCCGCACCTACTAGACTATAATTACCATTACCAAATGTAATGTCCCCGTCATTTTTAACCTCACCGGTAAACCAACCGAAACCACAGGATATATCTTTGACATCACAAGCATTCGCCATTAATATAACTATTAACGTAGTCTACCCCAGTGCCCCATGCAACGTCACATCAGATGATTTGTCTTTTTGTTGTTTGAAGTTTCAATCCCCATGAAAGCTATCGAAAATTACTAACCAATGGCAGTTCCTTATTGTCTTTTTGTTGTTTGAAGTTTCAATCCCCATGAAATCACTTCAAACTCCCATGGTCGCACGATGTTCAGTGGGTATGTGTAGATTGTTTAATAATTTGTGAGGATCACTTGTGAGCAACATAATAAATATGAGACCCTCTTTTGCATAGACTTTGGGAGGATTGTCGCCTTAGGATCCTCCTTCAATCTGGTCTCATTTTGGTTTGAAGCAATTTCAATAAAAGAGGAGAAGATTATAGAGATTGTTGGCAAATCTTTCTGCGTAAGGCAGTAGTTAGCAATGCGTATGACTCTTGTGGATACACCTGTGATAAAACTCCAATGGCTGAAGGTTGTAGTTAGCTAGGACCGTTATGATCAAGCATTTTTCTGACTTGTTGCTTCTTAATTGAAGAGTCCAACAAATTCATGGGACTCTCACATAAGAAGTTGGAGCTGACATGGCAGGAGGAGAAGACTCTTAAATTCCTACTTGTCAAAAAATTGTGAGCTTTAAAATCCTATGTGTCGCAATTTTAAGCAAAGGCTTCAGCTTTTTATATATACTAGCTAACGTGCCCGTGCAAATGCACGGGACGCGATGCAATTTAATTTTAGTGTCAATCATATCCGTTCAAAATTTCAAAAGAGAAAGAAAGATAGTGGATTCTAAAGGTAAAGGAGCTAATTTTTAAAACATCTTAAACTTTTTACTGTAGTTAACACTACACAAGTATGTAAATGTTTCGAATAAATTAGTCCACCACGTAATATATAAGAATCGTAATTAAACACCTTTAACACCAATTTGGTTATATACTAATTGAGGATCGATACTGCTAATCATCATAGATTACTTTTCTAGCTCTATTCTTCCTTTCACTTTTGGCATTGAGTGTGGTTAGTGTAACCAAATAAGCCATAACAATCACCTGATGCAAGGGCATCCAACGTCAATCGCGGAAGATAGAGTTCTCTATATGTTCTTACGGGAAAGGTGATATTGTTAATTACATTTGAGCAATAACTTAATTAGACATGCATACAAAAACTCCCCACATCATTGACATAGGCCGTAAAAGTTATAACATAGAATGCACGTACTAAAGTTTGTACATTGATATTGGAAGACTTAATCCAAGTTTGAATGTCCATATATCTTATTTTCAAGTGTTCTCCACAGCTGTATCTAGCTAGGGGAGCCGCGTTGCCAGTGTAGGTGTTCCGTATCTTTTAGTGTTGAGAATCTTTTTCCTTCGTGCCCTAGCTTCTCTATATTGTTGAAATTTGATTGAAAGGAACCGTACCATTGCAAATAGAAGGGTGACCTAACAAAGGTTCGTTAACTATAAGATATGGCAAGGTTAAAATTATACTTGGTAATAGTGTAATATCTATTAGCACATCGCAGTAGTTAATAAACAACCTTAGCTATTGTTTGAAATCCATTGTTTGTGGTGAACAAAGTAAATGCTTCAGGTTTTTGAACATTTGATATGGACCTATAATTCACAATTTTGATTTAAAAATCTCTTTCAACTCTAATATTTTCAACTTTAACAAAAATAAATTCATTTTTAGAGCAAGGCAACATATCAAATTACATTGTTACTGTATTATATAGTACAACCACACTCAAAAAAAGGAAAAGGGTGTGAGCAAATTTAACACTTAGGGAATAAGTGTATTTCCTAGAATCTTGACATAGCTTTATGCTGAAAGAGGTACAGGAAATTCCACTCGATATAGTTAACATGTTGAAAATTACTATTAGGAAATCACAACATATATTCGGCCACTGATAAAAATGAACAAAAGCTTAAAAAATGAAAATGCTGGTAAAATAAAAGTGTAATGTATGAATGTCTTGGAGCAGTGATAACTAAGTTGGTTTCACCTGACTTCCTCAATGAGTTGGTGTTCATGCTGTTTGGCTGGCTCTTTCCCACTTCTATATTCCAAACTCTCACCTCCCTAATTGGTTTGCAATTGGGCAATGGGAGGATAATATTTTTGTTGTACTACATTATGCTAGCTATAGGAAAGTTCAATTTTAACCATGGAGAGAAAAGAGGATGCCAGTTAAGACACTTTTAACGCATCACATGTGCTTATACAACTTGGAAAAGAAGGAGCTGAAATAAGAAAAAAACAAACAAATGTTCAAGTGAAAGTAGAATAGTTCTAGCAGCATTCTAAGCAGTATTCTATATGTACTGTTTATATATGTACAGGACATGAGTATCATTTTGTGTGGTTAAGCTTTCTGGGAAATCTTTTATACGGTGCATTTAATCTTCGGTGCAGAATCTTGTTTTTAACTTAGTAAAGGATCATGTCCTTGAAGAAGCAAACAACACGAAGTTGGGGGTGCAACTTTAACGGGAAGGTGGAAAACAAAGAAATTGTTGCAACCCTTTTTTCAAATTTCAAAGCAACCAGATCCACTAGAGATGCTGATGCACTAAAAAATAACATAAATCTCTTCTGTTTTTATGGGTTTCACAGTGTACTCTGTTTTTGCAAGCGCGAAGGAGTTTCATCTGAAAAGGAGATTCTAGGAATGAAAGTTGAATCCTACGTGGCAAGCATCAATGAGTTCAAAAAATCCAATGTGGCGTAATTAGAGAGCTTCGAAAATCTAATGTGTCGCAATTTTAAGCGAAGGTTTCAACTTTATATATATTTCTTCACCATAAATCTAGATGTCCACGTGTACTCATGGAAGACCCAGATGTGTTTTTTTTTTTTTCTGAAAAAGTTGCAACTGCTTGAAAGAGTGGCGGTTGCAAAATTTGACAAAAATGCCCCGGAAAGCTGAAAAAACCCCAACCACAAGAAAGAGTAGCGATTGGGAGCCCACGAATTTCCTCCCAACAGCTACAAAGTGTAGCAATTGGGAGCACACCCAATTGCTACACTTTGTGGCTATTACAAGTGAGCATCCCCAACTGCCACTAAGTGTGGCGGTTGGTATGAAGCACTCCCACTTCCTTTTTCTTTTGTCCTTTTTCATTGTCCTCTTTCTTCTTTTTTCTTTTAGATATAAGATAGCATGGGAACTAAAAAAAACGGGTGAAACTAGACGCCTATCCTTACTATTATCCTGAGATGTAGTAGATGTTCGTATGGACTATTATAACTATTGTTGAATTTTGGATATTAAGGTTTGTAATTGAATTAGCCTTATTATTACTATTGTTTGATTTTGGACAATGGGCTAACTAGCGTGCCTAAGTTACAATGAGAAAAAAAAAAAAGCGATAAAAAAAGGGGAAATTAGGGGGAAATACGAGGACAAGGAGAGTGGAAAATGAAGAGATGCAAGAAATCGGAATGAAAAGGCAGTTACAGCCACTCGACAGCACCATTCTTCTCTGAGCGCCGCAGACCATCGACTCCCTCTTCCCCGAACGCCGGAATAGCCACCACCACACCCACGGCTCCAACAGCCACCATCACCTGCCAAACCCACGCCATCGACTATTTGAATCGCAGATCTGTAGACCACAACCAACGCCGCCGGCAAACAAAAGCCAAATCCCACCAGACTCCGCCGGCAGCCACCTTACCCCGCACCGCAAACTCCTCAAACTCAGTCCAACAGCCACCATCACCGCATACCCAGCACCACAAAATCACACCAAAAGGGAAGAGCAAAGTTGAAAATGAACGGACTTGCGAGGAGGAATAGCATGAAAAGGTCCTATAGATTAGGTGGAAAAAAATACCTTAAATTCTGGATGGATGTTGGCAGTTGGGAGATTGGGGGAGATTGGTTTTCTGCAGAGAAATGAAATGAGGAGGAGAAAGGCAAAAAATAAAGAAATGCACGGAAAAGAAATGCACATACATTGCCAAATACAGCTTACCATGCATTGCCAAATACAGACCTGTAATGTAAAAGAAATGAAAAAGAAAATGCAGATAGAAAAAAAATTTCCAGACCCGTAATGTAATTTCTGCTGGTTGGAGCTTCGTAAGGGAGACGGAGATAGAAAATTGCAGTTACCTAATTTGAGGGAGTGTGAGAGTTTTTAGGTAGCGGAAGATGTGGTGCGTGGGAAATGAGTAATTTACTTCCGTAGTCATTTTCACACTTCTCATTATTATAAGTAGTTTAAATATAGATAATATTAGACGCCAAAGATACATAAAAATGTCACAGTCTTTATTCAGTGATACTATTTGCTTACGGGATTAGAATTTTGTTACAACCTTGATTCGAGCCAAAACACATCGAAACTTTAGGCAAGGCCAAAATCCATCTTCGTTTTCTAAAAACCAAAGTAACATATTAGTATCTTGGGATTCCTTTGATTTAAATCTGGTGCTGGACTTTAATTTTTACCAGTTCAACTATCCTTATGTTGCTAAAAAATGGATTTGTGTTCATTTTTTTATTCTCGCCTCTTTGGTGAAGTGTCAGCCTCGACTTCTATTAACTACTTCTATTAACTACTAGTTCTCACTTACCTTGAACTTTGACCTCTATTCTTTATTAAATATTAGGTTACCTTCGATTTGGACATCTAATGTATTTATAGTTTCAACTTAGCCTGAGTTTGGACATCTAATCTATCTATTACTCTTACTTTTAGTATTACAATAAAACATAGAAAACTAAACTATAAATTCCAATTAGTGACAAAAATTAATGACACAAAATCAATGTTCCTAAGACTAGCCACTAAAGGTATGCAAAAACGTTGATGTCTTCAATTTGTAATGCTATTTTTCTCACAAAGCGGAGAGTTGTAGCTTTGCTCCTACCTTGGTTCGATAGTATAGAGTTGTCAAAAGGGCCGCGGGCTGGCCCGGCCCAGTATGTGAACAGTAACGGCCCTAATAAAGCGGGCTTTCGGCCTGGGCTTGGACGAGGCCAAGATTTCTCGGGAAAAAGCCCGGGCCCGGTTCTGGCCCGGTTCAGCAGGCCCCACTTGGTTTGAAATTTTGATTTTCCTCCCCTTTTCCCCCCAACGGATTTATTCCTCATTACTTCCCTAAATTCCACTTTTACCCACCCAACAGCAATATAACGGCTAGTTTGGGGGGTATTTTGGTCTAACTTAATTTTTTCATCTCTTTTAAGGGTTTTTACACTCTTACCCTCCCCAACAACTATAAACGGATAGTTTTTAAGGGTATTTTGGTCTTTTGTGAAGTTTCCAAAATCTATAAATTCACACTAGTTCTCTCTCAAATAGTAATAATTGTTATGTGTTAAGATTTTATTAATAAAGCTCACCAAGAAGAGTATGAAAATGTTTAACATATAATAAAAAATATAACGGCTAACAAATAAATATGTATATACATACATACATATATATGTATATTACTTATAATGAAATAAAAGGATAAAGATTAGGTTCGTTAAATTGTGAATATTGGACATGCCTAGAGATGAAATTTAAAATTGAATAACAAGAAAGAAAAAAAAAAGGGCCTGGGCCGGGCCTAAGCCCGGCCCTAGATATTGGGCCTAGGGCCAGGGCCTGGACTGGGCCCAGATTTCCTTTCGGCAGGCCCGGCCCGGCCCGGATTGCAGCCCCACTGGCCCGGCCCTGGCCCGGTTTCACAGCAAGCCCGATGGGCCCGGGCTGGGCCGGCCTGTAATATCCCACATCGGTTGTGGGAGAGTTTATAATTAGCCTTATAAAACCCTGCCTATGAACTCATAAGTACCTACTTGGCTAGCCCTTTTGAGGGAGGCAATGCCCTGTGGTGGGGCCGTGGACCGGGTCGTTACAGATGGTATCAGAGCCGACTCTCGAAAGCTCGGGCTGAGCTGTCCAGTCGGGTTGCCAATGGTTGGGGGAAACGAAGGCAAGCCCTGGTATATCCCACATCAAGAGGATGGTTGGGGCAACGAAGGGTGAGCCGGGTATATCCCACATTGGCTAGAGAGGAAGATTCTGGGCTATGTGTGATCGAGCCTTAGCGAGGACGCTAAGAAATAAGGTGGGGAGATTGTAATATCCCACATCGGTTGTGGGAGAGTTTGCGATTGGCCTTATAAGACCCTGCCTATGAACTCATAAGTACCTACTTGGTTAGCCCTTTTGAGGGAGGCAATGCCCTGTGGTGGGGCCGTGGACCGGGTCGTTACAGATGGCGTTTCGTTCTCATTCCGCGCGCGAGGTCAAGGGTTCGAATCTGCTCGGACACATGAGGAATAAAGAGTTCTTTACTTATTGTAATATCCCACATCGGTTGTGGGAGAGTTTGCGATTGGCCTTATAAGACCCTGCCTATGAACTCATAAGTACCTACTTGGTTAGCCCTTTTGAGGGAGGCAATGCCCTGTGGTGGGGCCGTGGACCGGGTCGTTACAGATGGTATCAGAGCCGACTCTCGAAAGCTCGGGCTGGGGTGTCCAGTCGGGTTGCCAATGGTTGGGGAAAACGAAGGCAAACCCGAGTGTATCCCACATCAAGAGGATGGTTGGGGCAACGAAGGGTGAGCTGGGTATATCCCACATTGGCTAGAGAGGAAGATTCTGGGCTATGTGTGATCGAGCCTTAGCGAGGACGCTAAGGAATAAGGTGGGGAGATTGTAATATCCCACATCGGTTGTGGGAGAGTTTATAATTGGCCATATAAGATCCTGCCTAGGAACTCATAAGTACCTACTTGGCTAGCCCTTTTGAGGGAGGCAATGCCCTGTGGTGGGGCCGTGGACCGGGTCGTTACACGGCCCATTGACAATTCTACGATTGTAAGCGGTCTAATTTTTTGTCAATGAGTTTCTGACTCCAAACATTTTTTTCTCCGTTAGACACTATGAAGTGGCTCAGCTAACAGCTTCATTACATTATAAGGCTCACGGTACAATACAAGTTCAGTGACATCTCGGTTTACTTACTTCTCAATGATTCTTTGTACTTATCATTTTTAACTTCATTTTATGAATCATTATTCAGAAGGTGCTTGGTTACATTTTATTTGTTTTAGTGCTCTAATGATTATTAATACACCGCATTAATATGCAAATTTCCATCAGTAGAAAGAGATAAATGCACCACATTTAGAGCCCGTTTGTGATTGATTAAACAAAAACAGATTATGCTTAAATCTTAATCAGTTTTTAAAATCTGATTTAATCAGAATCAGTTTGTTGTTTGGCAAAAGTAGCTGTAAATTAGATTAAATTTATAAAAAGTGTTTGGATAAAAAGTACTTAAATCAGTTTCACTGTGACAAAATGACCATAGAGGGCATTCAATAAACAATTTTTATAATATCCAAGTAACGTTAACATAACTTTTATTAGTAAATAATTATAATGTCCAAATAAATTATGAAAATAAATATTTTCACGTCATACAAAAGTTGTTACTTTTTATTTTAAATTAAAAACATAAACAATCTCACGTTATTGCTTATAGTAAGACAACATCCCCAAATTATAAATAAAATTTATCTTGGACAAAAAAAAAATTTATCTAGCAGAAACTGCATCACAAATAGTATCACGAACATTAGTATGGAAAAAAGGTTAGCAGAGAAGAGATAAACTCCAGCAATTATCTAATTAATTAAGGGGTATGAGAGGTCTTTTTGTAAAAAATATAGGGATAGGATGGTAAATTACATGGTCAAACTTGATTATGGAAAAAGTGATTATTTCATAATCCTCACTTTTGAGGATTATGGATTAAATCAGTTTTTAGCTTTTGGAGATGGATTAAATCTGTTAATCTATTTTGCCAAACACTCACAAACCTGATTTAATCTAGATTAAATCAGGTTTGACCAAGATTTAATCAATCACAAACACCCTCTTAATAGTGAATCCAACTTTAGTGTCTTGAAGCGCCCAATTTCAGTGCTGTAAATACATACTAGTTTTTTAACCCGTGCGTTGCATACGGAAATGAATTTTAAGAAATGCTACAGAAAATTAGAATTAAAAAATCGTATGCAAACGAACTATTCTAGGAGCAATGATGAGAGAGATAATAGGAGATTTGAATTTTGAGTTTCAGTTAGGATATGAAATTACCCTGATTGAGGAGATAATGATTAAGTGATAATATATGAATCAATTTTAAAAGAGACTAAATAATAATGGCCTAGATCGGAAGTTCTAACCGATTGAAAAGGAAGGAGAATATTTGTGTCAAATAATTAGCATTTCTTATATGACACGTGGCAACCAGAGAGAACTTAAATTTGGGCAAATTTTTTGGGAATAATTGTGGAATAAGATATTAATTAGATTAATGAAATAATAATAATAATTATAGAAACTTGATTAAGGTTGCAATAATTACAAATTACCTTTGAAATTTAAATTTAAACTGATAAGAAAAATTTTAACTGATTGAAGAGAGATAACTAAATTCAAAAATTAACGTGATAATGGTAAGTAATTAAAGTTAGTTTATATAATAATAAATTAAATTTACATGGCGAAAAAGAGAGAATGTCTACGTAGGCGGTGAAGTTGCAATATTCTCTCAGCTTCAACTTCACATATATATATATATATATATGGGAGCTGATCCGTTGAGAGCGCGGGCAAAATGGGCTATTTTGCAAGCGCGATCTGGCCGTCCATCCTGAAAGATAAACGGCCCAAATCGCGCCTTTTTTGAAAACTGTCAGTCGTTCACGACATAGTGTCGCGGATGGACTTTTTTACCTTTTTGCCCCTCCGCCCCTATCCGCTACACTGTACGGCGGACAGTATTCAAGTCCTGACACGTGACAGCAAAAAAGACGTCCGCTATACAGTGTAACGAACGTCCCTTAGGCTGACACCTGTCAGGACCTGTCCCGTCGGTCCTTTACGGCAATGACGGTTATCTTGTCCTTATCTGTCACGTCAACAGTGTCCGTTACACAATGTGGCGGACGTAATAGTCCGCGATACTGTATAGCGGACACTGTCAGTTTTCGAAAAAATTGTTTTCTACGACACTCTTCTCCATTCTTTCTGCTCACAAATATTCCCAGCGCCGCTGGCAAGCAGATCTACGCAATATCTTTTTAAGAACACCTTTAATACCCTAATAGATCACGTAAGTTCACAAATTCAATCTTTTACATGTTTGTAATATATAATTGTGATGAATATTGCGTTTTATATATGTATGTATTTGTTCATGTGCTAGTGTTTGTAAAATCCGATTCTGATTCCGTATATGTATATATATCTATTATACATATGAGTGTATATGCTAACATTGTATGTATTATGCATGTGCTTGCGTTGTATGTATTATGCATGTGCTTGCGTTATATGTATGTATTATGCATGTGCTAGCGTCGTATTTTTACGAGCGATTATCAAAATCCAAACTGAGAAGGTTTTTCCATAATTTCAGTTGCAAAAAAAAGAATTTAACCCTGGACCAGAAGATCCATCCGTATTATACTACCAAGCCAACCATATCAGTATGCTCATATGTGATGGTGGAGTAAGATACATTATTTATCAACTTTCTTATTCTTACGAACGTTGTATATCGTTTGTTTTGCTTAAATTGTATTTATTAATTCGTAAGAAATAGAACTTCTCACCACCGTAGAAGTATCTCGCGAGTTCACATCATGGAAACTGAACACCTCCCAGAAAAGAATACTGCGTGGAATTGGGTTTGGGATTTTCACGCATGGGCAAATCTTTCAACAACTTGACCGGGCCTTGATAGGTGTCCTTGTTGAGAGGTGGAGAAGTGAAACAAATACATTTCACTTCTCGCTTGGAGAGATGACAATTACCCTAGAAGATGTTGGGTTCATCTCAGGGTTGCCGGTGACGGGGCGGCCGGTAATTGCTCCTCCGTCAGAAGCAACGAATAAGAGAACTACTAGGGACTTCTTCACTTCAATACCCCAGGATCAATTTAGCAGTGATGGTATAAAGTTGAAGTGGTTGGTAGATACCTTCGGGGTTTTGTCGGAAAACTATACGGGCCGTGAGCTTGTGCTGTACACACAAGCCTTCCTCTTGTAGGTGATGGGGGCAATTTTATTCCCAACGACGTCGAAGAACACGGCCAGCGTGAAATATTTACCGTTGTTGGGTAACCTGTCGGAAGTTGGGGATTATGCCTGGGGTGTAGCGGTTCTTTCATATCTGTACTGAGCATTGCACAAGGCAACGAGGCCTAACTCCAAAGCCACATGTGCATGTCTCTCGCTATTGCAGGTATATCATATAAATCTTGTCTTCGTTATTATTTTTTTTTTGTTGAATCGACGATATAAATATGATTTGCCCATGTTCTCAGGTGTGGACTTATGAAAACCTTGCTCTCTGTGCACCAACGCGTAGGGATGAAACCGATAAAGTGTGGCCTCGGTTGCGTGCGTGGGAGTACAGCCGGAGGGATAGCCACTACTGCATGAGAATCGATCCTCATCACAACATTACGTACTATCCAGGGGAGTTCGACCGTTTATCTCCGGGCCAAATGCGTTGAGCACCGTACATATGTTTGGCGCGACGGGTGGGAGAGTCGTTCGTCTTCACACTCTCAGGGTAGCAGCGCACACCCCTGATCCACTTCGAGGTCGCAGAGTGGCACCTGCCAGATCGAACAATGCGCCATTTTGAGTTGGAGCAGGGTTTGCCAGGCGATGCCCAAAATATGAGGGTTAACAGGGACCCACCGGATGTCGGACGGTTTGGCAAGGCCAATGAGCACGAATTGTGCGCGACTGAAATAGAGCTTTGGAGTTCTTGGCAGGACACACTGGCGGCCATCGTCTCAGAGCCGGACCCCGCTATAAGCATCGAACAGTACGATGGGTGGTGCTACCGCTTCACGCGGAGGAGAGTAGCCCCAGTAAACTTTGAACGCGGGGAGAGGTATGTGCCTAGGGGTCAGATTGATGAGCGTATGTCATACGATCTCGTAAGTTGCCCAACCAGTCTGCCTTCTCTTGAATTTTTTGAATATAAATGTCTGATTGAAGTTACTTATTTTTTTATCTCTTTGGATGTAGGTTAATGCCGCGCTTGCATTCTTCCAGATGTTGTGTGCTCGGAAGGATCTGGTGAGCGCAATGGGCGAGGATCTTCGGCAACAGGCTGCTGCAATGGCTTTAGGCTGCGCGAATTTTTTGCGCCAAGCATCGGAAAAGTCTTCGGTCATCAGCCCGGGATACAGTGATCCCTCCGGACAGGCTTCAGGGGTGAGCTAGGCTGTTGGTGGTGCCGCTGTGGCGGGGATGGGACAGGCTCAAGCGTCGTGGGACGATTACAACGGCCCCTCCTTCAATTTGGTCCCGGAACCCCAACCCCTCTCTCAGAGTCAAGTCACGCAAGACTGGCCTTTCAGAAACTACGGTTTCTCCGAGGCACTGCCCATTGTCCCGTGGGCAGGACCACTTGGCGCCCCCAGAGGGAAATATCAGCCGGCAGAAGAAATGGCCGGAGAGCAATATCAGCCGGCCGAGGCCCCCGAAGGGGATTATCAGCCGGCTGAACCAGGAGTTGGAGGCCAATATCCCTTGCTCTTGCCCCCCGACGGAGGGCAAGATTTGCCGGTCGACCCCCGAGGGTAATATCTGAAAGGGCATCTAGCCAGGCCCCTAAAGCCGCATAAATACGAGCTAATCCGAGACCGTTATTTTAGTGGGCCTCCCCAAGACAGAGCGTCGTATGACGTGGATCACCCGTAGGGCTTGGATTATAATGCCTCGTGGAGAGAACTGGCCTTGCTGGCGCCAGGAGCTTGGTTAGACAACTTTGTCATCTCGCACTACGTGCAAATTTTAAGGCAAAGGGGTCGGGAGCAACCAAACTACCGTCCGCGCATTTTTATCTTGGATTTTTTTTTCATGGCATGCTAGTACAAGAGTATAACGACTGGGTCGATTCAAGGAAGGGGAGAGCCCTGCCCTAGTGAAGACCGTCTGCTAACCTGCAAGCATATCTTGCTAGGGATAGTCCAGTGAGTGCAAGTGTTGCCGACGTGTTTCTAATCCCATTTATAGGGAATGCCCACTGGTACTTGGTTTGCTATGAACCAGTAAAGAAGACGGTATCAGTCATCGACAGTCTCTACGATGATACCCCCGTGATGCCTGTGATTGACATGTACCAAGGCATAGGCCAGTTGGGTGCCATGGTAAGATCATGTTTACTTCTTATTGTAACTTGCATATTGTAAAACTGATTAATCTTATTATGTTTGATATGTTTAATGCTTATTATGTTTTTCACAGAATCTATTTGCTGCCTTGGTCAATGGTAGGCGTCAAGAGAGAGTACCGCGCAGGCCGAAGCTTAGTTTTCGTGTGAAGAGGAGTAGGCCCAAGCAACATAATTCCTCAGACTGCGGCGTCTTCGTCTGCATGTACATGGATTACATTTGTCGGTCTGAGAGCCTCAAGAAGACCGTCTGGAGCCGAGAATGCATAGAAGGCTTTAGGTATAGGATGACTTGGCAAATTATGAATGGCCGGCCTAGAGCTATTAGGTTTATTGTAAATCCGTGTAATGACGAGGATCCACGGGGATAAGGGCCCCAATTAACATTGTAACATTATAACATTATATTCACTTTTTTAATAAACATATCGTTGAATGCGATTGATTTGATTTGTGTTGACATCAGTTGATCGGTGTTGAATGCGATTGATTTGATTGACTGATATCGTTGTGTTGTTGAATTCAGTTGAGTGTTTGATTTGTGGTCAGAGATAGCATTTTGGCTCATTGACTGATCTGTGATTTGCTTTGACCGGTGGGAAACAAAGTGTGGGCCAGTTTTGGTTTCAGTCTTTCTGCATGGCCTTTCGCTTTACTATATAGTGGACGTAGAGAGAAAAAAAATTACAAATTGTTGGAGACTGTCTTTCTGCGGGGCCGTCCGGTATACTATATAGCGGATGTAAAGAGAAACAAAAAAAAACTAAGTGTTGGAGACTGTCTTTCTGCTGGGCCGTCCGCTATACTATATAGCGGACGTAGAGAGAAAAAAAACTAAGTGTTGGAGATCTGTTTTTCTGCTTGGTCGTCCGCTATATAGTATGGCGGATGTAGAGACAAAAAAATAAGTGTTGGAGACTGTCTTTCTGCTGGGCCGTCTGCTATACTATATAGCAGACGTAGAGAGGAACAAAAAAAACTAAGTATTGAATATCTGTCTTTCTGCTTGGCCATCCGCTATATAGTATGGTGGATGTAGAGAGAAACAAAAAAAACTCAGGCTTGGACGTCTGCTATATAGTATGGCGGATGTAGAGAGAAACAAAAAAAAACTAAGTGTTGGAGACTGTCCTTATGCTGGGCCATCCGCTATACTATATAACGGATGTAGAGAGAAACAAAAAAAATGAAGTGTTGGAGACTGTCTTTCTGCTTGACCGTCCGCTATACTATATAGCGGACGTAGAGAGAAACATTCTGCATGGCCGTCCGCTATATAGTATGGCGGACGTAGAGAGAAACAAAAAAAAAAAATAACTAAGTGTTGGAGATCGTCTTTCTGCTGGGCTGTTCGCTATACTGTATAGCGGACGTAGGTAAAAACAAAAAAACTAAGTGTTGGAGACTGTCTTTCTGCTTGGTTTTCCGCTGTATAGTATGACGGATGTAGAGAGAAATAAAAAAATAGTATGGCGGACGTAGAGAGAAACAAAAAACTACGTGTTGGAGACTGTCTTTCTGCTGGGCCGTCCGCTACATAGTAAAGCGGACAGCCCTGCAAAGAAAAACTAAGTGTTAAATTACAAAGAAGCAACATCGTTGACACAGCGTGACATTGGAGGAGCATCTTCAGTCATCTTCATCTGACACTGGAGCATCGAAAACAGATCCAAGTTTGAAGCTCATGTTCCAGTATACTTGTGCTTCATTGTTGTTGCCATCTTCATCTGCATCACGTGTCATACGACGTAAGTTATGCCTACTTTGACGAACTTTCATTCTATTATTTTCTTCACGTATTCAATGTAGTGCCTTTTCAAGCTCCATGTGTGTAATTTGAGGCATGTTGATTGCCTTTTGTCGAGGTATGGGTATATTCATGCGCCATGAATCAGCTACTAAGACCTCATATTCATTCATCCAATAAGTCCATTTTGCATGTAATGTATTAACATAGCGTGATGAGTAACACAAACTTGGACGAAAAGAATAGTGAAATTCATCTTCGCCCGCCCAGTAACGACCCATTGCTTCAAAAATATCTCGTGGAGTATATGACATTTCCAGAGTTGTTATGAAACTGGGAGTATATCACTCTATGCCCCTTGCCCTTCATGCAATGCGTGTACTTATATATATTTTTAAACGGGACCACTTTATGAGATGCTACGGGTTCAACTTTATGAGATGTGACAAGTCGCTGCAATAGACCAAAGACTTGTCTTGTCACCAAAGAGACTTATCTTCTCACTGACACGGGCATGCTATTGTTTCTAACTACCAATTAAGCAGGGTGTCAGTGTCCAGAGACTTGTCTTGTCACCAGAGATGGGCAGGCTATTGTGTAGCTATCACACCAATATATTGTGTATGTGTGTGTGTGGGCTTATTTATATATGTTAGCCATGCTCATCGCATTAGATGTACCTAAGTTAAATGGCAGGAGTTCCTGGTAGTTCTAGTTATCGAGGACGTGAGACTGTGTGGTTGTTGTGTGAAAGGAACGACGACTACAAAGAAGTGAAGTACACGGATCCGAGAGAGTATTATGCAGGTTTACGAAGAGAATGGGCATATCGAGTTAAGGAATCAGAAGCACTACACCAAGATCTCACCACGCTGAGAGCACCTGTGCCGCAACGTCGTTCACTTAGTATGTCGAGGCGTAATGTTAAGCAGTGTAAGAAAGTTGTGTGCCAAATTCTTATGGAGAATAATTGGATGTTGCTGCTTAGAAAACGATTTTACATGCTTTAACTTGCGGAAGACATGGCCGAGGCTAGTGGGAGGCACCTCAATTCAAACGAGAGAAACAATATTTTAACCAATGATCAGTACTTATCTGATGAGTATATGTCAAATGAAGAGTGATATATATATATCTTCCTATTGCATGTTAGGATTTCATTCCAACTAGCACTTATCCACATGTCATTCTAATAAGCGAACCTCGTCTTTCGATTTTTCAAGTGTTGGGAATTTCTGCTGCGCAGTCCGCTAGACATTGTAGCGGACGGCGATAATTCTGTTTTAATAAATTGGCGACCGAAGACTTGTTGTAGCGACGGAATCAACAATCTCAATATCGATAAACAATAAATAACGTACGATTCACAATCAACAATCTCAATATCGACGGAATCTCAAACGGCACAATTAAGCGAGAAAAAATTCGGAAAAACAATGAACATCAACATAAATTTATTCATTCATAATAAACAGAATTTAAGGTTCAACATTGGGGGAAATAATTTTTTTCACAAGTGCTCCGATCAAACACCAAAACTTGAAAATCCCACTTCCCTATGTGTTCAAACACTACAAAGTCCCCGAGTTGGAGGCCATGCTACTGCACATATCGTTCCAACCATCTGCGAATTGCATTTGGGGTAGGCCGAGCTTCAGCTTGATTCTTACATGCCATGACCCCTTGCGGCTAATTAAAGTTGAATCGAAATAAATTGTGGTAAGCCAATCGGAAAAGGCTACCGGTATGTTCTAACATATTCACAATACAAAAAGTAGGTTAGTTTTTAACTAAAGATCAAACTTTTAACACACGAAAACACAGAGAAAGAGGGATGGCCTACAAGTTCTGTATCAAAACCAGCATCATGACCTTGAAGAAGTGTATGCCTGCAAGGTGCATGTTGCCAACAAATTCCCTGCTGCTCGATGAATCAGAAGCCATCACGCCGAAAAAATCGCTGAAGGCGCCACGGCGTTGAGGGGAGGACGGGGCTGTCGTGGCGTCAGAGGGAGGAAGGTGGTGTCACCGGAGATGTGGGTCACTGGAGATGTGGGTCGCCGTAGATGGGGTAGCGGCTTGGGTTAGATGTTCGAGACAGAGAGAGAAACAGACGGATTGATAAGATGATTGCCCGATCTGATTAATATATATAATAGGATAGAGTCATCCGCTACATTGTATAGCGGACATAAAAGAACACTAAAAGTTTTTTCTACGATTCCGTTCGCTATATTGTATCGCGGACACCAAAAGTTTTTTCTGCGATTCCATCCGCTATATTGTGTAGCGGACACGAAGAACACCAACAAATTAGGGCTCTGCATATCCGTCCGCTACATTGTATAGCGGACATAAAAGGGGTACAAAATTTTCTAAGGTGTTTTTTTGTTTAAGACTCTGCATAGGACCATCAGAAATAAAAATAAAAAAACTTAAACATAGATTTGATGGCTCTCATAGGTCCATCAGAATAAAAATTTCCAGTATTTGGTCGAAATATTATTAGAAAATAATTACAAAAATGTCAAACAGACATGATGGCTTATACAAAAAATTAAAGGTCCACTGCAGCTTGTTCGTGCTCATCTTCTGCGTCATCTTCTTCCCCGTCTTGCAAACCTTCGTTTGCGATATAATTGGATCCAACGGCCGGATATCATTGTCATCTTCCTCCCCCGACTCATTATTTTCTAATCTCGTCGTAGGCTCGGTGTCAACCGCATTGGTGACTGAAGCTACTTCCAACTGGTCGACGATGGGCTCTTGCTGCTGAGCTACCTCGAGGAGATGTTTATAACCGACCATTGTAGCAGCACCCTTTACGGACAAACGGGTGAACATCATCACCAGATGATTATACCGCAACGTCTCTGATTCTTCAAAGTCAGTATACGGGTGCTCCGGAAAGGCAATGGTACCGTGCAACCTGTTTGCACCTTTCGTCCACCGTGGCAAGACGTATTTATCGGGGATTGTCCTGATATTCTTCTGGGTGAAAAACCGCAGAATGTGTCTACACAAGATGCCATGGAACTCAAACTTCTTGCAAACACATGTCACCGAGTCCGTCAATGTGTCGTGGCTCACCGTATACATTATGCGCAGCTTCTCAGGAACGAGGTCATTCACGAGCGAATAAACCTTGTACTCACGCGTAGACTTTTTTGCCACCTTGTTTATACAGTATCGTCCCAATTTTTCGCAGCTCTACTTGGTATAGCAGGAAGATCTCCTTCGTATAGACTTTGGCACCGTTCAGCTCCAGCGGTGTCTCAAGCAACCTTCTCCTCTGTTTGTACGTGGTTGCAAAGTTCGCAGCCCTTTCTTTCACGAATTACGACGCAACCGCTTTCTGTGTAGATGTGACGAAACTCTTCAAATTGGTAGATGTACCCACGTAGCTATCAAACGTGGCATTCATAGATTCACTCATGCCCGTCATTTTCATGCCTGCAAAAAAAATGCCTCCTCGTGTAAACGACAATCCATTGCTCTTTGAGCTCGTATAAGTGCTGGAGCCACCCGTTGTCTTGCAATGAGTAATCCTCAACAAGCTTTTCCCACCTCTCCTCAAATTCCTCAGTCGTTAACGACTTGCTAATGCATGTGTCAAAATCCTGTTTAAAGTCTGGAAACTTTGCATACACGTGATGCAAACGTTTGGGGTCTTTGTTGCTTATGTGACAAGTGCACAAGTTGTGTCGAGTATCTGGGAAGACGGTGGCAATAGCCTTCTTCATTGCCAAATCTTGATCGGTGATGATAACTTTGGGTGCTTTGAAGTTCATGGCTTCCAGCCACGCCCTAAACAACCATTTAAAAGAACTCTCGCTCTCGTCCCTTAACAAGGCGAACCCGAACAGGATGGAGTGATAATGATGATTGACCCCCGTGAAAGGGGCGAATGGCATCAAGTACTTGTTGGTACGGTATGTGGTGTCGAAAGTCACGACATCCCCAAAATGCTTATAAGCAAGCCTCGAACGACCGTCGACCCAAAAAATTGTGCTAACTCGATGCTCGTCGTCAAGTTTATAATGGAAGGTAAAATACGGGTCCTCCATCTCAATCCGTTTCAATAGGCTCATTGTGGATTGAGCATCATTGAGGTCATACGCGGCTCGTCTATGGGTTCGGACCGCGTTACGAACGTCTGTCGTGTTAAAGTTTAAATTTTGAATTCCCCCGGCCTGTTCAGCAAGAACATTAACAATCTCGGTAGGTCCTATCCGTGCATCGGTCATTGTGTGAATTAGGCTCCTCGCGACCTTACCCATCTTCTTGTGTTGATGCATCTGACTCACCTTAGAAGGGGTTACTAACGGGTGATTGTGTGCCAGTTCCAGGCTGGTAATAAGCCAATGATCTTGCTTGGGTTTATAGCTTACGAACATCTTGACCTGGTAATTCGTTCGCGCAAAGCAGTCCCGTCTTCTACGTGAATAACATATTTCATCATCACTGTCATCGTTGCCTACGCGTGTCTCATTTTGCACTGGGTTTCTGCCCCTATGACACTCGTATAAGCGAGAGCATATATTTTTCGTTACGTTGTTCGTTCTTGTAGTCTTTATTCTAATGCCAAAACCAACCCTCAGTGAATACGCTCGGAAACATTCTCCAGCTTCTTCCAATGTTTGAAAGGTTCGTCCTAGATACGGATCACTAGCATCTACGGGGGTGTTGGAGCTCGACACGAAATCAGACATTGTGAAACAAGACCTATGTAGAAATAGACTACGCTTAACAATCAAATGACATTGACAACTAAACGTATTACCTAAAAACTATCTTGACAAATAGACCAATTTAGGATGACAAATATACCATATATATAATCTCAAAAGTCTTCCATTTTGCTCATTATAGATTGGGTTAATTACAAAACTGTCCCCTGAGGTTTACACGTTTTTGCACTTTGCCCCCCGTGTTTACAACTTTTGCAATACTGTCCCCCGAGGTTGACAAAACCATTGCAAACAGCTCCAAAATTGAACGGACGTTCAATTTTGGACGTTAAATCGTCATGTGCGGTGCACATGCCATTTTGGCATGGGCAAAATTGTAATTTCCCCTTCCCCATCTTCCCCAATGTGTTCATCTCTCTCTGTAAGACCTACAGGAAGCACCTTCACCTCTTCACCTTTCCATTTACTTCTGCAATGGCTTCAATCACAGCTGAAATAACCCATGAATTCCCACCATTTTTTCGAGTCTACAAAGATGGTCGCGTTGAACGCTACCCAGAGAGCCCTTACATTGAACCAGCACTCGATCCCGGAACCGGCGACGAGGCAAAGGACGTCGTGATCTCGTCAGAACCCAGCATCAAGGCATGAGTTTTCATGCCCAGAATCACCGGCCCAGAAGAGAAGCTCCCTCTAGTTCTCCATTACCACGGTGGAGCCTTCTATGCCGGATCACCCTTCAACGCCGTAACCCTCAACTTTTAACCTCTTTCGTCTCACTGGCCCGGGTCATAGTTGTGTCCGTCGACTACAGGCTCGCTCCGGAGAACCCGCTGCCAATCCCTTACGAGGACTCTTGGGCCTCATTGCAGTGGGTTACAGCTCATTTCGGTGGGGAAGGACCTGAACCGCGGGGCCAGCCCAAGTCCAAGTCCAAGATCACCCACCTCATCTTCTACACCACCTCTGGCGTCGACATGCCCGGCGCCGACTACCAGCTCACCAAGCTCCTCGGCCTCCGCCCCTCTGTCAAGAGGCTGATGATGTACCAACAGGGCTGCTTTACCGGCGACACCGTTCTCCGCCTGGCCAAGGATCTCGCCGAGAACAATGCTGGTGCTTGCGTCCTCGTCATTTGCTCCGAAATCACTGTCGTCACTTTCCGTGGATCCTCTGACACCCATCTGGACTCCCTCGTTGAGCAGGCTCTTTTCGGTGATGGTGCTGTCGCCGTGATCGTATAGGCGCCGATCCCGATGTCTCCATCGAGCGACCGTTGTTCCAACTGGTATCTGCGGCTGGGACTCAAAGAAGAGAATGGGAAAGGGGAACACAGAGAGAGAGAGATGAACACAGTAGGGAAGATGAGGAAGGAAAAATTACAATTTTGCCCATGCCAAAATGGCATGTGCACCGCACATGACGATTTAACGTCCAAAATTGAACGCACGTTCAATTTTGGAGCTGTTTGCAATGATTTTGTCAACCTCGGGGGACAGTATTGCAAAAGTTGTAAATACGGGAGACAAAGTGCAAAAACGTGTAAATCTCAGGGGACAGTTTTGTAATTAACCCTTATAGATTTATTGAACATAACAAATTAAAATTACTAACATAAATAGACAAATTCATCATACCAAAATACAACAAACGTATCTCAAAAAATTTGAATTTAAATAGGATACATGTGTCGAAGTTAGCGAACCTAAAAAAAATCAAAATTAACTACAATAAATTTGTTTAAAGTTAACAAATTAATTTCTAGAACATCACAATATGATGAATAGAGTGACAAATTTCTAGAACATTGCCAAAAATCTATACTTTTTTGTCCAAAAAAAAAATTATACTTTATCAGTCAATCCACCCAGAAAACATTTGAGATCAGAAACTAACTTTGATTGACTGAAGCTTGAAGCAAGGGTTACACGAAGCTTGAGCGGAGCCGAAAATGGAAGCAAGTGAATCTGAAGGAGAAGAAAATTTTGCCGACATGGCCGAGAATTAGGGAACTTTTGGGTATAGGGGCAATAATGTCCGCAATACTGTATAGCGGAAATTATTGCCGACACTCTGACACATGCAGAAATAAAGACCTGATGTTGGCGGGCGACGGGACAGGTCCTGACAGGTGTAGCCTAGGGGACGTCCGCTACACTGTATAGCGGACGTCTTTTTGTTGTCCCGTGTCAGGACTTGAATGTTGTCCGCGAGACAGTGTAGCGGACAGGGCGGAGGGGCAAAAAGGTAAAAAATGTCGTCCGCGACACAGTGTCGCGGACGACTGTCAGTTTTCAAAAATCGCGCGATCTGGGCCGTCCATTTTTCAGGATGGACGGTCAGATCGCGCTTGCAAAATATCTCATTTTGCCCGCGCTCTCAACGGATCAGCTCCATATATATATATATATATATATATATATATATATATATATATATATATATATATATATATATATATATATATAACGAGCTGCCGTGCACACGCGATGCGTCTGCGAGTCATTTATTGTATCAGTCGTGAAACATCTATTTCGGCAATATATCGTCAAAATTAAAAATGACATCATAGAGCTGAAGGAAGTTTATCTTAATTTACATCTCAAACCTCTCACTTTCAAATAAATAACACCAAAGTTTGAATAAAGAAACAATTAGACTTTATTTCTTCTCCGCTATGTTTTGTAATTGTTTTCCTGAAATTTCAGCCATAGCCCTGCAAAATATAGTATACACATCACAAAGTTACAATCTTAGCAACATATATAAGTTTTAATTGTGGCAAAAAAATATTTATTTCATACCTAGTCAAAGAACGACATATTATTTTATATTCAGCAATGTGCATCTTCTTTCTCCGCAAGCACTCGATGAAAAACTTCAAAAACAGTCTGATAGTGGGTTTGTCAACAAGAAACTAATTGAAATGTTGACACCCTTTCTGCTTATCAACTAGAATTTTATAATGAACAACAGCTAGAATTAAAAAATATGTACGACAATGAATAGCACTGGTATTTTTAGAATAGTGTAATTACCACTCCTACGTCTTTGTTGTCTTCCTTCCGCAGCAAGTGCCTGTAATTGTTTCACGAAAGTTTTAAACCTCAAATTGTACACAAATTTCATATAGTTACATACCTGAAACATTTATTTTCATCCCACTCATGTCTTCGATATTGTATTCCAACCTATATAAAGATACTGTTAAAAGTGTTTATTTGAATTGTATGGAAGTCGCACGTTAAAATATATCATTTATTTATCACCTTTGTTAAGTCCCACTTAATTTTTTGCAATACCTTATTCTTACAGACATAGAAAATAATATTAAAGGCAATAAGGTATATGTAAAATAGCTAATGCTATAAGAGATGGTGAACATACCGCTCTTGCTCCTGCGTTCTTAACTCTCGTAATACCATTCATCCCAAGTCAAATCCAGACATTCTAATTGTGATGGGCAACCCAATGACCCTATTTTTTTATACCCTATAAGTTTAGTTTCATATAATCAGACATTTCTTTTTGTAAGATGTTATATGGCATAGTTATGAATACCGTACCGGAGTACGTACCATTTTCTTCGCGAAATGGTTCGTACCGGTACCTTAGACGGTACCGTCTCAAGATTTTCATCAATAATATCTATTTGTATTATTTATTCATTGACGAACTAACAATATATACATATATTTTTTTATTTACAGCTCCTCTAAAATAAATTGTTTATCCTATAGAGCTTGATTTAAGATAGTTTTCAAATAAGCTAGTTTGATCAATAATGATGTCTTTGGGTCAAGAATAAATTATTTTTGTGTGTGTGCATGTGTATGCGCAAGCGGGTGTGTGTAAAGTAGTATATCATATAGATGAAAGAACATGATCAAAGCTTCCAGGTATGAAGTAAATAAAAGATAAGTGAAGATTAAAAACTTATCAGGAAAGATTTTGCAAATTGTAATGAATTTTATGATCAGGAGACTACATAGGCTTTGATTAGTATAATAGAACTTAGAGTGTTTTTCTATTTAGTCTTTATATGGTCAATTTATAAATTTTCTAGCAAAATTTGTTACTTTTACATTTTCTAAGGAATCGGTACAAAACACAATATTTCGGCCAGTACGTCGTTTTCGGCCGGTATCACCTGTACCGGCGTATAACCGGTATTTTGACAGGTACAAAATTTAAGGGATACCGTACCAGTAAAAGGCAAAAACGGTACGGCCGGCCCGGTACGGTATTGATAACTATGTTATATGGTGATTAGATTTAAAAATATATATATATATTACCTTCGGCTTGTTCACCGTGCTTCCATTGTTGCATCCTATCCACATGTAACAAAGATCCAATTCATTAAGAAGATTGTTGAAGGTGTCTTTATTAGCTCTGACACTATACATGCCGTAGTCGACCTTATTTCCTGCATTTTCGGTCATTTTATGTTAAACATGTAGAAGCTTTATATTCCTTAAGTTCAATGTAGAGACAGAGTACTCTTTGGAAACTATAATATGTGTGTAATAGGTGGAAATAAAAGTCCAATGAATATTGCTTGGGTCCTTACTCATAAATGTGATGCTTGTAACACTTCTTTGTAAACAACATTCTTTGTGTATATTGCATCCATGTTGTCAATCCTTCCTTTCTTAACCAATATCTTTGTTACTTCCTTTGACGTTCCTCTGAACAATGCCACGTATAGTTGCCCATGACTGAAGACATGATCCGGAAGGTAGATCCCCACATTCGGTATTGTTTGACCCTGTGCTTTGATGATTGTGAAAGCAAAACTGAGGCGCACTGGAAACTGGTAACGAACCATCTCAAATGGAAGATTTACGCTATCAGTTATTCTCAATTTTATTTTAGGCAAGAATGCCCTTGTGCCTTTATGTTGTCCTGTCATAACTTCATCATCTATATAGGTGTCATGAAGGTCACGACACAACAGCCTTGTATCGTTGCATAAACCAATCTTTGGATCAGTATTCCTTAACAACATAACAGGAGACCCTTTTTTCAATCTCAGAACATGCGGGGGTAAACCACCGGGTGTAATGGAGTTGAGAAACTCTGGTTGATACAAAAGACGTGCGTCATTCTCAACTTTATCATATGAGTAGTCGATACGTTCATCCCCCAGATATTTTTGGATCACCTTCTCATTCAACATATCAACATGCTCATTTAGTGGCGTTACTAGTGTTCTGTCAGTCATATATCTCTGGTTGTTAGCATGCAAATCTAAATTGGGAAAAACTTCATCGATTAATCTGTCGACGGACTGCGGTCCTTCCCAATCTACAACCATGGTTGAATTAACCTCAATCATCTCATCAGCAACAGTGGGTTCAGTTGCTTCTCCAACTCGTAATAAGTACTCGGCAAATTGTTGGTCATTCTTACTTCTCATGTTCTCCTTCAGCCGAAGAACATTGGCCTCGGACCATAAGTATGATCTCGCGATGCACGCATCAATCATTTCTGACTTTCCACCTTAATTTTGGCACAACCGGTAGAACTTGACGAAAATCACCACCCAAAACCACAACCTTTCCCCCAAAAGGAAGATCAACACCAATGATGTTGCGTAAGGTTTAATCAAGAGCTTCAAGTGCATAGCTATGAGTCATTGTCGCTTCATTCCAAATTAGAACCGAAGCATGCCTCAATTATTCAGCTATATCAGATTGTTTGCTAATCGAGCAAACAGATGAAGCCTCAGGAGTCAGTGGCAGCTTTAACACGGAATGGGCTGTTGTACCTCCAGGCAATAACGTTGCTGCTATTCCAGAAGATGCTGCTGCAATCGCTATGTTACCATCACTTCTAATTGTTGCTAGAAGGGCACGGTAGATATATGTTTTTCCAGTTCCTTCTGGGCCATCAACAAAATATATTGCACTCTCATTGTGCTCGATCGTTCCCATTATAGCATCAAATGCACACTTCTGGTCATTATTAAGTGTACCATCCGAATCATCCGAATCCAAATCTTCTTGTGTGAAATAGCAACAGATAGCTGATCTTGTATTATTTTTGGGATTCCAGCACTATTATCAAAATCTCCTCTCATCCTTGGGAGATCAAACTCTGCAACACTCCTGTTATGAGTTTGTAATAAAGCATTAATGTCTCGAAGAAGCTTGTTCGTGATATAAACATTGGTTGTAGTGCTCGAAGATGGGTAATCCTCAACCATAAAAGGATAAATTTCATCCCATAATTGGCATACTCTACTCGATTCACAGTATACCAATATTGTCACAAACAAACGCCGCAATGCTGAAGGCATACGTGTTCGAGCTGCCTCTAACAGACACTGACGAACACTATTATCATTCTCAAGTAGGCCTTTTTTCTTTGCAGCTTACTTGAAAGTTGGATATATGACTCCATTTACAGTGAGTAAATTTTCAAAAATTGTGGCCCTCTCATATGATTAAGCAAGATCCTTAAATAAAATAATTCACTATCAAATGGCGAAACTGTATAGATTCTTCCAATTAATTTTTGGTTGCTACGCCTTCTGCTCTAAGTTTTTTCACCCACACCCATCGGTAATGCTCTAGAATTTCACGATACAAATACTGCCTTGCACTTATGTCTTCGCGATTCAATCTGAAGAACTCTGTGAGCATTATACGACTGTTTCGATCGTTGGCCAGCATATCATAATTGGTTTGATGAACATAGAACCTCACATTTTGCCTACCTGGCAGATGAATGTGAAGACGGTCATCCGACGGATACATACGACTGATGGGAAACTTAAACAATCGCCAGAATGCTTCGGGTGCGCATATCCATCTTGCATCCACGAAGTGCTTAACTTCATCGTAAGAAGGACATGTACGAACTTCAAGACATACTCGGTCAGGACCCTTGTGCACATACTTGTACATGTACTTGACACTTGTTAGTGTACCACAAATTTCAACATTGATGTCGCAGTCATATTTCATTAGCACCCATGGATTATAAGGCACTACCCAACGATTGTCAACCATAACCTCCCAACGTCGATCTAAAGCAATAGACCTCCTGTCATCCCTCATGCGATATATCGGGTATGAGTCATCCCTGTAATCTTGTCACGTAAGAAAATGGTTTTGGAAATTGTCTTTTACAACTTCCGTTCTTCGTGCACAGGTTTCTTTGGTTCTGTACACCACATCGGCCATGTATCATATGTCTTAAAGCTGCATTATACAATTCATGCTCTTCATCCCTGTAAGGTATCTCTGCTCTGACAATGCGGTCATAATCTTCAGGGGTGTGCAATTTATCATCTTCATGCATGATTAGAATGAGATGAACATGTGGCAACCCTCGTTTCTAAAATTCAAACATCGGAACATGGACAACCACCTTACTAAATATTCCTCTATCCATAATGTCTTTCTTCAATTCTTCGTATCTTGCTCGGAATACCCTAGTAAGCAAATCAGGACGATCTTGTGGTTTCTATCCCGGTAGGAGCTCAGCTGCAATTTCTGGCCATCATGGGTTGCAAGTCATGGTGAGGTATGGCTTCCCGTATCTTTGTACTAATGCCATTACATCTTGATAGCGTTGTTACATGTCACGGGGACTTCCAGTAAATGATGATTGCAATATCGTTCATCGACCAACATGTCCTATTACGGCATATGTAAATGCATTAAAGTATGTTCTTCTAAGAATTTCAATTAAAAGACTTTTAGGAAAGTAAAAGCTATACATGCATTATTTTCACCTATGTCTAACATATCCTGTAAACTTTGGCACATTTGTCCTCGTATATCTTCCTAATGTTGACTTATCCATCTTAACCTGTGAGACTCAAGCTTCACATAATTATCGACAACATATTGCTGAAGTAAGCGTCCACCATGAAACAGGAGCGATAAATGATCTTGACAAATCTAAGAAAAGAAATTATAAGTAGGTTTGGGTTAAGAGAATGTTTGAATTGGATCAATATTTTCAACATGTTAAAAGAGTCATTTACCTGTAGCATGAAAGTGTAGTACTCGCGGCACGTGACACTTGAGCCGTCATTGTTTTTGCTATTAATATCCCACCCATAGCTCCCGCATGGTAGCAACAATGGATATTGGAGAGGGTCATAATATCCAGCAACATCTGGAACATTCATAAGGTTTCCAGATATTGTTTGAACCACAATGTCTCTTGGATTTAAGTTGTCTCCCTTTTCACCACCTACTAATACA
>JAVXUO010003106.1:122500-199610 GCA_033065855.1 Escallonia rubra
TCCTGCGCCGGCCACCATCACCGCCCCAACCTTCTCGTGTCGGTCACCATCACGCCTACCGTTGCCCATCACCGCCCCAACCTTCCCCAGCTAGCAAAATCTCATACCGAAATCACAAAGGATGGTCGTTAACGGTGGTGCCAGCACCACCAATTTTTCCATCGCGAAGTGTATTTTACCTTTGTCGCAGTGCTTGATTTTGACGCACATATTAAAAATCAGTCATTGCCTGTGCTATCTCTCTGTTATGTTTCTCTGTAGGGGAATGACAGTCTCTGTGGTAGTGATGGTGCGCGGTCTCTATGGCGCTGGAAGGTGGCTGGTTTGCATTAAGAGAATGTGGGTGTGATGGTGGCTGGATTTTGACGACAGTCCTGAAGCTCGTGAGGGGTGGAAACTATGAAGGTAGTGGGTTGGTGAAGACCTTTTTGCGGCAAGAATGGCTGTTGACGGTTGCCAGCAATGGAAGGTTGGTAGTCTATGGCAGAGATGGTGGGTGTGATGGTGGCGGTGGCTTGCTATCGCCGGCGACTGGCGACAGAGTGAAGGAAACAAGGAGAAAAACAACGAAAAAGGGAGAGAGAGAAAACAAGAAATGAAAAATTGACTACATTTGTTTTAACAAAACATTATCAGAACAACGTCGTTTTATTCGCTAGCCTCACGCAAGTTGCGTGAGGCTAGCCATATATTCGCTTTTCCCATATATATATATATATATATATATATATATATATATATGGGAATAACGAATATATTGCTAGCCTTAGACAAGTTGCCTAAGGCTAATGAATTAAACTACATAGTTTTGAATGAAATCACCTAATATTTCTTTTCTATATTTTCTTTCTCCCGTCAATTTATCAAATATCTCTCTCTCTCTCATCAGTGCCACCCATCGCCGCCGTTAGCCCCCGCATAGTCGCCCACCGCAAAAACACCATTGTCGCCCTTTTTCCTCCCAGCACAACACTGAGTGGTATTTCAATAATAAATTACTATTACTCTTTATCTGATCAGAGAGCCAATTGCCTTCTTAATGTTGTTTGTTTGATTCAGATGCCTTTGAACTTGTTGGGTCTGGTGCAGGTATAACCTTTAAATCGCCTTTACCTGAATTGTTGTTAGCACATAGGTACAAGAAACCACACACCCCTAGCAACGTCGTTTTATTTAAACTACCTGCACCGAGTGATCCATTGGCACTTGAATTCTCAGGTGGAGGATGTGGAGTGGGACTACTTGGATGGGGATTTGGCAAAGCATTTGGTAGTCACTATCGAAATTCCAAAAGGAGTCACGTTTGAGGGAACTGATTTCAGCAGAACCAATGACAATGATCGTAAAGAATCTGATGTACAAACGAAAATTCCAAAAGCTTGCACATCTCAATAGCTTTTACTTGGGCGAGGTGGGCAATAGCTTTTCTAAACAGTAACCACTGCTGATGGTAAGTTTGTAATGATAGAGGTGGTGGGTGGTCTGCTGGAAGCGGTGTTGTCTCCGGCGAAGAAGGGTGGCCGGCGACAGAGCAGTGGTGGCGAGAGGAGAGAGGGCGGGCAGTGATGGGTCTCGGCAGTTGTGTTGATGGTTGTTTATGGTGTCCGGCGCTGGAAATTGAGCATCGCCGGCGATGGGGCGACGACGGGTTGAAGATCAGATTTGGGGCTGCGAAAGGTCTCACTTGATTAGAGCTTCCGTGGTGACGGCGATGACGGATCAGAGGACAGACGGCGTCGGAGGCGGCAGATGAAAGTGGCCGGTATGGAGGCTGGTCGGCAACGAGGCTGCCGGTGATGGTGGGATTCTTGGTGTGTGCAGGTCTGACGAATGAGAGGGAGAAAGAAAATGGTTAACAAAGAGAGAAGAAAAAAAGAATTATAAAAAATGGCTAAAACGACGTAGTTTTGATCGTTAGCCTTAGGCAAGTTGCCTAATGCTAGCAACATATCCGCTTTCCCCTATATATATATATATACTACTTATAATGAGAAGTCATTTTTTTGTGTCATGCCCTTTTAATTTGGTGTTACATTGAGAGTGACTCAGGTGCTGACAAGTGTCTATTATGGGGAAGTGGGAGAGTTTTTAGGTAGCTGAAGATGTGGTGAGTGGGAAATGAATAATTTACTTTTTTGTCCTCAAAATGGACACCTGTTAGCACCTCATTCACTCTCAGTGTAACACCAAAAGGGCAAGACACCAAAAAATGTGTTCTCATTATAAGTAGTATAGATAAATAGTATAGATATAGATAAATTAGATTCGTTTGAGATTTTTTTTTAGGTAAGACGGTCTCCATAATATTTTTTTAGGGATAATATCACTTATATCCCTCAGTTTAGGGGTAAATTACGGTTGACACAAGTTAGCGTCTATATCACTTATATCCGTTGATCAGATAGAATACTAATGGTGTTAAAATTTTGTGTTAAATGACATGATTGCCCCTCAAGACTCTTTTCTTCCATTAGCATCAACCTCTATCCTTTCTTTCTTTCTTTTCTCATTTCTCTTCTTCCCCTTCTCCTAGTCTCCAACACCCCCACCCCCACAGCACACACATTCACACGACACACACAGACACACACCCACACCCATAAAATTTGACATTAAACCCCAATTAGGCGTCCACACAACCCCATTAATTAGCGCTGCCAAAGCTTCTCCATCTTGTGGCGGCACTACGCGGAGGTCTTCACCCCCGAGCAGCGAATACCCACAGTGGCGGCCACCGCATCCCAGTTGGTCGTGTGGAGGTAGCCGCGGTAGAGCTCGTACGTCCTCTTGCTATAGGCCTCGATTAGGGACAACGCTTCCTCCTGCGTCCCACTCGGTGGCAGAAACTTCTGCGGCGGCTTGTCCGGCGTCGTGACCATCTGGGGGTTGTGGTGGGTGGTCGACAATTTCGGAGAGGCGCATGTTAGTAGGAACTGTAAAAACTCAGCCGCAACTACAGTGACAGTGAGCGATGGTCTTATTAGCCCATGCATCGACCAGTGTCGATGAGGATTGGGAGGTGCACGTTCACGTTAGCGAATCCAGAGTCGCGGGTCAGCAGAAATAGTAAAAACCATCTTGGTGGTGGTGGACGGTGCCCATAGTAACTGGGCCTAATTTATGGGTGGTTACTATGGACGTTGCCTACAGTAACTGGGCCTAAATTATGGGTGATGGCAAAATAAGGGGTGAGGCTTCTCTTACAATGTCCAACAAGGCGGTGGAGGGTCTAATCAAGAGATAATCTGGGTGGTAGCACCATAATTTGTTGTGGTAGAAACTAGTGGTAAATAAGCAATGTGAAAAAGGGAGTTGAATTGTATATGAATTGGTTGTGGCAAAGTGGTGGAGGTGGGTGATGCTTGTGGAAATTAATGATGGGGCGGGTGGTGCTTTAAGTGTGTTTGTGAATCTGTGTGCAACTATGATGTTGGGGTGGGATTTTTGGGACAAAGTGACTAGGTTGTGTAGTGGTTTTGGTTGGTAATGCTGGGTGTTCCAGTGGTTGTGAAAGAGGATAGAGGAAATGGGAAGAAGGAGAGGGTAGTATTGTCATTTTTAAAGTACGGTATTGTCACATCAGCAAAAATCGTTAGTTAGGTTCGCGGAACCCTAACGGTGGGCATATCTGATACAAAATTTTCATATTTTGGATAAGATTGCAAAATTTTCATATATATATATATATATATATATATATATATATATGAGTTTTAATATTCATATTATAGAGTAGTTTTGGAGATATAATAGTCAATATTAACTCCTAATTAAGTTAGTATAATGATTAGAATTAGTTTTTAAATCACATTGGGTTTTCTCCTGCAAAATTAATTAGATATCAAAATAAGGATCTTGTAAAATTTTAAATTAATTATTAGATCACGCTTTTTATTCTAAATCTCATAAATTATTTTTTAGGTCTATGGATTTCAATTTTCATATTAGAAAATACTTTTAAGGGCATAATCGTCAAAATAAAGTCTTGATAGATTAATATATCGATTAAGTAGAGTTTTAGAATGATATGGATCTAAATCAATTTTTCTTCTAAATCGTAATCATTATTTTCGTTATATATATATATATATATATATATATATATATATATATTATTCATATTAGAGAGTAGTTTTGAAGATATAATAGTCACCATTAAGTCCTAATAAGTTATTATAATGATAAGGTAAAATTTTAAGACGATTAGAATTAGTTTTTAGATTTTAAGGACATAATCATAAAAAAGAAGTCTTAATAGAATAGTATATTGATTAGATAGAATTTTATAATGATTAGAATTAGTTTTTAAATCAAATAAGATTTACTAATATAGAAGTTAATTAATCTTAGGATAAGAATCTGATGACGTGTCATAAAAAAAGTGATGATGTGTCGCGTAAAGAAGCTATCAAATGTATTTATCGCTTCGCTTATTATATATTATATAGATAAGTTAAATAAAGATGCCAACATCTCTAACCTATGGGATTGCAAAGCAAAACAAGTCCAATAACCTACACAAACACGAATGACAACACAATCCGATAAGTACAACCAAATAAAAAATAAAAAGATAACAGGATTAAAAATAGACAAAAAAATACAGAACCAAAAACAAAGTCCTAAACAAACTAACCTTTTTTTTCCGGTAAAGAAACCACACTAACTAGATAAACATATCAACTAGATAAACACTAAAAAAACAAGATAGAGCCACAAACAACAACCAACAACCAATCCAAAATTAACAACAGTCTACCAGCCGCAAGCTCAGAGCTAGACACCTGTCACCGCCGCTGTTGGAATAAAATATGGTCTTAAGAAGTAGAGAGGATTGTGCAACCCTTTGGTGTATCCAGATTCATTGAAATCGCCTCGTTATCCATCAAACAGAGTTCAAAACCTGACAAACTATCCAACAAATTTAGAAACCTAACCATTAAGGTAACTTCCTATTATTATTACAAGCTATCATGTGTACTCAATGCGAGTGCAACTAAAAAAACTATCAAATATATAAGTAATCAAAAATAAATTAATTTTGATTCAAAATCAAATTTCTAAGAGGGCTTCTTACACATATAATCCAACTTTATTTACTAACTTTACTACCTATCAAAGAAAACTTATTTATCTTATGATTGTTCTTGTTAATTAAGCTAGTTAATAAAATGCATGTGAAGTTTTAAAGACGCGGGAAAGATGGATGACGTGTGGAGTTATAGAAACTCGATTAGTAACACATGGCATTAAGTCCAAGGCTATCCCACTTGAGTGTTGTCGTGGATCAGGTTACCATAAACACACTTCCACCGGATTAGGTTCCGGTCACCTTCTCGGCTACAATATGTATGATGCCAAGGAAAGTGGGTTTGTACCTATGTGGAGGTGCCACAAAGGCTGCAGTCCGAGTCAGCTTCCAAGTATGCAAAGTGAGAGACAGTGAGGGTGGAGTAAGGGCAGAGAGTAAGGCTTCCCAGACAAGTCGTGAGGGGTGTGGAGACAAGGCGGAAATGAACAAGGCCGGCAGTGAACAATCCGAGCTAAGGTCCAAGTCGAGGTTCGATGTCGCGGTCGATGTTATGTCCAAAGTCACGAGCAACATGTGTTTCTCTCTCTAAAATCCAAGAGCTCTCAAGTTCTAGAGTGAGAAAGTGATTTTGTCAAATGAGAGAATCCTTCTCCGAATGAGTCCAAAAGTTCACTATTTATAGTAAATAGTATGCTTATGTCATAAAATGCCACATGTCATCCTCTGGGAGTGACACGTCACCAGGGGTCCAAAAATACCGGTGCTCCGTCAGACTGCCGGTTCCCAAGTTCGCGCTACTTGCCCCACACAGCGTCGCTCTACCTGTCTGAGAAGACTGACCACACCGCGGTAGCATGATCAGACTAAGCCCGTTGCCCCAGCCACCGGTCCAAGCCCTTACTGAATCCCACAAGATGCGTCAAGAGACATGTAGATAACCTGACAGCGATGAGGGTTTCCCCTGTAGCCAACTGCCACGCGGATTAGGTGCGATGCCCTCCAAAGACATGCTCCCGTCCCGGAGTGACCCGGGGGTCATCGTCCTGGGGGCGCCGATGATCACCCATAACATGAGTGGACATGGTCGCAACTTAGTGCCTAGTGTCATGCAAGTCACCCCAGGAGGCGATAGCTTTGTGGTAACAAGCCTATCCCGTGGCGGCGATGGCTTTGTGGTAACGAGCCCATCCCGTTGCGAGGGGTCCTCGTGCCGGAGAACTACGAGCAGAGCCCTCCGTAATGAAGACGGTGATAGCTTTATGGTAACAAGCCTATCCCGTGGTGGTGATGGCTTTATGGTAACGAGCCTATCCCGCTACGAAGGGTCCTCGTGCCGGAGCACTACGAGCGGAGCCACCCAGAAGCATGTAATATGATTGTGGCGCATGGGCGCGGGGCCTACAGCACGAGACATTGATTACGGTGCATGGGTGCAGCGACTACCGTCGCGATACAATACTTGGTGCCTGGGGCACCTGTCATGGAAATGACGCACATGGCACATGTTATGAAGGTGGCGCACGGACGCGATGACGAAGGTTGCGAGACAATATTTGGTGCTGAGGGCACATGTTATGAAAGTGCCGGAAGGGCATGGCCAAGAACGTCACGAGACAATACCTGGTACCGGGGGCACATATCATGGAAGTGGCGCACGGGCGCGGCAACGACTGTCGCGAGACAATACTTTGCTCCCAGAGCACATGTTATGAAAGTGGCGCACGGGCGTGGCGACGAAGGTTGCGAGACAATACTTGGTGCCGGGGGCACGTATGATGAAAGTGGCACACGAGCCCGGCGACAACCGTCGCGGAGACAATAGCTGGTGCCCAGAGCACATGTTATAAAAGTGGCGCACGGGCGCGGCGACGAATGTCGCAAGACAATACTTCGTCCGGGGGCACGTATGATGGAAGTGGCGCACGGGCACGGCGACGACTGTCACGGAGACAATACTTGGTGCCGATGGCACATGTTATGAAAGTGGCGCAAGGGCGCGGCGACGAACGCAGCGGTACAATACTTGGTGCCCGGGACACATATCATGGAAGTGGCGCACGAGCGCGGCGAAGAATGTCGTGAGACAATATTTGGTGCCTGAAGTACTTGTTGTGAAAATGGCGCACGGGCACGGCGACGGATGTCGCAAGGCAATACTTGGGGCCAGGGGCATGTATGATGGAAGTGACGCACGGGCTTGGCGATGACCGTCGCGGAGACAATACCTGGTGCTCGGAGCACATGTTATGAAAGTGGCGCACGGGCGCGGGGATGAATGTCGTAAGACAATACTTGGTGTCGGGGGCATGTATGATGGAAGTGGCGCACAGGCCTGGCGACGACCATCGTGGAGACAATACCTGGTGCCCGGAGCACATGTTTTGAAAGTGGCGCACGGGCGCGGCGACAAATGTTGCAAGACAATACCTGGTGCAGGGGGCACGCATGATGGAAGTGGCACACGGGCGTGGCGATGAACGTTGCGGAGACAATACTTGGTGTCGGGGACACATGTTATGAAAGTGGCGCACGGGCGCAGAGACCAGCACGTATCATAAAAGTGGCACACGGGCGCGGCGACAATCGTCGCGGAGACAATACTTGGTGCTGGGGCACCTATCGGGTTTCCCGGAGACGGGACATGAGCCAAGTGTGCATGTTATACCAAAATAATAAGTGTGATGTGTAGTAATGACAAAGTTGGGAGTCATGGTACGCGGTCGTCGGTGAGGGGTCATTTGGTGTTAGTTCGCGACTTTGGACGACAGGCATCGCGAGAGCGGTGTGCGGTCACAGGTGATGGACGATGGACATTGCGAGGTTGATGTAAGAACATCCGTAAACATCGTGGAGGTACGAAGACTCGAGAAAACAAGTGCGCGCGGGAGGTGAGGCCATATGCCAAAAATTGGTAGAAGTCTCAGGCCATCACCCTTAGGGAGGCCGAGGCCGACCCTAGGGGGTGGCCAAGGCCAATGGCCAACTCCCATGAAGGGAGGCCAAGGCCACTCCTCCTTTTGGTGAACTTTGGGTGCACCGACGGTATGTGTTTTGTTGGGTAATGACGAATCCAAAAGTTGGGTTACGACGAGCTTGTTGCCGTGAGTCGTACCCATATGATAAACAAGGTGCCTAAGTCACATGCAAAGCATACGAAGTGAACAAAGCACACAAAGGCCGCTGCGCGCAAAGTGAACCACCGGGGGAGCAGGCCAAGGCCAACCCCCCATGGAGGCCGAGGCCGACCCCATGGGGTTGGCCAAGGCTTTCGCCCCTTGACCCCGTCACTCCGGTTGCGCCGTTGGTCGATGTTTTTTATGAAAAGGTGTTCGGGTGGTTGCGGTGCGACGAACGTGCAATCGTGAGTCACATTAACGTGAAATAATTGGCGCCTAAGTAGCGCACGAAACGTGCGAAGTGAAAAATGCACGTGACTTGGGCGCTCGCACTTTGACCGATTCGATGCGTTGGAAAATTGACCGTTGAATCTGTTGACGTGTTTGCGCGAAACAAGACCCCTAATGAGCCCTTGGGTCCGACCAAGATACGTTGGGAACAATGTATGGGCTAAATCATTACCATGTGAAAAGAAAAATATTTTACTTTACCAACTTCACTGATATATATATTGATATGTAGAGAAAAGATTACATGTAGAGCACATAAGTGCTTTGTCACCAAACAATAGCCACAAACCCCTAAATGGTTTCAAAGAGTCATTACCATACCGCCGCCGCCACCCACTGACCGCCCAACAACCACCGTCGGCCGCACGTCGAGGGCCACCAATCGACCACCTATCTCTGGAGCCACCACTTTCCCCATCACCACGACCCAACACCGCGGGCCATAACGACAACCGATCAGACCACCATGACCCACCGCGAACCAATGTACACCGCCCACCCCGCCCAAAAACTTTGAATACTCGCTACCGGTGCCAGCCATTTATCATCATCCATAGTCAAACTCTTAGCCTCTTCTCGTGGCATACCTTCTAACAAAGACTTCCAACAGCCATCAACTGCCCGTCGCCGCAACTCACCATACTCGGTCACCAATCCCACACCACCAACGCCGACTGATCTTGAAAGTTGACACAGGTAGTTCTTTCGATTGGTTGATCAACACCATCGGCGATCGATCTTCGACCCACCGCCGGCCACCAATGCTGACCGATCTGCCAGCCAATAACCACCCACCACCCACCATACCCGGCCACCAATCTCACACCACCAATGCCGCCCGATGTTGAAAATTGCAAGTTGCTTGGATAATGCAAACCAGACCTATAAATTCTGCTCGAGAACAATACATATTATTGGAAGCTTGAGTCTTACATAGATTGAAAGAGAAAGATACTTGCAATTCTGCTTGAGAACTTGGAGGGGATGGAAGCTGGCAGTTTGGAGATGGGATTGGCAAATTGGATTTTCTTCAAAGGAAATGCGAAGAAGGGAAAATACAGACCGGAAAATTAAGAGATGTGTGAAATTAAAAAAAAATGCACATTTCATTGGAACACTATCACATAGCCAAATAGAGCATTAATACCGGAATCTTGAAAAAACAAATTGGAGCTTATTAGTTGACAATTTTCAATCTGTAATGGAGATGGAGGAAGGGAGGCAAATAGTTTGATAAGGAAGAAATGCAGTTACTAAATGCAGGTAGTGGGCAATGAGATATTTTTACTTTTGTTGTCCTCAATATGAAAACTTATTGACACTGGAGTGAGTTTCAGTATTATACCAAAAATATTGTTCTCACTATAAGTAGAATAGATAAAAAAAAATACATCTACTTAACGTTCAAGGTAATACCGAAGCTCTTAAATTTACCCTGCCAATTAGAATCCGTCCAAATTCCCAAAACTATAACTGCCATGCACCAACCACGTAAGAAGCCAAATGACTATGAAGGTCTTGAATTTGCAACTATGTCATCATTCTATTTTAATATTAAAAAAAATTAGACCCATCAACAGAGGTCTAAACGCGGATCAGTCTATGATGCCAAGGAAAGTGGGTTTGCAGTCAACGTGAAGGTGGCACAAGGAATGCAGTCCGAGTCAGATGTCAACTGTGCTGATGTGGGACACAGCAAAGGTGGAACAAGGGTAGAGACCAAGGGCTTCCCAGACAGAGCCTAAGGGTGGCAGTGCTGCGAGGGCGACGGCGTAGGATGAGTACCCGACGACAGGCACAGCCTGAGGGTGCGCTCTTTAGGATACTAGAGCGAGAAAGTGAAAAGTCTAAAAATGTTCCAACCGTCCGAAAATGTCCAAAAACAATCCCAAATGAATTCTCAAGACCCCTATTTATAGAGGTTGAGATGATGATGTCACAACCGACACATGACGCTCCCTGGGAGTGACACGTCAACCAGGGGTCCACAGGTGCAGGTGCTCTACGGACTATCAGATCGCATATTCACCCGGCCTGCTCCTCACAGCGTCGCTCTGTTTATCTGGAAAGACTGGCTTCCACAGCGATAGTGTGGCCAGAGAACCCCCTTGATCTAGTCACCAGTCCAGGCCCTTGCAGAGTCCCATGTGCCTAGCAGTAGTGGGGAAGACCCGACACCCAACTTTCAGGCGGATTAGGTGCGATGCCCTCCGATATGGATGGCAACTTAAATCCGATCATGCGGATATCCGCCCCGCTCCGCCCCGCTCCGCCCCGTTAGGAGCGGGTTTTTTTTTACTTTGACCGGACTATGGGGCGGGTATGGTATTTTAAATTTTAACCTACAGCGGGTACGGGTCAGATATGGTATTTAGTGTAGCCGGCCCGCCCATAAGTATATATATAACCCTAATTCTCTAGTTCAATCACAGTCGTCCATCTTAGGTATAAGATGTCTTAAAAAACCCTACACATTCATCCTTTTCATGTGCCTCACAGCCGTCCTTCTTTTTCTTCTTCTTTCAAATTCTCTCTTTTCCAAAAAATGGCCGCTGAACCTTTTCCTTTTCAGCTTTTCTACCCCACACCTTCATCCCTTTCATGCATGGCCTCACCACCGTCCACCATTCTTTGTGCTGCCCACCATCCAACGCCTACCATCAAATCCCACGATCCACCAGCTACCATCAAATAACGACTCAACGAGCGCCATTAGAGCAAGCGCTATGAAGCACTTGCTCATACCAGTATTTGGCAAGCACGGTTTGAACAAGGAGTCCGTGCTTTTGCTCCCGCCCTTCACGGTAGCGCAAAATTAGCTAAATTCATCTTTCACAATTTTTTTTGACCCGTTTCTTCTTCAATCGGATTCTTCATATGTATTGCTCGTTTTCGCCCTTTTGTTTGAGAAATAATTGGATCAAAAATGTCGTCCTCCTCACCTTGCAGGCTAGTGCTGTCAATGACTGGCTGTGAAGCTCGATTGAATCTACCGGCTGGAGTCGTCCGAGGGTCCCGGCTTTCTGGTAATGCCATCCTAAACTGTGCATGCTTAGCCTTATCCCGTGCGGCTGCTTCAACTTGATACATGTACCCATCAAATGTTGACGCTGCATCCATTGATAAACCGTGCATGATGTTACAAAGGTGATTATATCGCAGCGTCTCAGATTGCTCGAAATCGACTGAAACATTAGGCACGTAAGGAATGTGAGTGTGGACTCTATTGGCTTCCTTCGTCCACCGATCTAAGATATACTCTGGAGGGATTTCACGAGCATTCTTGGTGCTAAAAAACCTCAACGCGTGACGACAGAGTATACCTTTTTCCTCAAACATTTGACAGTTGCAACTAACACCCCCGGTCTCCATATAAACTATTACGGTAAAATGTCTTCTGTTCTTCAGAGCCGACGAAGAGCACGGATTGGCAAAATTCGTCACATTTGTCAAAGCATAAACCTTGAGATATCTGTTGCATAGCTCGCGCAACTTTGTCATGCTATATTGATTCGACTTTAGTAGTTCATCCTGAAACTGTCTAAACATTTCCTTGGTATAGACTTGAGCCGCATGAGCCTCCAAAGGTGAAAAAACTAATATTTGTCTTTCTCTGTAAACTGTAGCCGCGTCGGCTTCTCTCTCAAGTTAAAATTGCCTGTCAAGGGCTTTCTGCATCTCTAGTACGAAATCTCTTAAACTTGAAGAAGAGCGTACGTACCCATCAAAGAATGAATTCATACCTTCGCTCCTCGAGGTCGTAGTCATTCCGGCTGCAAAAAACTTTTTGGTGTAGGCACCGATCCATTGTGTCATGATCTCATACAACGCTTGCAGCCATTCATGACTGTGCAAATAGTAGTCATCCATTAACTTGGTCCACCTCTCCTCGAACACGTCTACCGTCAACGATTTCTTCACACATGTATTAAAGTCACTCTTAAATGTCGGATGGTTTGCATATACATTGTGAAGCCGTTCGGGATATTTGTTGCTTATGTGCCATGTGCACAGGCCATGGTGAGTATCTGGAAGGACCTTAGCGATTGCATTTTTCATTGCCAGATCTTGGTCGGTGATGATGGTCTTTGGAGGAATATGATACATTGCTTCAAGCCACGTTTCAAATAACCACGTAAATGACTCCTCCGTCTCATCCCTAAGCAGGGAAAAGCCAAACAAGATTGACTGATAGTGGTGGTTCACCTCGGTGAACAGCGCAAAAGGCATAGAGTAATTTTTTGTGCGGTATGTGGTGTCAAACGTCATAACATCGCCAAAATTTTGGTAAGCAGCTCTAGAACGGGCATCCAACCAAAATATATTAGTAATGCGGTTCTCGTCATCCAGTTGGAGACTATAGAAAAAGCCAGAATTCTCACTCTGAAGGCGCCTGAAGATATCAAGTGTAACTTGAGAATCACTCCTACAGGAAGACTCTCTCCTCTGAGCCCGCAGTTCATTTAGGAGGCCAACTTCGTTGAAGCTCAACTTGTCAACCCCCGTAGCCTGGCTTTGAGAAAACCCCCATCATTTTAGAAGGTTGAACTTTAGCCTCGGCCATTGTAAATATCAGTTGTCTGTGTGCCTCGCTTATTTCTCGGTGCTGATGAATTTAACCAATCTTACTAGGGGTCATCAACTGATGGTTATGGCTCAACTCCACTCCCGTCACAACCCAATGATTTTCAGTTTTCCGGAGTACTGCATACATATGGGCCTTGCAGCGGGTACCCGGAACCCTGTCCCTTCTTCTTTGTCTTGATGGCCCTTCGTCACTGATCCGAACAACCGGGAGTACATGCGGGGCTCGTCTGTGACACCCACATAGTCTTCCACAAATTTGATCTGTGCCGGCCCGTTTTCTAGTCGTCTTAATTCTAATACCGAAACGTATCGTTTTCGAATATGCTCTATAGTATGCTTCAACTTCATCCAGTGTTTGATAAACTTGACCCAAGTAAGGTGGATCAGAATCTTCACAAAAAATATTTCCTCCAGTTGCATCCATATTTATACTGAAATCTAAAAAATAAAAATTATATCATTCTCAACAAGTCATAGAATTAAATAAAATATGTATAAAAATGATTTCCTACAGTTGTGTAGAAACTTTTGACAGGAAAATTATCAAAATACCCCCGATGAGCGGCAAATAACCGAAATGCCCCCGGGGGTTCATTATCACCCACTCCGAACCCCAAATCAGCTTCAAAACAGCCTTTCAGGTGTTTTACTTAGGTTTCTGGACAAAAAAGTCGTTTGGAAAACTTAACATTGTAGAATTACCAAAACACCCCTATCGGGGTGGCAAATTACCGAAATGCCCCCTGGCATCGAAAAATCTCAAAAGTGCTTTGAAATGCTATTTTAAGCTTCCTAAATTCATTCTTGATCTAAAAAGTATTTTTCGGGATTTTTCGTCCTAAAATTCCGAACCGGTGTCTGGATCGAGCGCTTAAAAGCCTGTTCGGCCAAAAAAAATAGCTAACGATATCGGAATGGCGCAAATTCTAGGGAAACGGAACTTCCCAACATCCTAGGGTTCTCATAAAAGTTTCGCGCGAAATCGCGCTAGCTTGATATTTTAAATTACATTGCAAAGTTACAAGGTTCCCCGTATCAGTTGACCCCTTTCCAGCCTATGGAAACATCTCATGACAACTTTAAAATAACTTTTCGGGTGTCTTACACCCATTCCAGAACTAAAGGCTACTCAGAAAATTTTGACAGGAAAATTACCAAAATACCCCCGATGGGTGGCAAATTACTGAAACGCCCCCGGGGGTTCAATATCATGCAGTATTGTCGCGCAACTTTGTCATGCTATATTTTTGCGCAAATTTCATGTATTTGACTTAACTTTCTAGAAAATATAGTCGTTGTAGACTTAACGGTGTAGAATTAGCAAAATACCCCTCTCGGGGTGGCAAATTACCGAAATGCCCCCTAGCATCGGTAAATCTCAAAAGTGCTTTGAAATGCTATTTTAAGCTTCCTGAATTCATTCTTGATCTAAAAAGTATTTTACAAAAGTTTCACCCAAAAATCTGGAACCGGTGGCAGGATCGAGCGCTTAAAAGCCCCTTGGGCCAAAAAAATAGCTAACGACATCGGAATGGCACAAATTCCGGGAAAACAGAACTTCCCAACATCCTAGGGTTCTCATAAAAATGTATATTAGGGAAAAATCTCAGATTTTTCCCTAATATACATTTTTTAAAAATAACTAGGGTCTCTTTTTTGTACTTTGGCAAAATCTAGCTCTAGCTATTTTTTATAAATTCGTGAAAAATTCAAATTTTGACGCCTTAAAAAATGACTATTTTTTTACTTCGAATGAATATTCGCCAATAAACGCTAGTTCAATCCCTAATTTCAAACTCTCAAAAAACACAAATTTTAGACTATGGTAACAACAATTTAAGCTAAACACAATTTAAACAAATCATTGGTAAGAACAATTTGAAATTAACATTGAATTATAAGAAAATTCAAAATACTTACTTGTTTTAACTTGATATATTGCTCAAGAAAAATCCACCGATCTTCTAGCGTAAATTTTTTTGTAAGTGAGATATGGAGTATGAAGTGTGTTGATAAAGATGATGGGGAGTGGAAGAAATGGTTCGGGGAAAAGGGTTTATAAAGAGGAAAAAAATGAGGGAGAGAGATGAAAGAAAGCAGAGAAACGTCGGAAAAAGGACGGGGAACCGGGCACGTGGCAGGGGGCCGCAAAAGGGGGGGGGGCTGCAAAATGGTGTTGCGAATTTCGGGGGGGGGGGGGGGGGACCAGAGGGGGGTGCCACGTGGCAGGTAGGAAGGGGGACTGGGGACCCCTGTTAAAATGAATAAAGGAAGCCAAGTGGGAGCAGCAGGTTGGGAACGACCAAAGAACTTCACTCTCCAACATGGAGGATCACCCTTGAGTAGTCCGTTTTTCTGACTGGAAGAGGAGCGGAAGTGGGCTAGACTTGGGAAGGCCTTGAAGCCCATCCCTGCCTTGGTTTGTGCTCAGACAATGGCCCAAGAAGTTGCACAAGTACGGATAGTAGGTCTATATAACTTAGTTGGTTTAAAACTGAAATTAACAAACTTTCTTTAAGGCAATTGTTGCAGGATAAGTTGGGCCGATAAGGTAATTCAAGCCAAACGGACTTTGGAAGAGAACGTTGAAAAGATCACTCTTTCTAATAACTAGCTAAGGGACCTTGCAATGCACGGGACTTTCTAAAAAAATTTGTTTAGAAAGCATGTAATAGACAAATTACAGGTGGTGTTGTTTAAATTGCCAGAGATAAATTAAGGCAGGCAAAATGCGTACCTAAATACATCCTTTTGAAAAGCAAAGGCATGCAAAATTCATATCTAAACACAACCTTTTGAAAAGCGTCGTTAAAAAGTGTATTATTATTAGCAACAAAAGTAGAAGCTACGTTTTACTGCATTGGTTGTTTTACTAACAAACGAAATGTGAATGCTACAGTTAAAAAAAAATTGGCAGGATGCTTTTTCAAAAGCAAAACATTTGACATTTCCTAATAAGATACGGCAATATTCGTGACAATTCCTGCTTTTGTTAATCAAATTTAGTTGAGAGTGTTACGATGTTTTTATTGGTGATGTCTACGTGCATGAGCAACTGTACTAAGAGTTTCATTAGCAAATTCATTTAAGAGAACAGGTAAATTCTAAAGGTATTTACATTACGTAAATACAATCTTCTCAATTTGAATATTACCAATGTTTTCATACCCGCCACTACTATCATGTTTTCTGTGTTACCACCACCACTGCCACCACGATTACTATCATGTTTTCGATGTTACCACCATCACCGTCACGACCACCACTACACACATCACCATTGTCTTCCCCACCGCTGCATATCACACTTATCATTACCTCATATCAATCACTAACACGACTTTTATAAGTATCATTGCCATGTCAAATGCAATCCGGCAACACTTCCGCATGTACAACAACCTTCTTGCAACCATTACAACAACTACCACTGGCATAATTAGCTTCACCATTGCTACTATCATCACTGTTGTCACACACTACTATCACTGCCCCAATTACCATTTTCATAAGTATCACCGGCCCTTGTACCATCACAACCACCCTCACGGTCAGAACGACGCCCACTTACACATTATTCTATGTGAGCACAAGAACATGATTGGAAAGAGGAAGTTTTGGAGAAATATTTATGAGCAAGTCCTACGATTTGCATAAAATATCGATTTTAATCTTGGTTTATTACATCATTTTACCACTACTACACTATTACATCATTCATCTCACTGCTATGACTGCCACTACTACTATAACAACCATCATTATTGCCATGAAAACTATCACCGCTATAGTAACCGTCACTATCACCACGTTACCTTTATCACAACCACCAAAACCACTATTGTCGTTGCCATCATCGTTGCCGCACCTACCATACTATAATTACCATTACCACATGCAACGTTCCCGCCATTTTTAACCTCACCACTAAAGCAACCGAAACCACAATAAATACCTTGACATCACAAGCATTCGCCATTATTATAACTATTAACGTGGTCCACCCCAATGCCCCATGCAACGTCACACCAGATGAACTATCGATGTTTTAATATTCAATCAAGTGTAAAATTCATCTTAAATGTTCGTTTACTTTTCATTTCTTCTATTTTCCAAACATAGCTTATCAAAACCTACCTACCAACGATTGTTAAGCTTACACTAACGCTTGGAAGATAAGATTTCTAAAATCTTACCTTTTACAATCTCAGAGAGCAAATAAGAGTGTTCACAGACTTTCTTTTATCATTTCTAGAAACATGATTACACAACAAATCTATATTCCGATCAGAAGGCCCCGTACGCTTACGATATTTATTTTCTGTTTTCATTTTTTGTTTTCATTTTCATGATTTTTATATTCAGTTTGAAAACCGTTCCTGTACTTTTATCATTTTTACAAAAAAAAAATTAGCTATTTTTTCTTATATTGAGTTAAGTTTGAGTGAAAAAAGCTGAAAACACCTTGGAGGTGTTTTCAGTTTTTTGTTACTATTTGAGTAATTTTATCCAAAACGAAAACAGAAAATGGTAAAAGTATGCAAAAAAAAGAATATTTTCCATAATCATTGCTAAAAACAGAAAACAAATTTCGTAAACGTACGAGACTCTAGTGGAACCAATACGACATTCACCGACTAAAAGTGAAAGTATGACCAATGCATGGCATAGAAAATCCTAGTAAGTCACCTTATGTCCATATATGAATCCTTGGTCTACCTTTTCATTCTTTTTTTATCATATCAACCAAAAAACTTGAAAAGGAATAATGCGTAGTTAAAATGTTGGCATGTTTGAATAAGTATTTTAAACATGATTTGAACCTATATTTAGCAACGCTTATATCTTTAGAATGCCGCAAACAATTGAACACAATCACATCACCCAACTATTTTGCTAAGTCTAAGCACAATCTTAATCATAAAACCGCCAAAAGATATGGTTTTGTACTTAAACACATCTTCCAAGCGAAAAAATGCAATGGTTAGGTCAAATGTAGGGTGCATATATATAATGTTGGTGCGATAAATTACAACCAAACGATCCCTTTGGCTTTATAAAACGTTAGGAACAACCCTAAGCTGGAAAGAAAAAAACCCCCACTAAGTTATATCACTGTAGCTATACACTACAAGAAAAACAACCTTTCTCGACGGACTTTTAGCGACAGAACAAAATCCGTCGCTAAAAGTCACTTTTACCGACGGATTTTCTGTCGGTAAAAGTCCGTCGCTAAAGACCTTTACAGACGGAATATTCCGTCGATAAAGGTCTTTAGCAACGGACTTTTACCGACGGGTTATTACCGACAGAAAATCCGACGCTAAATGTATTTTTAGCATTTTGTCTTTTTTTTGAATTTTTTATTTTGGAAAATATTTTTTTTCTATAAATTAAGGAAACCCTAACTTTTCTTTCATCTTATTTCCTCCCGCCGCTCTTTCGATCTCACCACCCCCTGCCCTCTCTCTCTCTCTCTCTCTCACGCAGCCGACCGTCGGCCGCCACCCACTCTGCCGCTTCTCCTCTTCCATGGCTGCTCCTACGCCACCCACCTTGCTGTTGTTGCCGCCCTATCGATGCACTCGCTGCGCAGCTGCTGCTTCGGCCGATCTACCATCTCAGGTTCATTATCTTTCTCTCCCCCCCTCTCTCACGCACACATGCACGATGTATATGTTGTTCTATCTACACGTTTTTCCTATGATTCGAAAGGTCCGATGATCTAATTTAATAGCATGTGCTGGCCGAGTATTGACTGCGTTGTAACTTTGGATTGGAGTTGTGATGCCTTATCTAGTATAAGAGGTGGTTTGGTTTTTTTTTTGGTTTAGAAGATGACGTGGTAGCAGCGTGATTGCCGCAAATGGAAATCGTCCTAAATTTACCAGTTTTGCAAATATTTTAAAAGATCCTGCCATTTGGTAAGGTCAAAATGTTGATTTGCTAAACTTTGATTCATCAAGAAGTTGGATGAGTCGCTCCATTCTTTGAGAAATTGGGTGAAAAAATGATATGGAGTTCATTGAAGCAACAAGCTCTGATTCGAAATTCACAATTTATAACTTATGCTCAATTTATTAATAACAAAAAAGGGTTTGTGTAATACGCTTCTACTAATTTCACCAGACACTAACTTCACAACAGCTTAGCTTGCTCAATTTATCACAAGTAGAAAGGGGTTTTGGGTACAATGCTTCCAGTTATTTGACCAGACCTTTTTTTCATGCTTCGTGCTTGTGTAGGGTGAAGTTTCGTGGATCTTTAGTAGAGTTTGACTGAGCAATTGAGCTCAATCCTAGTCAAAAGGCATGTGAGTGTTTCTAGTTTAAAAGCAAAATGTAAATATAAGCATTTATCATGATAATCACAGTCCTACAATGAAACAGTAATCATGGTCAGCATCATGCAGTTTTTATTCATGCATTAGAAATGATAATAAGATTACCCTACCGGAATATAATGTGCACATGACATTTTCTTTCTGATTTCAATTCAGTGTTAAATGACAAACTTACTTCTAAATCCCAAGTATTATATGATCTGATGGTAGCATCATTATTATGATTTTGTCATTAGTTAGTGTGGAAACTAAACCCACTTCACATATTGTTTGTAATTTAGACTGTTTATTGGGTATCAGATCTTTGGTACCATTAGTTGGGGTAATGCCATCATGGTGTTGATGTTGTGATTTTTTTTCCTCCGGTAGCATGCACTGTATGGTAGAAAGGGGTTGGAATGTTGTAATTTTTTCCACAACCAAATAGCGAGAAGTGCATCCCAAACTTTTAGCTGAGTAACCATAAGGTGTGTTGCTGGGCCTCTGTTTTTGTGGAGAAGTATTTCCACTTGAACGGTTGGGGATTTTGAAGATCGACAAGTCTAATTTGTTAGGTAGTTGTTATTTTTACCTGTTGAATGTTGTTTAATTAGATTTCTTTTTAGATGGGATAGGCATAATTTTTTCTCGGTTTGTCTTACTCTAATGTTGGGATTTGTGCATATAGTTTTTTTCTCTCCAGTAAGCTACAAAGTGTTACTCTCAGATGCCATCACCCAAATTACTGCCCTGGCATTGAGGAAAAAAATTGGAACTTCGAAGAGATAATTGAGTTCAAAATTGGTCACAGAGAACTAGCGCGGGAAGCTATCGGATTTGAATGCCTATCTTGGGAGATATTGTGCACCTAAAGTTCCTGATTTTTATTTCTTTAGTAATGTTGAAATTTGTAATTTTTTTTTTCAGATTTATACGATGTGATCTATTTTATTCAGTGAATGTGTAATTTAGTGGTTGCGTATTTTGTGTTAGTTGGCGGTGTATGACTTATATTTTATTTGTATTTCTTGAAATTTGGTAAAGAAAAATACTAGCCTAAAGAATGAAATTGTAGATGGAATAAGATTGAATTTTTTTTAAAATTAATAACAATTTAAAAATAGCCTTTTTTTTTTTGAAACTCTAACCTGTGTATATTTAGCGACGGAATTCCGTCGTTAAAAATCTGATTCAGTTATTATCAACATACTTTTAGCTATAGAAATATTTGATATTAAAAGACTTAAATTAACGACGGATTTTTAGAGACGGCATGTGCGTCTCAAAAAGTTTTTTTAATTGAATTTTGAGAAAAAAAATAATGAAAATTATGAAAATTAATTTTAGCGATGGAAATTCAGCCGCTAAAAGTAATTAATTCCCGTCGCTAAAAAGTGGACTTTTGCCGACAGATCATCAAATTCCGTCGTTAATCTATTAGTAGCGGGGTTTTCACCAACGGACTTTTATCGACGGACAATCCATCGCTAAAAGCTTTACCGACGGATTCTTTACTTTTAGCGATGAAAAACTCCATCGCTAAAAGTAGCTTTTCTTGTAGTGATAGAACTGAGAGCAATGTATAGACATAGTTCCCAAACATAAAAGGCCATTGACCTAATTTATGCAGTTCTAGGAAGTCAAACGGCTCCAAGAAAAGAAATAGACAAAGTTTAACATAGTGACCTAAATGTGGAGAACAATTTTGATATTATGATAAAGCATATCAGGAATCATGAGAAGCATACTGAGTACGGACCACTGTAAGCGCAAATAAAGAGAAAGTCCTATAAATAGATTAACAGAATTAAAATGACATGTTGCATACGTACATAGACTAATCAATTGGTGTAAGTATATGTTCTATTTGGTAAAATGTATAGAAAAAGCATTAACCTAAACCAATATATACTGAGCAGTGCATATCTTTCCCACAAAAAGAAAATAAAAAAATAAAGAGAAAGATTGTGAAAGTTTGAGCCATACAACTTTAGCAAGCCTAGGCTAACTTAAAAAACAAAGCTCAATTAACCATTAAGAAAATAAAACTGGCTTTCAAGAAAAAAAAAGGAAATAAAACTATCGAAAAATACTAACCAATGGCAGTTCCTTATTGTCTTTTTGTTGTTTGAAGTTTCAATCCCCATGAAATCACTTCAAACTCCCATGGTCGCACGATGTTCAGTGGGTATGTGTAGATTGTTTAATAATTTGTGAGGATCACTTGTGAGCAACATAATAAATATGAGACCCTCTTTTGCATTGACTCTGGGAGCATTGCTGCCTTAGGATCCTCCTTCAATCTGGTCTGATTTTGGTTTGAAGCAATTTCAATCAAAGAGAAGAGAAGATTATAGAGATTGTTGGCAAATCTTTCTGCGTAAGGCAGTAGTTAGCAATGCGTATGACTCTTGTGGATACACCTGTGATAAAACTCCAATGGCTGAAGGTTGTAGTTAGCTAGGACCGTTATGATCAAGCATTTTGCTCATGTTTTAATTGAAGAGTCCAACAAATTCATGGGACTCTCACATAAGAAGTTGGAGCTGACATGGCAGGAGGAGAAGGCTCTGAAATTCCTAATTGTCAAAAAATTGTGAGCTTTAGAATCATATGTGTCGCAATTTTAAGCAAAGGCTTCAGCTTTTTATATATGCATACTAGCTAATGTGTCCGTGCAAATGCACGGGACGCGATGTAATTTAGTTTTAGTGCCAATCATATCCGTTCAAAATTTCAAAGAGAAAGAGAGAGTGAATTCTAAAGGCAAAGGAGCTAATTTTTAAAACATCTTAAGCATTATACTCTAGTTGACAGTACTTAAAGTACGTAAATGTGTCAAAAAAATTAGTCCACCGCCTAATATATAAGAACCATATCAAAACACATTTAGCACCAAATTTCGGTTATAGACTAATTCAGGATCGATACTGCTAATCATCATAGATTACTTTTCTAACTCTATTCTTCCTTTCACTTTTTGGCACTGAGTGTGGTTAGTGTAACCAAATAAGCCGTAACGATCACCTGATGCAAGGGCATCCAACGTCAATCGCGGAAGATAGAGTTCTCTATATGTTCTTCCTGGAAAGGTGATATTGTTAATTACATTTGAGCAATAACTTAATTAGACATGCATACAAAAACTCCCCACATCATTGACATAGGCCGTAAAAGTTATAACATAGAAGGCACGTACCAAATATTGTACATTGATCTTGGAAGACATAGCCCAAGGTTGATGGTCCATGTATCTTATTCTCAAGTGCTCTCCACAGCTGTGATCTAGCTAGGGGAGCCGCGTTGCCAGTGTAGGTGTTCCGTATCTTTTAGTGTTGAGAATCTTTTTCCTTCGTGCCCTAGCTTCTCTATATTGTTGAAATTTGATTGAAAGGAACCGTACCATTGCAAATAGAAGGGTGACCTAACAAAGGTTCGTTAACTATAAGATATGGCAAGGTTAAAATTATACTTGGTAATAGTGTAATATCTATTAGCACATCGCAGTAGTTAATAAACAACCTTAGCTATTGTTTGAAATCCATTTTTGTGGTGAACAAAGTAAATGCTTCAGGTTTTTGAACATTTGATATGGACCTATAATTCACAATTTTGATTTAAAAATCTCTTTCAACTCTAATATTTTCAACTTTAACAAAACAAATTCATTTTTAGAGCAAGGCAACATATCAAATTACATTGTTACTGTATTATATAGTACAACCACACTCAAAAAAAGGAAAAGGGTGTGAGCAAATTTAACACTTAGGGAATAAGTGTATTTCCTAGAATCTTGACATAGCTTTATGCTGAAAGAGGTACAGGAAATTCCACTCGATATAGTTAACATGTTGAAAATTACTGTTAGGAATCACAACATATATTCGGCCACTGATAGAAATTAACAAAAGCTGAAAAAATGAAAATGCTGGTAAAATAAAAGTTTAATGTACAAATGTCTTGGAGCAGTGATAACTAAGTTGGTTTCACCTGACTTCCTCAATGAGTTGGTGTTCATGCTGTTTGGCTGGCTCTTTCCCACTTCTATATTCCAAACTCTCACCTCCCTAATTGGTTTGCTATTGGGCAATGGGAGGATACTATTTTTGTTGTACTACATTATGCTAGCTATAGGAAAGTTCAATTTTAACCATGGAGAGAAAAGAGGATGCCAGTTAAGACACTTTTAACGCATCACATGTGCTTATACAACTTGGAAAAGAAGGAGCTGAAATAAGAAAAAAACAAACAAATGTTCAAGTGAAAGTAGAATAGTTCTAGCAGCATTCTAAGCAGTATTCTATATGTACTGTTTATATATGTACAGGACATGAGTATCATTTTGTGTGGTTAAGCTTTCTGGGAAATCTTTTATACGGTGCATTTAATCTTCGGTGCAGAATCTTGTTTTTAACTTAGTAAAGGATCGTGTCCTTGAAGAAGCAAGCAACACGAAGTTGGGGGTGCAACTTTAACGGGAAGGTGGAAAACAAAGAAATTGTTGCAGCCCTTTTTTCAAATTTCAAAGCAACCAGATCCACCAGAGATGCTGATGCACTAAAAAATAACATAAATCTCTTCTGTTTTTCTAGGTTTCACAGTGTACTCTGTTTTTGCAAGCGCGAAGGAGCTTCATCCGAAAAGGAGATTCTAGGAATGAAAGTTCAATCTTATGTGGCAAGCAACAATGAATTCATAAAATCCGATGTGGCGTAATCAGAGAGCTTCTAAAATCTTATTTGTTGCAATTTTAAGTGAAGGTTCAACTTTATATATATACTAGTCCAGTAACCAGGGCAAGGCCCGGGTCTGTTATATTTAATGTGTTATGTATCCGTACACTCAGGGGCGGAACCGGGAATACTTTTTAGGGGGGGGGGGGAGACAAAAATTATATGTCCGATACCAATTTTTTTTAAAAATAATATTAAAAACAAAGTGTACTTATAAAACATACAAAAAGTATTATTAAGTTTCACGAGAGTCATTAAAGACCATTTACAAGTACAAAAAAAAATACAAATACAAATTATACTCCGAGCATTTACAAGCAAAATTACTAAATTACTATTCGATGAGGCCCCGAAGATTGGTAGTGATTGATAATAGTCTCGTTCCCAATAGTTTTGAAGACATCTTTCTCAATGTAGCAAATCAAACTATCATTCATCCATTCATCTCTCATTCGATTTCGAAGTCGAGTTTTTATTATCTTCATTGCAGAGAAAGCCCTTTCCACAGTAGCAGTTGCAACAGGCAAGAGTAAGACAACTTTTATGAGCAAGTACACCAAAGGATATATCACATCCTTTTTCAACTCAACTAACTTCATAGCAAGTTCACCAATTCCCTTTACATCATAAAACTCTTCACATGACCGCACATCCATAATATAAGTCTCAAGCTGACTTCCAAGTATCATAAGCTCTATTGGAGAAAAGTCATATGGATACAACTGTGCATGGCGTATCAATTTTTGCTTATTAAAAGCAAAAAAATCATCACTTGGATCGAGGCATGCCATACAAATAAGCAACTTTGTAGTTACCTCATTGAAACGATTATTCAATTCACTGATTTGCAAATCAACAACAGCTAAAAACGTATCAATACGATAGTGATAAAGATTTGTACCTTCTTCAGCATTACGTTTTCGCCTTCCCGGGGTTACAAACCTCGCACTCATGTCCAATACTTCAATCTCATGTTTTACACAAAATCCTGAAACCTCTTCCAACAAGTCTTCCCACCCATAATCTCTCAAGCTCTGCAATTGTTGCTTTGTTATGCTTACCAAATTCATTGCATTCACAATATTTTGATCTTTTTTTTGCAATGCTTGTGAAAGTTCGTTGGTTACCCCCAAACTGGTCTTCATCAAATGCATGTTAAAGGCAAAATCATAAGTTGGCACCGTCCTTAAAAGGCCCAATGCTTCACCTCTTCGATCATAATCTGTAGTATCGTCAGCAACCTTATTAAGCACGTCGATCACTGAAGCAAATATAAGAATCAAATTCAATAATGCACCATAATGTGATCCCCAACGAGTCTCTCATGCTCTTTTGATGCCATGTTCCTGATTTAAACTCCGACCACTTGTAATATCACCATTTGCAAGAGCATGAACAAGATAAAAGGCTTCACTTTCTCGAAGAGCAGCTCTTCCTTTGCATGAGAGTCACACGGTGTTTACTAGCTTAGTAACCAAATTAAAGAGTAATGAAATCTGATTGTGTTTCTTTGCAACGGCTACAAGAGTTAGCTGAAGTTGATGAGCAAAATAATGAAATAATAAGCACTTTCATTTTCCATTTGAATTAAGGTTTTAAGACCATTGAATTCATCTTGCATATTGCTTGCTCCGTCACAGCCTTGTCCACAAACTCTTGAAATACTCAATTCATGCATTGAAAACAAACCATCAATCGCATTTTTCAGTGATAAGGCAGCGATAGTTTCAACATGGACAATACCAATAAAAAGTTCAATGACACGTCATCTTTTGTCCACATATCTCAAACACAACTCCTATTTGTTCTTTGACTGAGACATCACGACACTCGTCAACTAAAATGGAAAATAATTCAGTTTTAATGTCTCTAACAATTGCATCTCTTATTTCTCCAGCAATGGCACTAACAATTCCTTTCTGAACTTTTGGTGATGTCAATTTGAGATTCTGAGGCGCATTTGACAGCGTGACTTTTTTCACACACTCATTGTGATCCGAAAGGAACTCTAAAAATTCTAGAAAGTTTCCCTGATTCTCAAATTCGTTAGATTCATCATGCCCACGGAAAGACAAACCCTGACGTAAGAGCAACCGAATGACATCAATTGATGCTGTCAAGCGAGTACGGTATTGAACCTTACTGTCATTTGTTTGCTTAGACAAAACAACTTCAATACTCTGCTTCGGGTTATCAAATGCTTGACACTTACTTAAAGCAAAATTGTGTACACTATCGACTTCTCCAACATGTTTTTCAAAAAATTTCTTCTTTCTCCAATCGTTAAAACCATGACTGACAAAAGTATCACCACCCCCTTGCTCTCCATGAGAACTTCTAAATAAGTAGCAACATAAACAATATGCTTCATCTTTTGCTACACTATACTCCAACCAACTCGCATGATGGTCAAACCAAGAAGAAACAAAACGACGAGATTGTTTCCCGAATTGTGTAAATGGAAAATTGTGGCTACGAGGTTGGCAAGGACCTTTCGACCAATATGTTCGTCGAACTTTATCTCGAATATTGGGACTATAATCCATAATACTCGGACGTAAGCCAAGATCCGCAATAAGTTCATCAGAGTTGAACTCATCACGAATTCTACTTGAACCCCCGAAATCAACATCTCGATGCACAAAATGAGCCTTGTCCGTTACTGTTAAAGTTGAAGACTGTAGAATACTATCTTGATTAGGCTGCGAGGATTTCCCTAGCTTCTTAAAAAACTTATCCATTCTGGAAAAAAAACACACACACACGCGCACATTGGAATAAAATCTCAATATCTCTACACAAATTCACATAGTTAAATAACTGTACATATTATTATATTAGCATATTACACTAAATTTAACATATTAAACTAAAATATAAATGTTAACATATTATCATATTAAACTAAAATATAATCATTACCTCAAAGAGTCACAACAGCTGATGATGAGTTATGATAAGCAGTTGAAGCCACCAATACAGGTGTTGGTCTAAACTTTCATGTGCCTGCATTAATTTGATAAAAAGAGAGAAAAAAAATGAGAATGAAAAATTAAAATATTTCCATTGCTTTAATAATTCACTTTTGTTGCCAACATTATTACTATTTTTTTTCTTAATTAGTACTTCTAATTGTGCTTGTACAGTTCTACAAAATTGACACCTAATAATAATGTGCTTATTTAGAGTTATTTTTTAATGTGAACTCTACTTTTGTCACCAATCACCAATTCACCATAATAATTATATAGTGATAACAGTGAAGCCAAGGTGGGTTAAAATGGCATAAAAACAAAACCAAATATTTTATTATCTAACCTCTTAAAGTTAATATTATTTCTCAGTTCATAATTCTTTCCTACCCTGGCTCATCTATCCTGGCTAAAATATTATTTCCTTCCTCTAAAATATTATTTCCTTCCCCTTAAAAACCCTTCAGACTTTCAGTCAGTGTGCTCACACGCGCTTAACCGGTCGTGTCTCCTTCACACACTCTATGTACTGTGTGTGTGCTCTCCAATCTGATCAGATTGGTGTGTGCTTGGGTTTAGCCAACACAAAGACTGCTATTAAGACCGGTGTCCTTTCTAACACATTATGGAGATACACCCACAAGATTTGATCTTATTTTCCTTTCTTGGGACTGGGAGGGAAAACAACCCACCCCCCCCCCCCTCACCCCCCAACCCACCCCCCTTCTCTGTTGGAACTTGGGAACTATAAAGCCCCATTAAGACACAGAAAAAAGTACAGCAGCAGCAGCACACTCCAAGCGACAAAGAGACACTCTCAATTCAAAGTTTTGCAGAGCATAGAAGCTTGGAGAGAAGATGTTTGCAGGCATTCAGTGATTTTCCCTCCTCAAACTCGTCATATTACTCATATTGCCGCTCAAAGACCCCATCAGAGCTGGGTTTTCAACAAAAACCAGCTCCTGCAGAGAAGGTTCCTACCCCGGCTCATCTATGACTTTGAAAGATACCAGGAGAGAAACTAAAAAAGGAAGACTGGAAGAGAATGTACCAAAGCTCCAAAACGACAAGAAGAGAGGCAGGCAGCAGCACCGCAGCAGCCGGCATCGGCGTCGGCGTGGGACTCGCGGGACTGCGGGTCTGCGGGAGGTCGTCGGCGGTCAAGATCAGGAGATCTCAGTCTCAGATCTGGTTCTTCAAGGGCATCGCGGGAGTGAAGCCGTGAAGGAGAGAGTCGCCGGTCGTCGGTCTCCCTTGTCGTCGTCGAAGCTACTGTCTGAAGGAGTGAAGGGGAGTGAAGCCATGAAGGAGAGAGTCGCCGGTGAAGTCGTGAAAGAGAGAGTCCGTGAGAGAGAGAGAGAGTCGATTGTGGGTGTCTCGGGGAACGGGGAACGGGGTATTGGGGATTGGGCCTCGGGGAACGGGATCTCGGGAACGGCGTCAGTGCGATTCCAAAAAAAAAAAAAAAAAAATTTCCCTGAAGCCAGGAGGGGCTTCAGCCCCCCCTTGCCCCAACGTGCGTCCGCCCCTGCGTACACTTGAATGTCAGCATTTTTGGTAGAGTTAAAATTGGGTATTTAGGCATTAGGTCAATAGTTTTGAACTAAGCTTTATCAATATTCGTGTAAAGCGAACTATCCAATTCAAAATATGTCACATTCATGCATTTCATGTAAGTATCATCGTAATCAAAAGAAGCTAAAATAAATCATAAAGCTAAAAAAAATTCAAATTAGTTTATACCGAACTGATTCTATATTTATTATCTTTGTGGAATATTGTACGACTGCACACGATAGTTATAGATAATAGTAGTGAAATCAAGATCAAATATGTTAGTATATTGAATAGGTAGAGTTTTAAAAAGTGCATAATTGATTTTTTACTCTTATAAAGTTTAGTAAAATTATGACAATAATACCTGTAAATTTTTTAATTATAAATTATAGTAAAGAATCGTGATGAATGTCTGACTTTAATAAGAAGAGTTGAAAAAGGAATGTAATACCAAAATAAACATGATAACATGTCGCATAAGTAAAAAGGGATGATGTGTCTCAAAACTAAAAGGGTAAAAGGGAAAAAGAATACTAAAAAAAAAAGCTTATGTGTCACTTCCACAACGCACAACGCTTCGTGTGTACCATACACGGTCTGTGACTCAATTTTGATTTTACCAGTCAACTAAATACTTTTGTAATAGTTTTTAATTTCAAGAAAGCAAACAAAGAGAACATGTTCAAATTTTCAAATAATTTAGTCTCCCACTAAAGACCATAATTAAGAATCGTATTTATTGTAATTCATTAAATATAGAGAACATTTTAGCTCAAATTTTAGTGACATCAATCTATCGTCAAAAACCACTCTTAAGGAGAAAAAGGTACCATAAATTTGACCCATATGCATTTGTACCTAAATCAAATGAAGCATGTTTGCATTTCCATATCATAATGGCATGCCTACTACATTACCTCTTTTAGTGACAAAAGTGTGAATTTTGTGAAAGATGACGTAGATTTAGTCCTACTCAAGTTTCTTTTTCTTTTTCAACTCAAGTTGTGAACAAAATGTCTCCACCATTATTATATTATTACTACATCTTAGTGCTATCAATTACTATACCATGGCAACCATTACTGTGATCAACCATTGTCCCTATCATCGTGTCTCTACTGTCGCCACCACTAACATTATATTACTGTTACACCATAACAAAAACTCTGCCACTCCTCAACGCATCACCTCTAGCACCACCAGTTCTCTTAATGTATACATATAAAATTAAAACACTTTCACCACTACCATCACCTGCAAAATTCCCACCATTACTGCTATAATGATTACTCTTCGCACTTTCACACTTGCTGACATTCTACTGCTACCATCATCCAACCTGCCACTCCATAGCTAATTCACCATCTTGCTAGCTTCGTTACGATAACTATAACCGTGGACCACCTAAGCGACCATCAACACAATTGTACCACATGTGCTATTTATATTCGAAATGGACATAATAGCTGTCTAAACCTCATTTACCATTTCCTTTCTCGGCTTGTCAGAACTAATTCTCCAATTATCTCTGATTCCTTCTTGTAATTTATATTCAAAAAGAATTGGTTCAAAACTGACTATAACAGTTAGACTTAAAAATTGTTATATAAGGCTACAAACTAACAGTAAAGCTTATAAAATATAAGATTCTCTCAAAAGTTACCGGTTGAAATCTCAAAAGATCAAATATTGTTCAGCTTTAAATTTTTCTTGGAATTCTCAGTTGTTGTTTATTGTTCAAAAAAATTAAAATAACTAAAGCTTATGCAGTACAAATATATACGACGAAAGTTAATGACATATTCACTTATCGTGGCAGTGATTCAAAATGAACTGAGTAGATTTATGTAATTCTCCTTTAGAGTTTTAAGGATCAAATGCTGCAAGTGTATGATATTACACTAATGGCCTCGATCTACAATTTCAATGGCTTCTCCTGTTAAATGGAAAAAATAAAAATATAGATTAAGCTATTAACAACATGAATTTAGAACTTGTTAGGAAATATTTGAGTGTATGTTGTCTGAAAAATGCTAGTCAAGCGTGAGAAAGATGAAAATGGCACATGCACATTCTGTTATGGGATAAAAAGTTGTTGGTCATGAAGAAAACAATAATCAAATTTCTTAAATTATCCATTAATTGTTTGCTACAATCAAGAGATATTATCATGAATTGAAAGGTATTGTAAGTTTATCACATAAAGTCATCAAAGTAACTTTGATAAGTGTCCTGTCACATGAACAATAACTCTGGATAAAAAAATACTTATGAGGCTTTGTAGTACCCTTCTATTGCTATTCATAACAAACCGTTTTGTAGAATACTTTTTAGATTTAGCTGAAAAACTCTTAAAGTGTGTTTAGACACGACAAAGAGTGTCTTTGCAAACGGGTATCTCAATCTCTGGCTTGTTCTCGACCCTAATGATCATTTTACCTTCATTGGTACATGATGATCTTTAGTTTCTCTTCAACCCCATAAAGACTTAAGATGCTGGAACAGACGTAATTGTGGGAAAAGCACAAAACCTTAACCACTAATTAATGACATTTAATAGATAAATAAAATGCCTACAGCGATAGTTTCAGATTTAGTAAAAAAAAAACGTTTTTCTAAGTTTAAGCTGAAAAGGTTAAACTAAAAACAACTTTACCAAAACTATCCTACCCGTTTTATGCTACCAAAAACAAAAATTGTTACAAAATAAAAGGCGCGAGCTAATGAGCTAAAGTTAAAATTTTAAAGTAACTCACATAGGTTTGTTATGACATGAATTTTAACTCTGTATAAAGTAAATTTGCGAGGCTATTTCACCCCCCTCCATTATACTTGATAATAAATAGTAGTAAAAAAAATTTAAATTTAACGACAGATAACTCTTATAGTGTCGGCAGATTAGGCAAAAAGTGTCTAAGTAGCTCACGCTCTGGCTTGTCCCCGAGTCTCATGAGCATCTAATACCTATGCATTGCAACTTCTTGTCAAACCCCACATAAACTTAAAGAGTTATGTGAGCTAGCAAACCAGCGATTAGAACACAAAAAGAAGGTTCATCGCTAAAATTTTGAAATTGGATACATGTTTTTAACTATGAGTTTTAGGCAGAAAAAGAAATGGTGACAGTAACACCACTCTTGCATATTTTATGATGTAGGAAGTATCTTACAGCAAAGACTTTTAACACTTGGAGTTGATTTCTGAAGCTGATGACTGTCGTCCTTTTCATCCAAAGATCTTCTCATCTAATTTCCTCCTTGATTACTGAAGCTGCCTATGTGCAAAGAGATTCTGTCAAAAAGATAATCAACAAATGACGGGGATACAGTGAGGGAGATCGACTGACCTCTAGCACAGTATCATAAGATCATAAGGAAGCTAGTCAAGAAGAAAGTAGATAGATTAATTGTGATGAGAAATTTTCATTGTCATGCCATAAAAGGATAAAAAAAAATTGCTTTATTCTTCTAATAAGCTCCATCAGAAGAATAAAAAGGATAATAAACAATAATTAAAAAGGATAATTAAAAGTCAACTCAATGAAATTAATAAAGAGAATAATAAACAACAACTATAATGAATTAGAAAGCTAGTCAAGAAGAAAGTAGATAGATTAATTGTGATGAGAAATTTTCATTGCCATGCCATAAAAGGATAAAAAAGTTTGCTTTATTCTTCTAATAAGCTCCATCAGAAGAATAAAAAGGATAATAAACAATAATTAAAAAGGATAATTAAAAGGGAACTAAATGAAATTAATAAAGAGAATAATAAACAGCAAGGATAATGAATTAGAAAAGTTGCATTTCGATCACCATCTCTGATTTTTTTTTCCCCTACATATAATGCTGATGGCCTCCTTCCCGTGGAAACATGAAAATAAGTATTAAATGTTTAGAGAGCAAGCAAGATTTTACTAGGAGACTTTATATGTAGCAAATTATTCACAGCACCTAATCCTCCGAAAACGCCAATGGCCATGGCTGTTAAACCATAGATAGATCCCATGGAAAACCTAATGAAGCTGGAGAGACATTATGCACAGCACCTATACAGCACCTAATCCTCCGAAAACGCCAATGGCCATGGCTGTTAAACCATAGATAGATACCTTATCCCATGGAAAAACTAATGAAGCTGGAGAGGAAGAGGGCAATGCAAAGAGTTTGATGGTAGAGATCTATTAAATATATACTACTATCCAAGTAGATTAAAAATAATGGACTCCCTCACGTGTATAGACATTTTAATTTGTTGAAGAGCCCAACTAACTTAGGAGACTCTCACAATGAAGGTTGATGCTGACGTGCCGTATAAGTAAAAAAAGGAGTTGACATGTCGCAAAATTAAAAGGGGTAAAAGGAACACTAAAACAGCTTATGTGTCTCCTCCACAACGCACAACGCCTCGTCTATTATATATTTATATGATATAATATTATATAAATATAGATTTTACAAAGGTAGTATTTCAACCGGAGAGCTCTTCTCCTACAAGTGTATTTTCTTCAAAAAATAGAGAGCTCAAGAGTTTTTCCTCAAAGTAGGCTTCGTCTTGCTTTATGACTTCTTGATTTCTTGAAGTGTAAGAAAAGTGTAAGAAAAGCTCACATAATTTCTTAAAGTCGCCGTTGGATGACTACTCGTTTGATTTAAAAATGACATAAAGGAGTTTTAAACAAAGGCAGCTGGTTTATGTTCAAGAAGACTTCTCCAAGGTCAACTATATGCACAAAGTCATATACTAATGCCCCATTAAAGTTTATATTAAAATCTAACTAAAATACCCTAAAAAAATCTTCATTAGCTTCAAATTCTTAGGCATAGTTATCGAACAACCTTAATAGTTAGACCTTAATTTCCTCTGAATGTGGAGCAGTCTTCTTCCATGAGTTGCATTTCTGTTCCATGAGTTGTGGGTTTTGTAGGTCCCTTGAGTTCCATTTCTACCTCGTGGGTCATCGTTTTCTGTCTTGGAGCTCAATCTACCGAAATGACTATGTTATGGGAAAAAAGGGAAAGAAGGAAAAAAGCTAGTCTTACTCTCAAAAAACATGGATCCATTAGGTTAATTATCCCGATGCTATTTTTATGTGGTTAGGTCAAACTGAGTGGCCAGCTTCAGAATCTTTAAATGAGTTTCTAACGGACAACGAGTTAAGTGCAAAATATGATTCTCCTTAAGAATTTAATGTATTTATTTTTCTGCTATTAATTGAAAAACAAAAGAAAATAACATTTTTCATTAGACGAAAACACTTTGAAGAATGTGAATACAACTGAGGAATGCTTAAATCCTTTTCTAAACGAGTACATAATTCTATGCTTCGAACCCAAGGAAAACGCAAAATGATTTAATGGTTCTCAATGCGGCACCACTTGGGAAGGGAGGACTTCTACTTTTTCTTCTACTTCATCGAATTCATTTATTGGAATTTCCCCATCGATTGGGAGAAAAACTGGGGGAGGATGCTCTTGATTGTCAACATTTCGTAAATCTTCATCACTATTCATCTCAACCGTTGGACTGCGTCTTTGCCAAAGTGCATATTCAGAAGCAAGCACAGCTCCTATAGTACCAAGAGCTGCGAGGATAAAGAGGCCAATAAAATTATGGGCACGAAGAGGAGGAGTTTGCTGGGAGACTCGGGAAGCTTGATCATCGGAGGAATAGTCATGCACGTGATATTTCTTCATAAGGTCTTGCATCTTTTTACTTTCACTCGCACTTACAACTGCCCTAGAAAACTCAAGGACATAAGGAGAGCCAAAAGGGAATGCCTGCAATGATAAATTGGGTGAATTACCTGAGACTACAAACGATTTTTAAGTACATAAGCAGGAGTACTGCATAGAATTTCAATACGATAGATATGAATTAAGCTATGGAGTGTTTAAGATGAGGTATTACATTATAACAAGTTCAGATGCCTTCGTAAACAGTAATTACACAGTACATTTTACTATACATACATGAAAAATTGCTATTTCCACCCCTTTATATGTTTTCATAACATATTTTTTTTGCTAAAAAGGTTGTACTGACAAGTGTTGATGATCTTTTAAAGACATATAAGGAGGCTAGATTATCATATTAGGGTGTGGAAAGCCTCCCCCTATAAGTATACAATAAAAAAAATTCCTAGGAGGCCCTGCGGCTACCCCGATATATAGCCACACACAGATATTGCAGGAGAACATGTGTGGTGGTTGGTAAAGAAGATATGAAGGAAGAGAGAGAGCGAGGGGGAGAAGAGCTTGACTAGTTTGTTTATATATGTCTTTATCATTCAAAAATATTCCCCGACGTTTTAAGTTGCAATATGCATAAGGGTGCAACTTGGACGGGTTGAATTGATTTTCAGCCCAACCCAAGAAAACTCAACCTTTTAAAAGCCTATTTCAACCCAACCCAAATTGGACTTTTTGTAAAAAAAAGCCCAACCCAACCCAACCCGAGTAAAAATGCTATGGTTTGGGTTTCAACCCAACCCAACCCAACTAACATCGAATTAATTTTTTGTTTCATTCGTGAATAAATTTTCTTCACGCGTCTCATTATCTAAAGACTAATATTACTCACATTCGACTTATAAATATTACTTTAATCTTTGATAAATAAAAAGTTTTATTTATCCCCAAAAGATAAAATATGATAAGGCAGTCAGCAGTAGACCTTTTTTGTCGCATCCACTCTCTCTCCACGCATCAATATGTTTTGCCAACTCTTTTTTGTTGCTAAAGGTGACAATCGTCAACTATTTAGCAACAAATGAGATGGCGGGATAGCTTATTAAGGAGTAGTACAAGCCCTTATCTAAACGGACTAAACTTGAAGAAAGCACGCTTTGGTTTTTGTTATTTAGTTCAAAGTTCCACATATCACGTTAGGCATCGAGGCTTATGCTATCTTCTGCCAAATTGGACTTCATGGCACTAAAAGTTTGGGATTTTTGCTTGTAATGGCCATGTGTCGGCAGTTATTAAAAGCATAATCAGTTCTACTAATGTAACCATTATTCAGAGATAATCAACCAGCCACAATGTACTCCAACACAAGGCCTATACCCTAGAAATTGATTTGGGAGAATTGGGAGAATCGCTACAGCCGCTGCCAAAAGTCGGGGAAGGAGAATCTTCTGACGTTGGTTTTTTTGTTTGGGTTAGGATGGGTTAGGATGGGCTTATTGGGTTTGACCCAATCCAATTCGTTTTAACAATGACCCAACTCAGACCAACCCATTTTTGTAAAACCAACCCATTTTGTAAAGTAGTTGGGCTTGATGGGTTAAAGGTTGTGTATTTGAGCTGGGTTGGTTAAAGCCCATTCTGACCCAGCTCAAGTTGCAGCCCTAAATATGCACCACCTACCAGGGATATCCTTGACTTGACAGCTGCCATTATGGCTGGATAATGGATGCTATCCCTGCCATATTTAGAGAGAAGAGTTTGCCATTAAATTTCTTTGGAGGGTGGTTCTGCTCATGCGCCATATGCGGGGGCATAAATTGGCAATTAACCCCATAATATGAGTTCAGTGTTTGACTATGTGATAGAAAAAAGAATGTAGCCATTTAACAGTATCAAATGTTATACATCGACTTGTTAGTTAACTGATACATCCACTTACCTGGAGGGCTCAACGACACGAATCCAACTCGTGAGAAGGAATCCAAGCATGACGATTGAAGTGTACAATTCATCTGAAAGAGATATATACCAAGGGCGGAGGCACATAAGCCTTGATCGCCCACAACTAAGTTGGATCTTTCTTTCTTAATTTTCGACAGTACTAGTGGTTGTAAAATGTGAATTACCTAAACCAATAGGGTTTGTATAATGTAGAAAGAAAGAGTGTTTCCCCACCTTAGTTTTTTTTTTTGCAGATTTTCACTAAGGTGTATTTTCGCCCACCTTTATATAATTCTTGACTCCTTTGCTAGGGTGCAGCATATAAGACTGTTACATTTAACATGTAAATTGATAAAGATAACAAAAAAGAGGAGGAGAAAAACTCACAAAGCCAAATCCCGTGCTCTTAGATATGGGCCCAACTTTCATATAGCCAGATCCGTGCTTATTGAGGAAGAGGTTTATGTATGCTAGCTCATCATAGATCACATCGACGCTCTTGTTCTTCAAGGCGTCGTGATATTGGTTAATGGTCGTGTATGGCTTGAGGGACACACTGGAATTATACTCCTTTACTAGTAAATCCCGCACGAAAGAGCCTTCTTGGTACCCAATTGACTGGATTACTCTGCGTTCAATAGGTTGCAACTGATCTACAGTTAAAATCGAGGATAAGTTGGCTGTGTAAGCCTGCATTACTACGAATGCCATGCATAACCATATCACCATCACAACCTTCGACCACGGATTAGCCATACTCCCTGTCACTGTTAGGGTAGTTGTACCCCCTGTCTCTGTTAGGGTAGTTGTACCCCCTGTCTCTGTTAGGGTAGCCGTACCCCTTGTCACTCTAAGGCTGTGTTTGGCGCGCGGGATAAGACCCCAGATAGGATAAAAATAATCCTATCCGGCGTTTGGACGTGCACTTTAGTCCCCGGATAAGGTACCCTTGGACTTGTTTTATCCCCCTTGAGTGGGATAAAATAATACCTGGGGGGGGGGTGGTATAAAATTAGTCCAGATCATGTCGGACTAAAATGAATGGGACCCACCCCACTTTTCTTCCTCTTTCCCTTCAACGCCATATATACATATACATTGTATATATACATATACATTGCGGGTGTATATATATATATATATACACACATATATATATACATTATATACATTATATATATATATACACCTATATACATATACATATATATATATATACATATATATATACACCTATATACACCTATATATATACCTATATACACCTATATACCTATATATATATATATATATATATATATATACATATATACACCTATATACCTATATATATACACCTATACACCTATATACACACCTATATACCAATATATACACCTATATACCTGTATATATACAAATATAGACCTATATACCTATATATATACATATATATACCTATATACATATATACACCTATATATACACCTATATACATATATATATATATATATATATATATACACCTATATACCTATATATACACTTATATACCTATATATATACCTATATACCTATATATATACATATATAGACCTATATACCTATATATATACACCTATATATATATATATATATATATGTATGTATAAATATATATAGGTATAAATATATATATACACCTATATACCTATATATGTATATACACCTATATACATATATATATATATAATGTATCTATACCTACGTATATATATATACCTATGTATATATATATATATATATATATATATATATATATATGTATATTAATATAAATCTATATAGGTATATATATATATATACACACATATATATACATATATATACCTATATATCTATATATACATATATATCTATATATAACTTTGTAAATTGCATATCTGACTTATAATCCGGACTTGGTCCAAACGCTGGATAGGATTTCTTGCTTATCCGGTCTTATCCGACGGTATAGCTTGTCCGGCCTTATCCTGTCCTTATCCTTATCCATATCCTTGTCGCCAAACGCAGCCTTAGGGTTGCTGTAGCAGGATTTTTCTTTAGCTTGGAAGAAAAGTATTCTTGTTACGATGCATTTCTGTTGCCAAAAATTCACCAATTGGGGAAAAAAATGCTTGCTTGATGTTTTGTCTAAGCATGGATCGTTGTTTCTACTACACCATTTAATAAATCGACTTTAAAGTACGTTAAGTTACCAGTTACTCTAAAAGTTCAATATTTCAAAGACTAAATCCGGAAAAAAAATATATCATACTTTAGCACTTCCCCTCACATAGAACCTCCCGATTGTACGAGCAGAAACAAATTAAAGTGCACCATAACCAAGTGAACGATTAGTCGGAGTGCAAATTGCACTATCCTAAAAAAGGACCAAATATGCAAGCAAAAGGAATCAAACCCAAGACCTTCCTTAATCAAAGCTTTGATACTACGTTAAGTTACCAGTTACTCGAAAGGCAAAAAATGTCAGTGAAAGAATTACCTTCAGGAAAGATGAGGGCAGAAAATGGGAACCAAAAGAGCATGAAGAGTTGCGGATGCCATGGAGCTTTAGGTTTGCTTTTGGCACGATGCTCTAAGAATTGAAATGCTACTCCAGCCACCATGCAAGTTACGCCCATTGTCAGCCAAAATTCCCAACTCAATGGTTTTACAAAGGTCCATATGCTTTTGTGCATGCCTCCTCGTTTGGCTAGGAGCAGCTTATAGACTTCAGAGCTCATGTATGGCAGTGCAAATTCAACATAGGATGTTCGACAACTCAATATTGTTGTGTCTCCTACCACTGCATCACACTGTTTTGGTGTCTATTATGACAAGTGGGATAATGTGCGAGAAGACATATCAATCAAGACTATGAAGTTAGAGATAAAGATAAGTTCAATTCATGTTTTACATTATCTTGTACTTCATATTATTTCTATATAAACCTTTAGTGGTGGTAAGTTGTTCTTTAAAAAATGAAATCATCTTTTATGTTTCTATATTGTATCAAGAGCAGGACAATCCCTGTTTTGAGAGTCCTCTAAGCGCTTTTGCATTTCTGCGATCAGTCCGTTCCCCGGCGAACATAATTTTTTTTTTTTCTCTTCTCTCATTTTTACTTTTCTTGCTTATCCAGGAGCAATAAACTATGAGTTGAAGATTCTAGGTTTCCGGTCTAAACAACTATTCGACATCCTCGTTCGATTTCCAACCAAATTTGAAGTCCAAAAATATATTTGCCAAATATGTTTCTCTACTTTTTATTGTTCCTCCACTAACGAGTTTATAACCTTTCATACTTATGGAATGTCTATATCCTTGTTTTTTTTCAAATCCTTCCATTTCGTAAACTCTTGATTATCTCTTTGTTCTCAAAGTGCCTTTCTTTTCAACCTCACAATCTCCTGTGCTTATGCACTTCTTCTCTCCATGTTGACACTCGGTCTCCAGTCCTACAAATGGACAACTGGCTTGCCTTCCATTGGGTATGTATTGTAATATAGAGATCTCTTATTCTGGAGTTGAATGCTCTATGGAGCAATCATCAATATTCTTGTTGGACATTTGGGATTCATATTTTTTTTCTTTGCGTTAATTTTTGTTTACATGGAATATTTATTCAGAGAAAACAAAATAACAAGCGGCATTCTAGATGCTCTCGCTACGTAGGCAAGCGGCAATCTAGATGCTCCCCCAGGCTTCCTTGTTAGAATTATTTTTCTTGTTCTTATATTTTGCAAATTTCTCTTGCTCTAAATTTTCTTCAACAAAATACCAATTCTTTCCTTTTACAACCTCCCGTAAGTCTCAATTGCCTTGATATACCTTTCTGTAAATTTTTGCAACTAAATTTCATAGATTTGTTGCCTTCAATGAACCATTTCTCCTTCGAAGAAACATTTTTTTTTTCTTTTTTGTTTTCTCTCATTTGTAGTTGTTAATGGCAGCTTTGGCATGTGTACCAAAAAGGCCTCACCGTGTATGACTTTGTAAGAGTGAAATGAGAGGACATTCAGCTAACCTGGCCAATGTGCTTAAGGATGTCGGTGTAGTTCTGAGTAGCTTCACAATTGTTGTCTGCTAAAGGGACAAATTCAGGTTCAACCTTGTAAGGAAATACTTGTAACACGGCACAAAACACCTCTGTAGAAAAGCCACTGATCAATTTACAGTTTTTTTTATCCACGTGAACAAATTCAGTAAAGCCGTCTTTTACGGGAACGTAAGCCTTCCATTTCATGGGAGTATCCCTTGCGGTAGCCTTTTCCGACTTTATCCAGCTGGAAAGTTTTTCACACTCACTCTTAAAATGTGTATGACCGTTTGAGCGAGGCGGCGAGTCTCTCCTGGGCAATACAACTTCCTTAGAATCTAGATTGTTATACTGAACTTGTGAGGAGTCATCCGAAGCCATCTGACTGAAAGAGGGGCTTCTTGGAAGAGTTGACTCAACACTGTCTTGAGGCCCTTTAATGTCAAATCGAATACAAGAAATCAATAGCATAAAGTTTGAAATGTTATAACATAAAACAAAGACAGCGTTGCCTAATTATTAATGGTACAATGACTTTTGCTCGTGATGAAATCATCAATACATAAACCTGTATGAAACTGTTACAACTTCTTTTTATTCAGATGCACAAACTTATGTGCACCTGTTACTAAAAACAGTTACGTACCTATACCGGTGGTTGGACTATGCATATTTGAATCAACCTTCGAATTAGATACAATGGCTTTATTCATCTCTCCTGCAGCACTCGTGAAAAACGTAGCCTTAAGGTGTGGCTCAAAAAGGATGGCAAAAAGAAAGAACATAGAGCAAATTTTGCCATCCATTTCACTTTTGATGCTTCTTGTTGGGACAAGTTTGGTTGATCTTATACTAGAACCTCGGGGTCTAAAGTTCCAGGTAATTTCGTTGATTGAGTCTACAAATCAAGTAGAAGTCCGGTATAATAGATTATTGATAGGGTAAATAGACGATTTGAAAATCGAAGTTAAATTCAGAGGAACCTTCCTAGAAGATTGTCATCCATGCAGGCCCTCCGTTTCTTTCTATGAATAACTTAATTACTTAAAAGTTAAATACAAGGAAAGAGAAGCTATCTATATACACCCTCGAATTTTTTTTCCTGGAAGCTATTTATTGAATATTGATAAGGATCTTTCGCTTTACAATGTCTTTACTTGTAATAGTTTTAGCGACAAACGAATGCTACTAAAAATATTTTGATGCTGTTCTTAAAATTTAAAGTGACGGTCGGTTATCGCTAAAGTATACGAACAACATTGTAGCCCAGCATTGAAAAAAGCGATAATTGGATTAATGAAATTGTATCGTTGTGAAGAAAAAAAAAAGGCTATCGAACATACGGTGCTTGTAGCCGGCATTGAGCCAATCATTGGGAAATGATGTTTTAGTTTACATCGTAGAGCCAATAATTCCATCTTATATGCGATGATTCCTAAGGATTTCATTCAAGGAGCAATTGCATAGCGTTTGTTGCATAAGAAAGTCTAGAGGGACCAGACAAGCCCATAAGTAGATCAGTCAGTTTCTTTTTGAGAAAAATTTTTATTAAGCAAAAGGGTATCAATATAGTGTTGAAAAACTTGGTTTGCCATAGATTTAAGCACCTAATTACAATACACAAATTTAAGGAGAAAGTGGTTTTTTTTTTTGTCTCCATAATGTTAGCCAAGTTTTTTAATTATATAAAAAAAAAACTTTTTCTTATTAGTTTTTACTCATACACTGTCAAACTATCAGGATTTGATTTTTCAGATGTAAATCCCTTATAAAATACCCGTTTCTACAAAATTGTCCAAAAACAAAATTCACAATTTCATAAATTTATATATTAGCGAATTTTAAAATGAATGAAATTCAAGATACTTTGAAATTCTTTATCCAAACACACTTTAACAAATTCTAATACTTCACCAACACAAATTAGGATTTGGGATCTTGCGTCTTCCAATAAAATCCAAAATATAAAGAAAAAAGAATATAGCATTAGTCATATTTGACTATTACGTGTGACGCGTGGCAGCCGCTAGCTAATCGGCGACTTCCTTTATCCGGAATTTTTTTGCCCCAACTTCCTTATTGTAGAGGTTCAACCTACGATTATTTTACCTCAATGATTGAGACGAGAAAAATGAGGCACGCAACGATTGTTATGAAGTTGCGTTCGTTTGGCCGGGCAAGCGAAAGGTCAACTCATAAAGTTTGTCTGTAGAAAAAAAATCAAGGCATGAACCTTGTCGCTGCAGACAAAAACTCAAGGCATGTAATTCATCTGCTCGGCTGCCGAGCAGACAAAGAGTCAAGCTTAAGGAGCAAATATGCTAGGCTAACCTGTTGTCTGCAAGTATCCTTTCCAATGAGTAGTTGCACGAGAGTGGCATCATTGTGAGTCATAAAACCCATGGTGCAGCTCTACTTGGAGGGTGTGCCCTGAATAAACAAATGTTTGATGCAATGGCGGTTTGGACTTCTGCAATGAGCATTTCTGCTGCCAATCCTGCTATGATCGCTCAATTTGACATAGACTTGGCAACACCTGCCCGTGAAGATTCCACCACCTTCGTCTTAAGAAAACAAGCCAACGAAAAGATTTGGTCCTTGAACTGCAAGTTGGATAGGCTAGGCAGAGAAGGAAAAAAAAAAGAGGAAGCCAAATATGAACAGCAGCTTGGGAAAAACCAAAGAACTTCACTCCCCAATGGATGGTCACCCTTGAGTAGTTTGCTTTTCACAACAAGAGGACAGAGCGGAAGTGGGCTGGCCCTGGGAAGGCCTTGAAGCCCATGCCTGCCTTGGTTTGTGCTCAGACAATGGCCCAAGAAGTTGCACAAGTACAGATAGTAGGTCCATATAACTTAGTTGAATTTCAAAACTGGAAATTAAACCAACTCTCTTTAAGGCAATTGTTGCGGTACAAGTTGGGGCCGATAAGGTGATTCAAGCCGACCGGACTTTGGAAGAAAACTTTGAAAAGATCACTGTTGCTAATAATTATCATAGGAGGTGGAGAAAAAGGCTAAGGATGCAATCACTTAGTTAATCGCTCAGGAGGTGGAGATGACGTAGCTGAGGGTGAAGGTGCAAAAGCAGAGAGCTACATTCCTCTATTAGAATTCTCCAGAGTTTGGCGAGCAACGAAAGAAGTATTACTGTAAAGGAATATACTAGATTCTGCTCCAAGTAATAAAAAAGAAAATCGAAAACAATCACAGAAAATAGATAGACACAAGATTTACGTGGTTCGGCGAAAGCCTACTCCACGGTGGTAGAAGCGATTCCACTATGTTTATCATTGGAGATTATAGACCTTTGTCTCTCTCAACAAACCCTCTCAAAGAATGACTCCCCTCTCTTCAAAGAAAGACTATTCCTACTCAAAGAATGATTCTTCTCTCTTGTCTCTTGTACTTAAAACACAATACAAGACAACATATATATAATTAGAGATAAGTAGTGACTTTCTCTAAATAACCAATGTGGGACAAGAATTATATACTTAGGTTCAAGTCACAATCTTTTTTGAATAACCGATGTGGGACATCCACACATTCTGGTTTTTTTTATCCAAGACACATTATCACAAATCTCCACCTTGGCTTGGATTAAACAAGCCACAAACAATCTGAAAATATCATCTGCTACTACCACACTTGCCCCTAGGGCTGCACCTCAAATACTGCTGATACCGATCAAATCTAAGTAATGCTTAAACTTGATCTCTGGAATATGCTTTGTCATCATGTCCGTTGGATTTTCATCTGTGGAAATCTTCTCTACCATAACAGTACCCTGAGAAACCACGTCCCGAATAAAATGAAACCTGACATCAATGTGCTTGGTTCGCTCATGGAACATCTGATTTTTTGTCAGATGTATGGCACTTTGGCTATTGCAGTAAATAGTGCTAGACTCCTACTTCAATCCCAAATCACCAACCAAACCCTTCAACCAAATGGCTTCACTGCTTCGGTCACCGCTATGTACTCTGGTTCTGTAGTAGACAAGGCAACAATAGTCTGAAGAGTAGCCTTCCAACTGATCACACAGCTCGAAAAAGTGAAGATATATCCTGTCAAAGATCTCCTCCTATCCAAATCTCCAGCGTAGTCTGAATCCACATATCCAACAATTATACCATTCACATCACTGCGCTGATGGTAGACTAAACCAGTATCTGCAGTACCTCTCAGATATCGAAGTATCCATTTCACTGCCTGCCAATGAGCTTTCCCAGGATTACCCATGTACCTGCTAACCACACTGACTGCATGAGAAATATCCGATCTCGTACAAACCATAGCATACATGAGACTGCCCACTGCTTTAGCATATGAAACACACACCATGTGCTCCACCTTCTCCTGGGTTTGTGGGGAATCAGCTGCTAAAAGCTTGAAGTGTGCCGCCAAAAGAGTAGTTATAGGTTTGGAGTTTTCCATACCAAAACACGCTCAATGTACTTTTTCTAGGACAAGTACAAATTCATGCAGGTCTATCCTATGAATTTCCATCCCTAATATCTTCTTTGATGCACCCAAGTTTTTTTATTTCAAATTCCCTTTTCAAGTGATCTTTCAAACTGTTGACATCTGACATCGATTTTGAAGCAGTCAACATACAACATCAAGTATCTATGAGAACCATCCGCGAGCCTCTGGTGATACACACAACTGTCATAAGCACTCCTGGTGTAACCTCTCTCTGTCATGAAAGTGTTGAGCCGCTTATACCACTGCCTTGAAAATTATTTTAATCCATACAAGGATTTCTTCAACAAGCAAAAATGATCTTCCTTATTTTGGATCACGAACCCCTCTGATTGATGCATGAATATCTGCTCTTCCAACTCACAATGTAGAAAAGCTGTCTTGACATCCAGCTGTTCTAACTCCAAGTCATATAGAGCAACCATAGCAATCAACACTCTTATCGAAGTATGTTTTATTACAGGAGAAAATATTTCATTGTAATCAATACCTTCTCTTTGAGTAAAACCCTTAGCTACCAAGCGTGCTTTATACCTTGCATCTTCCATTCCAGGAATTCCCCCCTTCTTCTTGTAGACCCATTTGCAACCAACAATCTTTTGACCCACAGACGGTTTCACCAATTCCCACGTTTGATTTTTGTAAAGAGATTCCATCCCATCACTCATAGCAACTGTCCACTGTGCTGATTTCGTGCTCTTGATGGCCTCTTTGTATGTAACAGGCTCTTCAACCTCAATACTCTCTGCCACACTAAGAGCATAAGCAACCATATCCGCATATCCGTACTTCTAAGGAGGTCGAATTTCTCTTCTCGGTCTGTTTCTGGCAATGTTATACTGCTGTTCCTGAGGTTCTTCATTCTCCTCGGTAGAATGAGAACCATCATCCTCATCTGTAAGAATTATAGGCAAAGAATCTAGAGCTCGAACCTCTAACTCCACCTTCTCCCTAACACCGTGATCTTTTCCTGCATCAATCAACTCCTTCTTATTTGAAAGCATCGAAGACTCATCAAAGGTCACATCTATGCTAATTAGGAACCTGGATGACTTTGAATCAGGACACCACAACCGGTACCCTTCTACCCAATTATCATAGCCTAAGAAAATGCACTTCTTTGCTCTCAGCTCAAGTTTGCCATCATTAACATGAGCATAAGTAGGACAACCAAATATCCTCAATTTTTTATAGTTAGCATACTTACTAGACCAAACTTCTTTAGGAGTCTTACAATCAATTGCAGTCAATGGAGACCTATTTACCAAATATGCAGCTCTGTTAACAGCTTCTGCCCAAAATTCCTTCGATAACCCGACATTTGAAAGCATACATCGAGCCCTCTCAAGAAGAGTCGTATTCATCCATTCTGTAACCCCATTTTGATATGGCGTTTTTCTAACAGTGCGATGCCTCACTATGCCTTCATTCTTGCAGAAATTAGTAAACTCATCCAAGCAGAATTCCATGCCATTGTCAGTCTTCAAGCATTTAATTTCTTTGCCGGTTTGTTTTTCAATCATTATCTTAAACTGCTTTCACTGAACAAAGACATCACTCTTCTTTTTCAAGATATACACCCAGACCTTTCTTGAGAAGTCATCAATAAAGGTCAACATATATCTGCCACCACCCTTAGAAGGAACCGTGGAAGGACCCCAAAGATCTGAATGGATATAATCCACCGTACCTTTGGTGGTATGAACAGCCCGACTGAATTTCACCCTGCACTGCTTCCCAAAGACACAATGCTCACAAAAATCCAGCTTCCTGATTTTCTTACTTCCCAGCAAACCTTGTTTGCTTAGCACATCCATACCCCTCTCACTCATATGCCCAAGACGCATATGCCAAAGCTTGGTAGTGTCAGAATCTATATCAGAAGATGAAGTTGCTACTGCTGCTCCTGCAACTGTGCTACCCTGTAACAAATAGAGACTATTTTGTTTCAACCCCTTCATCACAACAAGAGCACCCTTCATTATCCTCATAACTCCACCTGCAGCTCGATAGCTAGAACCATTGGAATCAAGCGTACCCAAAGAAATCAATTTTTTCCTCAGCTCTGGAACGTGCCTGACATCAGTCATAGTTCTCATAATACCATCATGCATCCTAATCTGAATTGAACCTATCATAACCACCTTACAGGCGACATCGTTTCCCATAAGGACTTTACCACCATCAAATGAGCGATAAGTGGCAAACCAATCCCTATTGGGACACATATGATAGGAGCAACCCGTATCAAGAATCCACCCTCCATCTGAGGAACTGATAGTAACTGAGAGAACATCTGCACCATCAGAATTATCTTCTACTACTCCAGCAACATCAGTCGTCTTGGAATTATCTTTTTTTCTTCCCTTTATACTCAGGACAATCCTTTCGATTATGTCCTTCCATGTGACAATGATAGAACTTCAATTTTCTAGTCTTTGACTGCGACGTCGATGTCCTTTATTTCTAGACCCAGCATGGTCAGTGCTTCGGCCTCGAGCCATCATACCATCACCATGTTCTTCTCCCCTATTTTTTGAAACATTCTTCCTTAATTCCTGAGAATTTATCACAGCCTCAACCTCCTCCATGGAGATAATGTCCTTCCCATATAATAAGGTAGTAACAAGATGTTCATACGATGGGGGTAAGGAACACAACAATAGCAAATCTTTATCCTCATCTTCTATCTTGATATCAATATTTTGCAGGTCTAATATTACCTTGTTATATTCATCAAGATGATCACTGATCGATGTACCTTCTTTCATCCGAAGAGTATACAACCGTTGCTTTAAATACATGCGATTTGTTAGAGACTTCGTAATGTATAAGCTCTCCAATTTCAGCCAATCATTTTCTGAGAAACCTTTCGCAACACGTTGTCGGCTAAACACAGCAACAGGGCACTATGGGCTCTCTCCAACATGTCTTCTTTTTCATCATCAAACATCGTATCAGGTAGCCCTTGTTTCCCCTTTAATGCTTTTAACAAGCCTTGCTGAATTAGAACAGCACACATCTTCATCCTCCATAAACTGAAATCGTTCGATCCATCAAACTTCTCCAAATCATACTTCGTCGAAGTATTTGGCGCCATTGCAATGTGCTTTCAATCTACCACTGAACCTCAAGTCTGATACCAGTTGTAAAGGAATATACTAGATTCCGCACCAAGCAATAAAGAAGAGAATAAAAAATAGTAACAGAAAATAGAGACACAAGATTTACGATGTTCGGTGAAAGCCTACTCCACGGTGCTAGCAGCAATTTCACTATGTTTCGCTGAAGATTACAGACCTCTCTCTCTCTCAACAAAACCTCTCAAAGAATGGATTATCTCCAACAAAGAAAGACTCTTCCTACTCAAAGAAGGACTCTTCTCTCTTTGCCTACTCAAAGAAGGATCTCTTCTCTCTTGTACTTAAAACACAATACAAGACAACATATATATACTTAGAGATAAGTAGTGACTTTCTCTAAATAACCAATGTGGGACAAGACTTATATACTTAGGTCCAAGTCACAATCTTCTTTGAATAACCGATGTGGGACACCCACACATTCTGGGTTTTTTTTATCCAAGACACATTATCACAATTACAAACTTGCTTTAGTCCAACGGTGGTCAGAGATGCTCCTAGAGGAATACAACACTATTTTCAAGATTCTATAACGGGGATGTCCTTGCATTTCTCGAATTTGGGTCACTGATAATGATCGCTAGTCTGATAGCTCTACCTTTAGGACCTTTTTCCCTTTCGTCTATTGAGCATCGATTTACTTCGTGGTGCATTTATACTCAAGGTGTTAAAGAGAAGCTTGATTTGAGTAGATTAACTGCCCAGGCTTATCGTATAATGAATAAGAATCCAAAAGGAAAGACTCCCTTTAACTTGTCTTGTGGAATGAAGGCTAATGCGTATTCTACTGAAAATGGATTACCATTTTCGAGTGTCGCATCATTTGATTGGTGGCAATAAGGTGGACCTCAAAGCTAATTTGGACTTGTTAGACAAAACACGCGAGCAAGCCCTGATTCCCTCTTCTTTTACAAGTAAAAGGTTCAACGTTCTTAAATTGGTAGCGAATTTCACTCCTTCAGTGGCCTCAAGGTTATGCTCACAAACTTTTCGTCCTGGTTTTTTTTTTTATAAAATGGAGGCATCTTCCTCTAAGGATGCCGTGGGTAAGCTTTCACATGACTGGGAAGGACCATATATGGCGATCAAGCTATGAGGACCTGAGGCTCACCATTTGGAGACATTCAACAGGAAGCCTTTCACCTTGCCCTTGGAATGCTACCAATCTTCGACGGTATTATTTTTTATCACTTAGTGATTAAGAAAGGCGCTTGTTTAGTGTGGGGCATGCACCTCTTCCTTCGTATGCCTAGTGTTTGTCTCTCTTTAAAGCTTTTGTTAGACCACGCTATGTTTCTTTTTTTCATACTAGTGTCTCTTACGAGAATTTTAGAGGTGCAAACCCTTTTTGGTTGACTTTATTTTTTCCTTTTTATAAAAACTACATGTTGCCGCCAAAGGCTTTAGGTGTTTTAATAAAGTTACAGTTTAACACAAAGGATGCAGAATGTTTATTTCATTTTGAATCACAATTTACACAATGGGGCTTCATGGTTAAATTCAAGTCTATGCCTAAGCTACTGCTTGCTGACCCCCAGAACTGGCCCGTGCAGGCTCCTCAACTTCCTATTCATGCCTTGAATGGCAGACGACTCCATAACCCCACATGGTAAGTATAAAGGATCTTTTCCTAAACTTATGCTCCGTTGAACCTTCTTGTGCAGCTTATTGCCTCCTCTTTATCCACCATAGTAGCTACTAATGAGTGTTGGAACGTCTCTAGTTCCAGAATAAAGTGCGCCTAGGCAATTTCACCCTTACACATGTTGTATCCTTACAACAAGGATCATTTCCAATCCTTGAATCGTATATCTTTGTACTTCTTTAAATGTTTAAATCTCAAAATAGCCTCAGTAGCTATTGCTGCTTCTTGTCTTAGCCCTTTTGGGTAGCTTCAACTTTGCTCTTGAATTGGGTCATGCTAGATTTAAGTCTCTTATCCTTCGTCATGAGGTTGGCCACTTTCTCGGCCTTCTGCTGGTGATTCTCTTCCGTGATGACCTTTTCCTGCTCCTTTTCAAGCAACTGCATAGTAGTGAGAAGCTTCTTGGCCCCAATCTAGATATGTGCCATGCCTAACGCTCAGAAGAAATTCTAAACAAAAGACAAAGAAAATATGTCTTATCATGATAGTGATGTGAACCATGGCTTGGTAGCTGAGAGATGCTTCATATGTCCTCTGATGATTGCTCGACTTGACATTTTGCACCTTATCTTGGCGCACTTGAAGATGGACTCATCCATCTTTACACTCCAATATGGGCAATGAGGATTTTCTGAGTTGCCTGCAATGGTGGTAGTGCTTGGTGAGCAGACGCCTTCCTTTTTTTCATCTCTTGCCACTTCTCAGCCCTCGGCTTCTTTGGCACTGGTTGGCGATGCTCGCTCTCTTGCATATTGGATTAACTTAAGATTAACTACTAGTTATTGGATTTGAACTTTTTCTAGTGTTAAAATTTGTTAAATTGGCATGTTCTAAATTTTTTTACGTGGTTTTATTGGTTTAATGCACCAGTATCTATTTATTTTTATTTTGCACATGCGCCTTGCACCTAGGCTCCAGGGACCCTTTGTGCCTTATGTGTGCATGCGTCTTTGATAACTATGGTAACACCCCACTCTTTTAGCTGGTCATTTGACAAAGGGTATTCATAGCTAATGGGCTCTGCATGCTTCACTAGAGGAATGTGTTGAAGATCGATTAGTCTCCCTGAGGTCATTGTCTTTTAGACAGTTGAAATTACCGTTTTGATAATACGCATTCCCATCCTTAAGGACGTTCCACTTCATGCCATTTAGAATTTTGAGAAAAAAATGAATTTTTCCTTCCAATTGTGGTTGGACGACGAGGGGGTTTGAGAACAGTTTTGCTTTTGAACTAATCTATAAGTAGGGAAATACCAACCTACCTGCTTAGTGATCGAGCATATGATATAAGTGTACCTTAAAACTATCATCCTTGGCTCTAAATTAAGATGATGAAACTAATGGAAACAGAAAAATGAATCTTCAAGCATAGGGAGAAAGCTAAGCAGAGGCTAAGACATAACCTGGAAGCGGATGACCGAAGAGAGGGTGGATAGGCATCCTAAGCTGTTATAGAACATGTCTACGTACACGGCTATCTAGTCTAACGAGCTAAGTTTTGATGCTTCACTCTCACAGGGCAACCTAATATCTATGTACTTAAAGATGTCATAACGTTCCCTAAGGAGCTTGAGGTCATAACTACTCATATGGCTCATATCCACTCCAGTTTAATTGTCAAGTCCAAGTCCAGTTTATTCAAGTTGCGTTAGTTCAGTCCAAGTGTTTAAATTTTATTTTATTTTTATTATTTTGTCTAGATAATTTTGGGAAGTGTTCTATGAATTATCCGTGATGCGAAAATTAAATCAATGATTAAAGAGGATAAATCCCGAATCTGGTACATCCCATCTGCACAATCAAAGTATTACCAAAATTAGGGTCAAGTAATGCCCTTAAATTTAGAAAAAAATTATTCTAAAATTATGGAGTGAACCGGCCTATTAGTTGACTTTTAGCAATCTGCAATTTTCATCAAATATTCTAGCTTATCTTCATCTCACAGATTGGCATGGCCAATCTTATAATTCTGGGCCCCAGAGCTGTATAAATACGCCCTTTCACCTTCATTTTCAAGGGGCATATACTCTTTTTAGAGCTTTTATACCATTTTTTTGTGAAGTGGTTCATCATCTCTCTCGAGAATCTAGCACATCATACTGACTTAAAAGTCTTTTAATATCTTGCATCATGGATCCTTCGAAGAGCATTCCTAAATTATCCAGATAAGCAACTTCTCGAGATAAATTTAGTACCTTTCTAGTTTAGCTTATTCGCATAAAATTGTCTCTCATTCCTGTGATCGCATTTCTAATATAAATATCAAAAGAGTCATTTTCATTTCTCTATCTAAGTTTAGGATTGAAATGTAGATTACTTCCTATAGGACTACAGTCACACTACGGTGGTTTTGATTCCAGTTAGTCCGACTGAATACATGGGTAATTCGACTCCTAATGTCAAATTCAAGCCAAAAATAAAAATAAACTTAGGGTTAGTGTTATAGCACATTTTACATGTTATACGTATTAAAAGCCAAAAATCAATAGAAAAAAATAGAGACTGAAAAGGTGTGGTAGGAGCCTAATACCTTCATGTTGCATAACTTAATCTCCGAACCCTTTTCTCTATTTTTGATAAATTAATCGTCCTTTTTGGACATTTTAAGAGTCATTTCTTGAAAAAAAAATTCTGTTTATTTAATAAAATAAGATGGCAATTTCAGAAATCCCCATAAATCTTTTCGGGGATTTCTAGAGTCCCCATCTTAGTTTGTTTCATTTCGTTTCTTGCATAATCCCTTCACACCCCTCATCCACCTCATATATGTTGGTTATAATCAAATCAAAAATATATTTCCAAAACAACAAATACAAATAGAGGCAATTAAATAATGCGGGAAAATAGGGAAGGTGCAGTGCATGCAACGATGTCATCCTCTGTCCAATTTAATTTTCCATCCTTTCTCCAGTCTTCATCCCACGGCACCCACTTCTTTGTACTTGATCTTGACCTCAAGGGGTTTTGGGGGACCTTTGGGCCAACAATGATGTGAGATGGTGGTGGTGGTGGCTTCGATTGACCTGACGGTAGTGACAATGGTGGCTGCAATGACGAGGTTGTTGATTCAATTCTAGATCTGAGTTTGTTGGTTTTTTGCAGGTATGCTGACCTTGTTTGGTGATAACGGTGGTTGGGAGATTTACGTCCTGAAGACAGTTGTTAGTTGTGATAGCAAATCGGGGAGAGGGGGGGCGCAACGTCAATTGGAATATGGGTGGTGGTGGGCCATGAGATGATGTGATGGTGTGGTGTTGAATCCGGTTGTAGTGGTTGCATTATGGTGGTTCCAGAGTCTTGATTAATGTGGTGGTGATGGGTCTTGAATGATGTGGTGGTGACGGGCTCGGTCGTGATTTGAGGCGGTTAGATTGTGGTGATTTGGTATCGGTGGCAAGTAGTGTAGTTGGTTGTTAGTGGCAGGATGTTGGCTTTCAAGTGGTGATGAGGCTGCGGTGGCAATAGGCAACGATATATCATGAGTAGTTAGTGAGGGTTAGGACTTTCAAGAGTGGCTCTGATACCATATTATGAACATGACTATATTGATCAAACGTATACTCAAGTGTATTACATCGATAGATACAAGAGTCTTTATGTAGGACAACAAGAGTGGTGCCCATGTTTTGTTGGAATAGTTAGTGACAAGGTGTGGATTTGTTGTCCCATCCCATATTAAAAAAGTAAGAAGGATACAAAACGTTTACAAGGCTATACTAGCCAAGTCAATTAACTTTGGATTGTGGGAAGAGTTTGAGGGAAATTCAAAAAATTTCTTGGTTTAACCTTGGTTTGGATTTGAAATAAAACAATATTTAATTATCAAAAGATAGGCACTTGGGCACTTTGGGAAACTTGGGTCTTGGTTGAAATTAATTAATGTATTTTAATTAAATTTATTTTTACTTATAGCAGTTAACTGTAGTTCGTAGTTAATTATAGTTATTGCCCAACAATTATGTCCCTTAATGCCAAGGTTGTGTTCATTCAGATATTGTAAATATCTGTATATCCTTCAATTTTCTATAATCATAAATATATTCTTCAAAAAACGTGTTCTTGAAAAAATTCTAATTTTACTGGTCGGAATTTGGTTTGGTTTTGTTATCGTGGAAGAATCTGCCATTAACACATCATCATTCATAGTGGAGGCATATTTCCTCAAGGACAGTGATATTCACTCTCAAAGCCTCGTTACGTTTTGCCAACGAAACCTATAAAATAACCCTAGAGGGGGGTGAATAGGGTTTTAAGACTACTTTAAAAATTAACAACTAACAAACATCAATCTCAAAAACTCAAATAAACCAATCTCAACACAAATGTAAAACGATAAAGTAAAGAGAGAAGGGTTTAGAGATACTTGACAAGGAGAATTAAATGGTTCGGCTTGATATACCCACAAGCCTACGTCCACCCCTTCAAGGAAGTCCCTTGAAAGGCCCTAGAATCCACTAGTATGATCTTCCTTACGGGTCAAGATCGAACCTCTTACAATCCATTGATGCTATGCCCACATCAAGAACAAGCTTTGACAAACCCAAAGCTCTAAAGCTTGACAACCCCAAGCTTTGATACAAGAACCTTTCAATGAAGAAATGTGTACAAGATTTCACTCTCAATAAGTAGATGAGTACAAGTTGAAGTACTAGAACAAGAGAGATGAGTGTATGATGACTTATGAAAGTGTATCTCTCTCTAATGTAAGCTCACAATAAATGCTCTCTTGAAAAGGATGAGAAATCAATGAAAACAAGAGAGATTTGAACAATTGCTTTGATCTTTGAGAATATGAAAGATAAGAGAGCTTTGAATGCAATTGATGAATGAAAACAATGCCCAAGATAAGTATTTATAGAGGTGGGAATAAATATGACCGTTTGGAGTTAGGTAGGGCATTAAATGTGCCAAACGGTAAATGCAGTCGACTGCAATGCACCATTGCAGTCGACTGTAACCCAAAAGTAGCCGTTGGAAATTCAAATTTCAAACTTGCAGTCGACTGTAATCCATTGCAGTCGACTGTAATAGGCTACTGGAAGTATTGCAGTCGACTGCATTCCAATGCAGTCGACTGTAATACCTCACTGCCCAACATGCAGTCGACTGCATTCCTGAAAATGCAGTTTCCTTGTTTTTAAAGTATGAAAAACTTTTATGCATGCAAGGGAAACCTATGGGCAAGTTCTAGGTATATAGTCATCGTAACGATCATCTCTCTATGTCTAGTTTACAAAGACGGAAATAAAAGCATGAAAACTTCAATCGATGAATTCCCTCTTTGATGCGTTCCGTTGAGAGTCTTTGACCGTGTTGCTCGTCTAATAATCCATTTGCATGAGTATGAGATTGTTCATATTGCTTCATCAACTCAATGCATGTTAGACAGCATAATCATCAATGTTAGTTATCATCAAAATCAAATATAATCCTAGGTTAAATAACTGTAGGGTTAACAATGTTTGTATGGGAAGCTTTGTTGTTGGAAGTGTGGCAGAGGAGAAACACAAAATGTGGAGTGGTGGACGAATGGCAGGAAAGCTACTTATAGACCGATGTATCAACAACAACGTAGAAAAATGCGTACTTAAATAGAAACCAATTGTTGAAGTAATACATCGTTGGCATGGTGAGCGAAATTATTACATGTAAAAGGGGGCGTAGACAAGAAAATGGAAAAATCTTTCAAAATATCACGCCCCTCCAGCCTCGCGATGGCTGAAGTTGGATCGACTGGAATTGTTTCATCAACCACCTGCAATCGTATTTAGAAGGCCAAAGCATGAGATTACGACGGTTACGCTTATGCATAATGTACACAATGGCCAACACGTCTGTTAATAATTAAATACGCCTAGCACGTAACATGTAGTGGTTTCGGAAACATACCGTATGAAATATCCGAAAATTCTGACGAATGATCCTTATTGTTACAAGCCTCCAACACGCTTGATCCTTTTTTACAGGTACGAAAACGGCTACTAGAGTCGAGTTCTTTCATCCACGAACCAAATCCTAGAACTTGGTGATGCTCTAGAGAGAGTGCAACAGGAGGGTGGAATTTTTATTTGCATGGAAGACTTATGTCTTATAACTTATTTTTGTCTTGGAATATCTCTAACATTTATTTAGAGATAGTACTATTAGAGACTGACTTTATCTCAAACACTTAGAAAATAAAGTCCGTATTTATCCCAAACACTTATGAGATAAATATTCTTTAATTAACTGTAATAATTATGACTAACAAATAAACATTATCTGTTAGTGGGTGAATTATAGGTCAACCAACCCAATTGATTAACAACATCCATCTTGGCAATTAGACGAATACTTCACCATTCACATGCCAATCTAGGGCCATCCGTCAAGGCCCAGAATTCTGCAGCCACAAATGAGGTGATGGGCGATGCCAAGACACTGTGAGAATCCGCAACCGGATCGCTCCATATGGAATCTCCGAGTAAACCCCATGCTCAAACAGAGGAACTAGGAATTCAAATGATCTTCACAATATATGGGTTGATCAAAGTGTGCTACAATGAACATTGTTTCAGGTGAAAGGATTTTCTTCTCCATTGCTATTGGAATGGAGATCCCATGTGCGTAGAATATTGATGTGATCACACCATAATAGACAGTGGCGGAGCCAAGAAATTGCTCCAGGGGGTGCTAAAAATAAAACACAACAATAACTAGATTTTGAAGTTCAAACAATATGACTTTTTCGATTGCTTCAATGCTGCTATGAACTCGGAAACACGTGAGGAAGTTGCCATCAAGAAGATTGGTAATGCTTTTGACAACAAAATATATGCCAAAAGGACACCACGTGAAATTAAGCTTCTTCGCCACATAGATCATGAAAATGTAAGTTCGCCACATTTTTACGTCTGTATAATACTTCTGCACAGGGAACCCCATTTTGTGAAAAGGCTGCTTCACATTTGTATCCTGTGACATCCAGATTAGTGTGGAGCCACTTTAGGCAATCTACATGGATTTTTTTTTGGCTTCATGTAACTAATTAGGAGTTCCATTCATCTCTAAAGCGCTCAAGGCTGTTGGTGGTGGGAAATTAATTAAAAGCTACCAAGAAAGTTATGCAGGAGGATTAATCACAAATTTTCTTCAGCATTTGAGTTTATTAAGTTTTCATTCCAGTTGCCCCAAAAATTTTGAACAATGAAAACATGCTGAGAAAACTTCTATGGGATGGCTCTGATACGCGAATACACTAACTCGTAGCATATGTATCATGTGTACGAAAAATTAACACCCTCTTTAATTAATATGCAAGCTCTTCAGACGGTTCCCTGTGCAGATGATCATCCCATCAAGTCTGAGGACCCCTTTTAAAGCATGATATGCCCATTCTAAGTGTTAATCAAATTACTACCACACCATCACCATGGACATTATTGCGACAACAATTGGAATTTGGGAAAGCAACAAAGACTAATCACAGAATTGATGGAATCCTAATCAACAATCTGAAAAGTTCAACTAACGATTTGAAATGCTCAATCAACAATCTATATGCTCAATTAGGAAAGCAAATCATTAATTAAGAATCTAAAAATGCGTACCTAAATTGCCGGTCGCCAGTCATCGGTCGTCGCCGAGTTGTCGCCTAAAGTGGATTCTTGGCCGGTGGAGTCCTCGCCTCGCTGTCGCCACTTGCTCATCACTGATCCTTCCAGATCTGAATAGAATATGACTTCCTCTTCCTTGCCGGTCCACCCGTCGTCCCCTTCCAAGGCTCCACTTCGGCCACTCGTTCCAGATCTGAGCTCCTCAACAGAGGGAGTCGACTGAAGGAGGTGGTGTCTGCCGTCAGGGACTCCGTGACTCCGTGAGAGTTGAGACTTGAGACCTTGACGTCGACCGTCGTGACAGATGACCGGTGGCCGTGGGCGGTGACTGAGAGTGAAAGGCGCCGTGAGTCTGTGACCACTGACCGGTGAGCGGTGAGAGGTCAACCGTCCAGGGCGACGACGGGAACTGAGAGAGTGATTGAGTGAGAGTCGAGAGGAGGAGAGAGAGAGAGAAAGTCGCGAGTGAAAAAAAAAACTATTTTTTTTTCAAAATCTTACATATGTAGTTCCACCCCTGATAATAGACCACACAAGTAAGGAATTTTGATTTGACATAACTAAATGATGATCAAACCAATTTCTTATGAAGTCAACAGTGATGAAAGTAGCAAAACCAGGTCACTCCACAGAGTCGGACTTGGGGACAGTTCTTATCAACTGCTCTTTCATGAGCCCTTGTCTTTCGCCGAGTATCCTTCTTTCACTCTCTCCCTGTGCTCTACTCTGCTCACTCCAATGATTCTTCTTTGAGTGCTCTCTCCATGCTCTCTTACTTCCGAAGCATAAGTTGAGTGCACTCGAGCACATTCATGCTGAGGTACATGATATGATTCTCTGATTGAGATACGTGAGAAGCCTTTTGGCAAAGGATCCGTCCCGGCATGCTTCTTTTATAATAGAAAGGATTGCTCAAGTAAAGCCTTTTGGTAAAGGATCTTTCGCGTTATCTAATATATGAGATACCATAATTTCTCCTTATACCTTAGCACTCTTACTAATACCTAATCCAAAAGTCATTCACATACAACCAAGAATCTTCCTCTTTAGACACTTTTGGATATGTAGATCAAAGTACATGAGAAAGCAGAATCGGAAGCGTACCTTTGATCCTTATCAAACCCGACTTGTTTTACAATCTTCTTATATAATCGTCTCTCTCTCTCTGTTGAATCTCGCAACTATACTGACGTTACTCGCCGAAAAGATTCAACAAATCGGTTAACTAGGGCACTAGTCTTATCTTGCACAGACTCGTGTTTAGGGTGGGAGAGATATACAAGATAGATTGGTTAGTTAACTTAGCCCTGAAGAAGGCTGTATGTATTTTTCAAAAAAGGACATGTGCGATTGGAACCATCGCAATGGTTCCTTCGTGGCCATCAGAAGTAGTCATGCATTTGACTTGGTTCTCCAAATCAATTAGAGCCCCTATGGCTGCTCATGGATCAGCTCCAATGGGATCAGACCCGGATCTCCTACAAGATAGTGAACACAATAATAAGATAGATTGAGCCTGTCTCTGTGTCCCAACCTCCAAAGTCCAAACACCCCACTGGAAAGACCCTATCCCAGTTTTCTTTCGAAAGTGGTACCGCCTTTTAACGACCTAAGCCCGCAGATCCACCACATGGCAATGTCTCGCTTTGTAAGTACTGATGAGTTTCTAGGTGCGATCGTATGAAAATTTTTATTTTGCCAAGAAAAAAGTTTCTTTTTTATCAACTTTAAGAACTTAATAATTAGAAAATAAAATTGACGAGGTACAATCCTACACAGTCGTCGGTATACCTTCACATGTCAAGAAACTTGTAACAAAATAGGTGAAATGCAAACACTTAACGAGGTTGTATTCAATTTTAGTTAAAGAAAATGGTCAAAATTTGTGTAAAAACTACTTTTCTGCCTTTCAAAATTACATTGTGATCGCGTAAAAGAAATGTCAAGAAAATGCCACGAAAGTTCACACCATGTTTTTCGTTTAATAGATGTACAACAAAAAAGAACCAATGTTATGTTTCTTATGCACTTTGTAATCAAATCTCATATCCCAGTTTGGTGGCTCATGAATAGGAAAATTGTACTCAATTTTTGTTGCAGCGTAACACTTTCGTTGAAGATATTAGCTTGCATCCGATCTCCTTCATGGAGCTAACTACATCGACAACGGGCCTCCCTCTCGTGCTTCATTGCAGCATCGAAGAGATATGGCAGAACGTGGAAGAAATGTAGGACTTTCTACAGTTTTGGTGCTCACTGGTGTGCATCGATCGTGTATAACTTGTGGTGTTCAAGTTCTTAGGTAAGAGAGTAGAACGTATTGATTAGTCTTTTCTCATTCGCCTAATCGGAGAAGGAAGTCGTATATGGCAAGCTAAAAGTTCCCTAAGATTAGTTTCCCACAGAAGGTACATGAAGAACCAGACATGGCTGCCCTCATCAGAAAGAGTGCAGTCCTCCCAACCAAAGCAGTCCTCCAAATTCAACATTCAACCAAAAGATAAAATTCCATGCAGCTAAACTACTTGTTCAGCTGTTTACATCTGATTTTTTGAACTTCAATGCTAAAAAGAAAATTGATCACGAGGTAAGTGTCAATGTAGCGATGGCGTGTCGTGCAGTTTACCAACTATAAGCCACACAATAAGCAATCTTTACGGAAAAAAGAACTCTAGCATTCATTAGTTCGTCTATTCTAAAACCAGATTTGCTTGACAATCCTCTCCAATATGCCAATACAGAAGTGGGAGTATAAACGGTAACAGTAAGACGTAAACAAAAAGAGAACAATCGAGAAAAATCGTTAAGGCCCAGGGACCTGTATAGAGAAGGTTAAGACGAGGGGTAAGCAAAACTTGAACCTTTGACCCAAGCCAGAGAACTTCAAAAAGGAGCAACTGTAGTCTTTCCGATTCACCATGCGATCATTTTTATGCTTCGGCAGATATAAAGCAAACGGTTTTGCATCACTTAGTCTATCTTCACTGATGAGTAGATGAGCCTTGTGAACCAGAAACATGCGTAAAAGCCAATTGTACCGGTGAGCACAAAGAAGGAGTACGAGGCAATTAGCATATAGCCAAAATACAATATGCCAGATACTGGCTTTGTGATCTCAAGCTTCGTGAAGAAGTAAAATGCTGCGTAGAGAAAGAGATAGAGTGCTGAGGACCCTGATGTCAAGTATGACCTCCACCACCATAGGTAATCCTCACTGCATAGCTGGAAATAGCAGAGCACGATTGTGATCTCGGCACAAGTGACTATTAGGATGACGAAGACAATGAAAAGGAAACCAAAGATGTAGTAGAACTGATGCAACCAAATCGAGGTGAGGATGAAAAAGAGCTCGATAAATACAGCTCCAAAGGGGAGTATGCCCCCAATCAGGATAGAGAAGATCGGGTTCATGTACCAGGCCTGCTCTGGTATCTGCCTTGGAATCTTGTTAGTTTTGACAGGATCCTCAATTGCTGGCTTCTTAAACCCAACATAACCACCCACGAAAACAAGTGGAACCGAGATGCCAAACCACAAGAATACCAAAGCAAACATGGTCCCAAAGGGCACTGCCCCTGAGGACTTCTCTCCCCATATTAGAGCATTCAGTATGAAGAAAATGGCAAACGCAGCCCCGGGGAACATGAATGCTGTTCTGAGCGTGATTTTCTTCCATTCACTTCCCTTAAACATCTTGTAGAGGCGGGCTGAAGCATACCCAGCAAAAAGGCCCATAAAGACCCAGAGTAGAAGCAGGGCTGTCATGAGCCCGCCTCTGTTTGAGGGGGAGAGGAAACCAAGGACTGCAAAGATCATGGTGACAAGTATCATGCCAAAAAACTGGACACCTGTCCCCACATAAACACACAGCAGATCAGAGTTTGTTGGAGGCCTGAAAACATCTCCATGAAGCAGCTTCCATCCGGTCTCTTCTTGGGCTTCTTCCTGGGTCTCTAACTGGTTGTACTTGGAGATATCACGGTAAAGCGTCCGTAACATGATCATAGCAACCATTCCCGAGAGGAAAAGAACAATCATCAAAGAATTGACAATTGAGAACCAGTGAATTTGATCATCAGCCATCAGAAGATAGGTATCCCATCTAGAAGCCCACTTAACATCGCTCTCCTGTGGGGTGGAAGAAGGTAAAACAGAGAGAAATTAGCATAATCATAACCCAACTTGCAAGAATAACAGATACAATTATCTTATTGAAGTAAAGGCATTACCTGGAACTCAACATCATATGTAAAGATAATATCCTTCTTATCTTCAACCTCTTGAGGAGACTCAGAGCTGGTAACCGTCCTTTTTGCATGGGGATCACAGGTTGTTAGACGGGTCGTTTTACTCCAGTTCCCTTCATATTCATGTTTAACACTGAAACACCAAAAACAATCCAACATTATAGGCATGAACAACCATCCTTCAATATAAATGAATAAGCATAACTGGTATATCACCTGTACGGTTTGACTTCAAATCCTACAATCCTCGCCGAGTCCGTTTGCATATCCTTGTGAAACTTAACCGTGAATGTTAGGTGGTTGTGGACAAAATACTTTTCATCCTTGCTCTGCATACCACTAAGTCACATAAGATAACTATAATTTCTTGGTCACCAGCACTCTCGCAAAGTTCAACAATTTACAATAACTAGGAGCAACTAGTACTTACTCCAGCATACTGTCCTTTGAGACCAACATGAAATCCGTGTTGATAGACAACGGGTGATCCCTGATCTAGTCTTTGTATGGGAACAACTAGAGGTAAATTATCCAAGATCCTGTCAAATGCACCATAGAACGTTTACGACAAAATTGATAACAAGCACAAATGCATATGCATTGAGAAAAAAGACAATAACGAATACAAATATCTCCCAAAGAAGTCGCCTACATGTTCACTCGATACTCATCCTCTATCTTCTCCTTGAACTCCTTTGCACTTTTTGCATTTAGTTCTATGCGACCTACAACGTTGCACATCTGTGGTTCTCGCATTTTAAACTGCAACAGAAAATTTGAGGAACTAAGCATCTAAGCATAATAAAGGCATAATAACAGTAATCATCTATGATAGAGAGCTTACCACATAGGGCGAGTTTTCAATACGATCACCGCGAAGAACTTCCCCAAGATTCTCTGCACTGTCAACTATACTATTTGGTCGACAATAAGGGAGAGAATAGTAAGAGTACGGAAGCTGTGTTTTTGTAGAAGTCAGTTTGTTCACTTTCACCTTCAGAAGATCCCCCTGCGCGCATAGGACCAAAAGGGGAAAATTTTACATCATCAAAAAAGATTTTGAAAAGCATGAATACTACTGATCAACAACTCAAATTAGAACATGGAGCATTCTGTACGTCTAAGCATCCACCACAGCCCTAATGTGGTGACTCAGGACAGAGATGTCAACTAGGTCACAATCCTAATTTGCCGGATTCTCCAATTCTAGTGACGCTCCCGCCCCAGAATCTCACAGTCATGCCCACTACTACCCTAAAAACCCCCATGTTCGTGCAAATAAGGCTCAGACAGTGAATGGACGGAGGGTGGCAAGTTCAGCGGACCGCTCCATTTTAAGTTTGTGAACAACAAACAAGACTTATTGCCACCAGCACTATCCAGTTAGACCCCCGTTGCAATGTTTCAACCCCTTTCAGTTTACAGCAATATCGAGGAAGAGATAGCTCCATATCCCTACAAAATTTCTCAAATAGTGACGTCACTCTAATTTCTTCGAATAACCATTTTCCATCGCTTAACTAATCCAAATCGAGTGTATCCGGACAATGGACCGGACTGGCAAAAAAGTACATTCGCCGTAACTAAAAAAACCGCATTCTTACATATAGTTACTCAATTTCTTGAGTTCACTCCAATTAAATCTTCTAAACCCTTTACTTGATTTAACGTTCGAACTTTTCTTTTGTGGGTTTTTTTAATCCTTTTTTTTTTTTTTTTTGACTTGGTTAGCATTTCTATGTGAGATCGCCCATGTATTTCAGGTGTCCTTCGTCCGTCGTAGTATATGCAAGAATGTGATTGTATTCCTTCAGAACTAGCAAATAGTAAAGATAGTATCCGATTTAGCATCGACGCTTGACAATGAATATTATGTTTTATGGACACATGGATGTCACGAGACTATTGGGATAAAATATGGTATTAAGGAGTTGAGAGGGTTGTACAAGTCTTGGGTGTATCTGGATTCATAAAAATCACCTCGAACGATCCATCAAATAGAGCTCGAACCTGAACAAACTATCCAACAAATTCAGAAACCTAACAATTAAAGTAACTTCCTATTATTATTATAAAACAAAATGCATCCACTTAACATTCAAGGTTATACCAAAGCTCTTAAATTTACCCTGCCAATTACAATCCATCCAAATTCCCAAAACTATAACTGCCATGCACCAACCACGTAACAAGCCAAGAGACAACGAAGGTCTTGAAGTTGCAACTATGTCATCATTCTATTTTTCATTAACAAAAATTAGACCCATCATATAAAATTCACTCTTGACGGCTCGGAGGGTGTACAAACCAACTCCACGGGCCGAATACAACTGTAGTGACACAAGCACCACCACCTATAACCATGGGTTAGTTTTTTTCCAAGGTATTTACAACTGGGGAGCTCTTCTCCTTTCGATTTAACATATATAGCTCAAGAGTATATTTTCTGAAACTAGGCTTCATCTTGCTTTATAACTTCTTAATTTAGTGAAGTGTAAGAAAAGTCTAATACAATTTTGTGAAATATAGCCCTTGGAAACTAGCCATTGTAGATACTTCAAGAAAGTCGCTGTTAGATAACTACGTGTTTTGCTTTAAGAATTATATAAAGGTGTTGTAATTAAACAAAGTCATGGTTTATGCTCAAGAAACTTCTCTAAGATCAACTATATGGTCAATGTCATATACTAATGCCACTTTAAAGCCCATATTACAGCTAAGTAAAAAAAATTATAAACCCTAGTCTTCATAAGCTTCAAATTCTTAGACATAACTTTCGGACAACCTTATTTCCTCTTGGACGTCAAGGTGGAGCAGTCTTCTGCCATGAGTTCCATTTCTGTTCTATTTATGGTGTCCTGGTCTTACTATTTATGATGTCCTGTTCTGAGAAGCGTGGATTTAGCTGAGGTGTTTATGATATTAGTGCAGTTCAATCTTCCAAAAGGACTATGGCATGGGAAAAAATAAAGAAGGAAAGAGCCAATCTTACGTTCATTAAATATGGATCCAATGGGTTTATTATCCCGATGCTATTTTTACGTAGTTAGGTCAAACCGACGAGAAAATATTCAATAGTTCTTTAACTCCATGGAGCATATGTGGTCTTAGACTATCACTTACTATCACGCCAACTAAGCGAAGTTGGCAAGTCGTGGGTCCAATATCCAGCTAGATCTAAATTCTTAATTATGGTTAACTATAACTAAAAGGGGAACAAAAAAGGAAAAACGAAAATACAAAATCATATCTAACCCTAATTTCTCTCTGATCACTACAAGAAAAGGGCCCTTTAACGACGGGCACAAATCTGTCACTAAAAGTCACATTTATCGACGGACTACCCCGTCGGTAATGATCCATCGGTAATTATTTTTATCGATGGACAATTCTGTCGCTAAAACCTTTATCGACGGATCTTTACCTATAGGGTTTTAGCAACAGAATTTTTAAAAAGATATTATTTTCTGCCAAATTCCTTTAAATATTTTAGAAAATATTTTAGCGACGGAATGCGTTCGCCGCTAAATAGATTTAAAGTAGGCTTTTAGTGATGGCTATTTCGTTGCTAAAAAACAATGAAAATTTTGAAAATATGGCTTTTAGTGAAGAACTTTTAGCGACGAGATAAGTCTGTGGCTAAAAAGTCATGTTATAAGACCCATTCCACTATTTCTTTTCTCTCTCCCCATTTTCTCCCTATTTCTCTCTCTTTTCTCTCTGTTTGCCCACGCTAACAATTTGTACATTTTAACCCTAATATCATGTTACAATTTATAGTGTAATTACATAGGGTCAAATACACGTAGGTACTCTGAAACTACCACAAAATCTCATTTGAAGGTCCCAAAGTTTAATTTTTACACATAAGGGTCTGCAACTACAAATTTGCAATAAGTAAGTACATCCGTCCAAATTCCTAACGATCTAGCCCTTTCCGTCAGGGGTAAAATTGTCCGGACAAGTTTAAAATTTTCTTCTATTCTCTTCTTCTTTAATTGTTTTTTCACTTCTTCTTCTTTAAATCATCTATTCTTTTCTTCTTCAATTTTTCTATCCCTCCCGCTGACGCACCTTCCTCACCTCTTCCACGAGCCCAACACCACCGACTCACCGCAGGCGCCAACGATGTCGCTTGACTTCTCCGGCAACACCGACGTCACCAACTTCACCGGCTCAAGAGATCTTCAAACCCTAAGCCCTCCATGCCACCGCCTGCCACCTATCAGCCTCCAACGGAGCCCTAAATCCTGATTCGCGACCTGACCCAGTTGAGCTAGTGACCCTATTTTTTATTCAACTGATGATGATCGGGAAGTTACTGTGGCAACTAGGGTTTCTAGGTTTGTTTTCAATTGGGGCTTTGGTAACGAAGTGGCAGCATAATTGGAGATTAGGCTGCGCAAGGCGTGGTTTTGTATTAATGAAGGGGGGTCTGACAAGGAGATTACAATGTCCGGCGCCCAGCCACTGCTGGATTGACAGCCGGTCAAAGGTAGTCGAATGACCGAATCACTGGGTCCGTCATTATCTATAGCGAGATTGGGATTTTTTTTCTACCTGCGTATTAGTTTTCTTTCCCTCTGTTTCTACCGATCTGGTGGGCCTTGGCGATGGGTCTGGCCGGTGAGATACCACCGATCTGGTGGGCCTTAGCAATGGGTCCGGCCGGTGGGTCAGGTGATGGAGCTCCAGCCAACTTGTGGTCCCCGGCGATGATGTTGCGTCGATTATTGATGGCGAATATGTCAGTGCACCACGGTGGTTGTGGTCTTGGCCCCGGTGGCGCTGTGAGGAGACAGCGCCGGCGGTGATGGTGATCTGATGAGATGAGACGGTATGGTGGTGGTTTGATTGTGTTGATGCTAATTTAGGTGATTTGGCTTCTTTGTGTATGCTAGATCGTTGGTGGGGCTTGGATAAGTGCCGAACTGGGTAGGAGGAGATGCATGAGTGAAAATTTGAAGAAGAAGAAGTAAAAAGAAATTAAAGAAGAAGATAAGAGAAAAGTTGAAAAAGAGAAGAGAAAAAAAATTTAAACCTGTCCGGTGCAACTGACCCCTGAGTACAGGGTGCTGGTTAGGAATTAACCCGGTTATAAGACCCATTCCAAATTTCTTTTTGCTCTCCCTTATGTCTAAAAATTAAACTTTGGGACCCTCAATTGAGACTTTGTGGTAGCTTCAACCCTAATAACATGTTACAATTTATAGTGTAATTACATATTATGTTGAATTTTTTTAATGTATAGTGTAATTATATGTATAGTGTAAGATGTTTTAGTGTAATTTGTTACATGTTATAAGTTTAATTAACCCTATTTAGACTCGAACTAACCCTAACTAACATTAATTAACCAATTAACTCTTAATTAAATCCTAGTTAACCTAATTAAACATAATTAACTCTAATTAGCCCTTACTAGCCCTTATTACCCTTGATAAATCCTAATTAAACCCTAATGAGTCATAAATAACCCTGATTAACCCCAATGAACTTAAGTAACACTAATTAGCCTAATTAAATCATAATACATCCCTTATCAGGCCTAATAAGCCTAAATACAACCCTAACCGAAACTAAACCGTAAACCCTATCACAAATCACAGGTGAGACAATATTAATTTCGTGAATGAACTCCATATTCCATTGAGAAACGTGAGTCGACTTTCCACATTAGGAGTATTTATTAACAACTCGTTGTCAACAAATTTTAAAGTGAATCATTTTGGTTATGACATGTTCTTGCAAATTAACCTAATGATTCTATCTTTTTTAAATTTGATATTTCGAAAAGATTGTTGCCTAGGTTACCAATCTTTAAACACATGCATGCATAAAAATCTTTAGTTCCTGTTCAAAGGTAGTCATTACAAAATAATACTTTGTAATGAGCCTTTGGATGTCCAGTTTGGACAATTTGTAAAAGCTAAGTGTTTATAAAATAGTACATCAATTGATGCTCTGTGTTTTATGTCTTGGATATTTGGTATATTTTCTCTAATATATCTCCATGTGCATATAGATATGGTGTCCAACATTCGTTGACCAGACGAAAGTTAGAACACCTAATTGATGTCGTGTACTTGGAAAAATACGGGAAGGTGCTGCTGAATTTTTCGTAGACATAGGACAAAGCATGAGTTAGTAACTATTTTATAAACATGTACTTTTCTGAATGGGATAAAATCACTACCTATTAAAGAATGTAGGTGGTATAGACATGTTGTCACATGCATCCATTCATTTTCATTTCAACCATACCTAATAATTGGTTTTAATTTAAGGTGGTATATACTAATCTCAGTCGTCATGTCGATTGAAGTTGAATGAAACAAAAAATGATAATGATTTTGAGGATCGCGTCGATAAATTTCGAGACTTCGCTTACCCACATCCTGCATGTGTTGGCTTTGAGAAGATAAGGTGTCCGTACAATAAATGTGAGTTGCTATATTTGAGAAAAAGAATGGTGGTAAAATGGCATCATCTTCGGTACGGTTTTATGGGCCACACAAGGTGGACGTAGCACGGGAAAATAATAGTATTGTCATCTAACTTGGCTAGTCAGGTTGAAGTAGGGGTTGAGTCACAATATGATTGTCGAGATATGATTATAGAGGATGGACATGCTAATGTTAAGGGGGTGACTACCGCGGCGATGACAGCCCCCAACAGCCGAATGAGGGCGCTCGTTAATTTTATGATTTGTTAAGAGACGCTGAAAGCCGTTATGGGATAGAATTAGGAAGTACACACAGTTATCTGTGGTTATTAGGTTATTGCAGTTGAAATCGGACCACGGGCTAAGTGAGAAAGGATTTAACGAATTCGTTACTTTTATCAAGAAATTTTTTTTGGAGACTGAGAAGCTGCCAATGTCAGACTATGATGCGAAGAAGATGATGATGATGAAACTTGAATTGGGTTATGAGCCGATATATGCGTGCAGTAACGACTGTCTACTGTTTTGGAAAAAAGAATAAGAACTTGACAAAATGTCCAGTATGTGATCATTCGAGCTATAAACCGAACAAAAAAAAAATTGCATGGAAGGTATTGCGATATTTTTCGGCTATGGCAAGGCTTCAGAAGATGTACTACTCCTTCAATACGACTGAACATATGAGGGCTCAATGTGAGACTCGTACCAACAATGCTGATGTGATGACACACCCCACTGATTGAGAGGCGTCGAAAGAGTTTGATCGCAGGCATCCAACCTTTTCTCAGGAGTTTGGAATGTTAGACTTGGTTTGGCACCCGATGGGTTTAACCCTTTCAAACAATCTAGCATGTCTTACTCTACATGGCATGTTATTATTGTCCCGTATAACCTTCCACCTAGCATGTGCATGAAGAAGTCGTACATGTTTTGTCATTGTTCATTTCAGGGTCGAAGAGTCCTGGTAAGGACATAGATGTGTATTTAAGGCTATTGATTGATGAGCTCAAATGGCTATGGGATCATGGAGTCGAAACTTATGATGTATCTCTTAAATAGAACTTCCAGATGAAGATTGCTTTGATGTGGATTATACATATTTTTTCCGCATTGGGAATGACATGCTACTGGAGCACATTTGGAAAGTTAACATGCCCTGCTTGTATAGGTGTGAAACCTGGTCATACGTTAAAGCACGACAAGAAGCCCTCGTGGTTCAGATGTCACCGTAAGCTGTTGCACTAGGCCATCAGTTCTATAAGCAAAAGGATGAATTCGACGGAACAATAGAGCATGAGGTTGTCACACTGGACTATGCATCTGATGATGAAGTGCTTTCACCTCTAGAAGCACTTGATACTGGCATACCATACATCAAGGATGTGCCAAATCAGAAGATTCCAGGATATGGGAAAGAGTACAACTTAAGGAAATAGTGTATTTTCTAGGAGTTAGACTATTGGAGGACACTCATTTTTCGAAACAACATGGATGTGATGCACATTGAGAAGAATGTTTTCGATAATTTGTTCAACACATTGATGAATGTCAGGGAGAAATTGAAAAAATCACCTTAAAGCGAGAAATGATCTACAACAGTTAGGTATACGCCGTAAATTGCATCCTCGGACAGTCAGCGTAAGGACAATACTTCCGAAAACACCGTACTCTCTAAACAAGAAACAGGTAGAGAAGGTCTGTTGGTAGGTTAAACATTTGAAACTTTCGGATAGGTATGTGTTATGTATAGGTTCAAAAGATGTGTAAGTCGTGTAAGTCTGAAACCGAACTATACAATATGGTTCAAAAGACGTGTAAGTCTCAAACTAAACTATACTATGGGTTATGTATAGTTATGTGATTTATTAGTATTTTGGTTTGTCCTTAATTTTTATAGTCTTTTATAATAGGTTCAATCGGTCGACAAACCAGTAGACTGCTGCTTGAAAATACTAGCTCAAGGCTCTAGTAAACAAGCATTCTGTCATGGAGGCTCTATCGTCAACGGGTTTAAGTTTAACAAAAAGATGATGATTGTACTGAACAAACCCCAAAATAGTGGAGTCTTAGTCAATGGCAGCTGTTATGATAAAAATTGTATGAGATTTTATGGAGAGTTTGTTGAGATTGTTAAGCTAACATATATGGGCAGCTAAAATCGATTAGTAATGTTCAAGTATATATGATTTGATATTAAGTGCAATTGAGGAATGTGTATTAGCTCGCAAGGGATTGTAAACGTCAATATTAAGTCAAGACTTACATCAGGTGAACCGTTTGTGTTTTCCAGTCAAAATGCACAAGTGTTCTACGAGAAAGATGTCACAAAGCTTAAATCTCATTGGTTTATTCTTATTAAGTCCAAGAAATTTCCAGTCATATATGAGAATGAGGTAGACACCTACCAAGCCGACCAAGCACCTGTCTTGATACCTGCTGAGGTGAACAACGAGGAGGACGACCTTCCTCTTCAACCAACACTTCATCTAGGAGAAGAAGTCGTAGATGATAAAGAGGAAGATATAAAAAGTGTTGAAGATGATGAAGATGAGTCTACTGACGAAGAGGATGAATTACAAGGTAAAGAGTACGACGAGTCTTAAGATGTAGAGGATGATGAGTCTGAAAATGAAGAAGATAATGATTCTCAAAATGTAGATAATTGACTTGTAGTTTTGTAACATGCATGTTCTTGTAATAAGTAACTTGTATATTTTACTTAATGTTACGACATAACAAAATCATGTTTCCAACGTGACGTGTACTTTATTACTCCGTAATAATATGTCGACCTACTCGTTCATCCTGTTCATATAGTCTTTCTACAGTTTTAGTGTACTCGAAAGCATGTGGTAGCAGCTTCGTGTTGTCATTTTAATGTGTTAATTTCTTTGGACTTCCTCTATACAAAGTCAGTTTCGTGTTATCAATGATGGATAGATTACGGGCCACTCATAGCCGCGATTGGCACCGTGATGTGTCCACACTAGCGATTCTCGCCTCGCCATTGCCTCTTGATGAGGAGGCACATAGCATGGGCATCTAGCAGGCCCAGCCACAGCCACAACCCAATCATCAGGCCGAGCCCTCCCAGCCGTACGCTAGTTCTTCAGGTTCTGTGGTAATGTTAGACTTATATTTAAATTATATTTGAATTACATTAATGTTGGTATTTTCTAGGATCTTGTCAAGGTCATGGACCCACACGCGGGGTGCATATCAATCCCTAGTGAAAATAGCGAGTTACTTTTACTGAGAATGGCCAGTAAGTAAAAAATCACACAATCCAGTAATTGACACTTTAATGATTCTGAGTTATTAATGTTCACTTATTTAATGTTATTAGAATTCTGGAGTGTCCGGCGAAAACAAAGATCGGTGTCCTTGTGAAGGGTCATTACTATAAGCCATGGCTATACTAAAAGGACTGGGATGCTGGGATGATAAGGGAGGCCATGTAAGAGGAGTGGCTGGTATGGTTTGATAAATTATAAGCTAATATTTGTTTAATTAGTACCTCATATTTAAATTAATCATATTGATTGTGTAATTGGATGCCTTGTAAGAGGGGTTCGAGTTTGAGTCGCCTAAGCAGCAAGAGTAAGGGCGAATGGCTTTTTTTGCATACACCGCCAAAATTTACTGGCAATGGTTACACAATGCACAGGAGCGGGCGAGGAAGTTGCTGACAGAGGTTACCTCGATGGAGGAGTAGAAGGGGTATCCCCTTCATTGGATCACACCATCTGTGTGGGTGAAGATGGGTGATAGGTGGATTACTTATTCATCTTGAAAGGTGAAGAGTAAGAGCAGGAGTGATAACATAAAGGATCAGGATCTTATGCACACAATAGGGTCGGTGCCTCACAACGTCGTCTAACATAGGAACGCTGCTGAGCACCAGAACCTGGAGAAGGATAAGGTGTGTGCTTTGACGTACACGATGACGCACGTGAGGAAGAAGGATAAAGATAATGCACATCGGGCGGGGACTTTTTTTTAGAGATTGCCTGACAGATCGATGTAAGTTACAAATTAATCTCTTTATAGTTAAAATTTCGGCTATGAATTCAATGTCTATTGCCTTAATGCCCTCCGAATCAAATCACTGTTTTGCAGGCCTCATATGAACAAATTACAAGGTCTGGCCAGTAGTTTGGATAGCCACCAGCGTCCACGAGTACAAGTATCGGGGGATTGAAGCGGTGGCTGGACATTGGGGTCCGTTGATAGGCAGAAAAAGTGTGTACACGGCCTATCCAACGCGACTGCACGTGTCGTGATGGGAGCGTCCTCACCCCCTGCTGCCCCTCCACCGACACAAACACGGATTGCGAAGAGACAGTTACCCTTGGAGGATGTTCGTCGCTTTGTTGTAAAGGTGTTCTAGATGAGCAGGGCTCAGGATCACGTACAAAACAATTATTTTACGAAGTCAATCTATACATGAATAAATATAACACACAATTACTATCGAGATAAATGCGTCCATACCTTCACCTGCAGGAAACTAATGTTGGACATACCGAGTCGGATCAGGATGACAGTACCCCCGTAGACAAGGACAATCAGTAGGATCTAGATCCCGGTCTCAACGAGCCTTGAGCCCTTCCCCTCTTCCCCTCCCGTGCCTCCCTCCCCTCCCCTATTTGTATCACATGTTATATTTGGCTCACAATTCTGAACAATATAATATCTACATTTTAATTGCTATGGATCAACAATTATTTAACCCAAAAATGAATTGAGAATTGAGTCTTAGAATAGTGATTGCATGTTTGAATTCAAATTCCACGTTTGGGTATTAAAAAAATAAAAAATATATTCTTAGCGACGGATTTTATTCTGTTGCTAAAAGTTTATGTATTTTAAAACTTTTAACGACGGAAATTTCCATCGCTAAAAGTTTTACCGACGGACTTTTAGTGACAAAAAATCCGTTGCTAAATGTATTTTTTTCGGTGGGCATTTAACGATGGAAGATCTTTGCTAAAAGGCTTTCGATAAACTTTTATCGACGAAAAATTTTGCTGCTAAATAGTTTTCAAAAAAAGAAATTAAAATAAAATACGAAAATTTTCTTTAGCGACGAACGTTAACTAAATTAATTTATTGTATATCGCTAAAAGTTGATTTTTCAGCTACGGATTTTCAAATTCCGTTGCCAAACTTTTATGGTGCGGCGAGACTATTCGTACGGACTTTTTGTGACTGGGTGTTCGTCGCTAAAAGTATTTTGCGACGGAATTAGGACTTTTAGCGATGTAATTGTCCATCGCTAAAGGTCCTTTTTCTTGTAGTCTTCATCGTCAAAACAGCCACCTAACTACCGCTTGCTGCCAAAGCTGTCATTGGCCTCATCCAACCTTGAGACCACGCTTGACCAGCTTCAAAATCTTTAAACTAGTTTCTCGGACTTCTGGAGAACAAGTTAAGTGAAAAATATGATTCGCCTTAATGATCAACTCTGGTTTGGAACTTAATATATTTATTTCTTTTATTAACTGAAAAACAAAATAAAACACTTTGAAGAGAGTGAATACATTGGAGGAAGCTTACATCTTTTTCAAAAAGAGTGATTTAATGGTTCTCAATGCGGCACCTCTTGGGAAGGGGGGACTTCTGCGATTTCTTCTACTTGATCTGATTCGTTTATTGGAATTTCCCCATCACCTGGGATAAAAACTGGTTGAGGGTGCTCTTGATTGTCAACATTTAGCAAATCTTCACTAACATTAGTCATCTCAAGTGTTGCACTGTGTCTCTGCCAAAGGGCATATTCTGAGGCAAGTACAGCTCCAATGGTACCAACCCCCGCGAGTATGAAGAGGCCAATAAACCTATGGGCATCGAGAGGAGGAGTTTTCTGGGGGACTTGGGAAGCTTGATCATCAGAGGAATAGTCATGCACATGATACTTCTTCATAAGGTCTTGCATCTTTTTACTTTCACTCACCTTTACAACTGCTCTAGAAAACTCAGGGACATAAGGAGAGCCAAGAGGGAATGCCTGCAATGTTATATTTTGTGAATTACAAGAGCTTATGAACAATTTTAAACACATAAATAAGGGTACTACATAGAATTTTAAAAGACATATATGAATTAAGCTCTGGAGTGTTTAAGATGAGTTACTACATTAGAAACAGTTCAGATGTCTTCATAAATCATAACTATGCCATGTACACTACCATACATATACGGAAAATTAATATTTCCACCCCTTTATGCGCTTTTATAACATATTTTTGTCGCTAAAAATGTTCTAGTGACAAGTGTTGATGATCTTTTGTAGACAAATAAGGAGGGTGGATTATCATATTAGGGTGTGTAAAGCCTCCCCTTATAAGTACACGATAAAGAATACCCCGGGGGCCATGGCAACACCAATATATATACACACACAAATATTTTTGGAGAACATGTGGCGATTCGTAAAGAAAAATGAGGAGAGAAAGAGAGAGCACGCGCTCGACCAATTTGCTTATAAATGTCTTTATGAAAAAAATTCAAAAATATTCCCCAACGTTTTAAGTTGCAAAATTCACTCATGCATTTAATTGAACAACAAAGGATATCCTTGACTTAGCAGCCGCCCTTAGGGCTGGATAATAGATGCTATCCCTACCATATTCAGAGAGAAGATTTTTTTATTCAATTTCTTGGGAGGATGATTCTGCTCATGCGCCACATGTTGGGGGATAAATTTGCAATTAACCCTCTACTATGAGTTAATTGGTTGCCATTTGATAGAAACAAGAACATAACCATTTAGTAGTATCAAAGGTTATATATCAACTTGTCAAGTTGAAAGAGATATATATCGGGGCGGAGGCACGTATGCCTCGATTGCCCACCACTGATCTTTCTTTCTTATTTTTCAAAAATGTTAGCATTAGTAAAATGTTAATTTTCTAACCAAATTGGGCTTATATTGTGTAGAAATTAGAGTCTTGCCCCACCTTAATTTTTTTTGCAAATTTTCAATAAGGTGTATTCTCACTCACCTTTATATAATTCATGACTCCTTTGCTCGGATGCACCATATAAGATTGTTACGCTTCACATGCATAATAATAAAGAGAAAGAAAAAGAAGAGGAGAAAAACTCACAAACCCAAATCCTGTTCTCTTATATATGGGGCCAACTTTCACGTAGTTGGATCCGTGCTTATGGAGGAAGAGATTTACGTAGGGTAGCTCATCATAGATCACATCAACGCTTTTGTTCATCAAGGCTTCATGATATTGCTTAATGGTCGTGTATTGCTTGAGGGTCACATTGTGGTACTGACTAGCAAGTAAATCCCGCACGAAAGAGCCTTCTTGGTACCCAACTGACTGGATTACCCTAGGTTCAACAGGTCGCAACTGATCTACAGTGAAAATTGAAGATAAGTTGGCTGCGTAAGCCTGCATTACTACGAATGCCATGCATAACCATATCACCATCACAACTTTCGACCAGGGGTTAGCCATGCCCCCTGTCACTGTTAGAGAAGATGTAGCAGGGTGTTTCATTAGCTTAGAAAAATAATCTTGTTACGACATTGTATTTTGTTGTCAAGCATTTACCAACTGAGGAAGAAAATTCTTGATTAACGCTTTGTCTAAGCATGGATCATTGTTTCCACTCCACTATTTAATTTATTGACTTTAAAGTTAAGTTACCCGTTACTCTAAAATCTCAACTTTTGAGCGATATCCAAAAAAAAGTATATCATGCTTTAGCACTTTCCATCATATGGAATTGTATGTGGAGAAACAAATCAACGTCCACCATAACCAAGTAGCCAAAGAGCCAGAATACATATTGCACCATAATAAAAGGGGATCAAATATGAAAGCAAAAAGAACTGAATCCGAGACTTTGTCAAATCAGAGTTCTGATACCAACTTAATCTACCAGTTTTTTTACTCAAAAACTAGGAAAAGGCTGTGAAAAAATTACCTTCAGGAAAGATGAGGGCAGAAAATGGGAACCAGAAGAGCATGAAGAATTGATGATGCCATGGAGATTCAAATTCGTTGTTGACACGGTGCTCTAAGAACTGAAATGCTGCTCCAGCCAGAATGCAAGTTATGCTCATTGTCAGCCAAAGCTCCCAACTAAAGGGTTTTACAAAGGTCCATATGCTTTTGGGCGTGCCTCCACCTTTTGCTGGGAGCACTTTATAGACTTCAGAGCTCATGTATGGCAGCGTAAATTCAACATAGGATGTCCGGTTATTCAAAATTGTTGTATCTCCTGCCACTGCATCACAATTCTGTTTTGGTGTCAAACTCTAAAGCTTCTTTTTAACACAACAGAATATGTGATTAGTTGTAATTAAGAAGAAATAGTATAGCTGTAACTTGGGCGGGCTGGATGACTCCAAGGGTCAGAACATGACAAGCCCACTCTTCAAAACTTATGTCCATGCCCAATCCAACCTATCTGTAGGCCAATTAGTATCTGTCTAGGCCAATGGAAATTTTTGTAGGCACGGGCTGCTCAGGGGTTCATGATTACAAATTAGGTTTGCTTACTTTATTTTTAAGCATATCAATTACCATTTAAGTCTTCTGATTAATTATGAGTTTTTGTTTACTTAAATTTTAAGCATATCAATTACCATCCAGATTTACTAAGTAGTCATGATAATGAAGAAAAGTATAGTGATGTCTTGATCGGCTATAAATATAAGCATGAAAAGAAAGTCTTGGGACAAAAACATAGGAAAAGACAAAATTCTGGAAACATTCTTAAGAAATCTAAACTTATAATAAGAAACACATATAAAATTATAAGAGAATTTTGAAGAAGGGGGGGGGGGGGGGGGGGGAGAGAAATATCTTGTGCATCATTAAATTACACCAAAGTTGAACTAGTTGGGTTTCCTACCGCGTGGGCCTTTAAAACCCTTTGTCTATATCAAACCCATATTTTTACAGGTTCAAAAATTTTGTACGTAGGTCCAGCACGGTCTATATAGAAGTTAGCCCATTATAGCTAACCGCTTAGGAAGGTCTAATTCTAGTCGTCGTCTTACTTGTTCAATTTAAGCTTCTAACCTACGAAACCGAAGATTCGAATTCGAGGACAAGTTATACAGTGAGAAGGTGTTCGGCATCTGCTTTATCCTAAATGGTCTCTAACTATTTTTATGAGATTCTCGTGAGTTTTATCTCAAAACAATTAAATTTTAAATTAAACCCACTTTGGTTCGAATTCGGCAATGGAGATCAAATGGCCTACTTATACGGGCGGAAAAATTGGGATCAAAA